>CM032386.1:6023337-6623337 GCA_019049475.1 Eueides isabella | reverse complement strand
AATTTACTGACGGTTAGAATCCATTATGGGTATTTACTTGACCTGAGCTTAGTGCTTACTAAGACAACAGGGGTGACCGTGCGCTGCTTACAACCACCATAACATTGAAGCTCCTTGAGAACACTTATCGAAATGCACAAGGGACTAAAATGAAATATACTGAGTTTTGATGTAAATAACTACGTTATATATCTAAAACATTATGAAAAACATTCAATTTATGTTATTATGGCAGTAAGATGTTATTATCTTACTTTTGGACCTATGTCCAAAAAGGAAATTCATAGCTTTTACTCAATGCTTCATTAGTACCTTCTGCTATCAGCTGTAATACGTGGTCGTTATTTAATAAAATCTATCTGTACCTATCTGTAAAAACAGTAAATATTCTTTATTTTTAAAGTTGGTCATAATTAACACGACATGATCGCTTATGATTGTGACACCACCATCATAAGCCGTCATCCGGGATATGGATATGTAAATAAATAGTTCTAGTATTTCTGGAGATTGTATTAATTGTCTGATACTGTGCAAATGTAAACAGCTTGGGTTCGTTTACCTTAATTATCATACTGTTATTTTGGTTATTTGATATAACAATGTATTTAAATAGAGCATCCTTTTATTTAGTATTTATTTTTCGTATTTTTAAGTGAGGAAAAAGACACGAAGAAATGAAGACGGGATAATTATTAAGATACAAATAAAATAAAAGATACAAAATATTTATATTTCTTTAATCTTCAGTTTAAACGAGAATTTTAAATTTAAATAAACTCAAAATGAAAATGGGCCTAATGTTAAATGAGTGGAATTTTGAAAACTACAGATTTTGTTTGTTTGTGTATGAAAAAAAGACAGATTAATTACTAACTGTCACAATAAACAAACAATATCATATTATTTTTATAAACTAAAATTGAAAGAAATAGTATAAAAACAAAATATTCTTTATTCAAATAGGCTTTAGCAAGCACTTTTGAATCGTCACAACATAAAATTACCACCGGCTCGGAATGCGGTTCTGCTGAGAAGAGCCGGCAAGAAACTCAACAGTTGCTCTTTTCAATATTGAATAAAGTTACAATTTAATTGTTTAATACAATGGTGATTATCCTGCATGAAATTCAAATGACCTTAATTAAATACATTTGTATCATTCAAATATTTTTGGACAGTGTAGTAGGCTTTCTTAATTAATATTGCTTAAACATTTACTTTAAACTACTCTAGTAGCAAATTCAAAATACACTGCGGTATATTATGTATTACATTTCTAATAACTTACGTAAGCACCACAGTTAAATACTCATACTCATACCCAGCTTTACGCTGTATCCGCACACGGCAGGGTAGGCAGAGGGACTTGGAACCTAGAGTTAAGACATTTCGTTCCACTTCCGTTCCCCACTTTCCGCAGAATTTTGAGGCATAGCGTGTTGAGTAGCGGAGCTCAACGCCGCGTATTGCCTTGTACCAGAGCGAAGAAATGAAAACATTAAATATTTAAATTGAAAATATTATATATGTCGTTTCCTCGAGTGGGGATCGAACCCATAACCCATCGGTTACAGTCACACGTTTGTGCCGCTGCGCCACGACAAATAAAATAATGCCAGTTAAATAAAATAATTTATTTTGAAAATCCACGCGCGTACTTCCCTTAAAAGATTTTGCAAAACCTCATAAGCATAGACAAACATTCCACCCGCAGCTGTCAATAAGAAAATAAAAGAAGATAAATAATACGAAGACAAACAGAAAGGTGAATCGAAATTACCGCGACCTGAATTTGGAATTCAAATCTGAAGATATGGCTTTCTACATCCGCAATACTGTTGTGTTGCTTGATTTTTATATAGAGCAATATATTATGCAATCATGTATGTTCAGGTTCACGCTGTATCCCGCACATGGTAGTGTAAGCAGAGGGAATTTGGGAATCTAGTGTTATAACACTCCGTCCCACTTTCGTTTCCCACTTTCCGCCAAATTTGAGGTATTACGTGTTGTTGTTGGCAAACAATTGTGTTGATCGGCGGACTCAACACCATGTTTTGCCTTGTTACCAGGGCGAAGAAATGAAAACATTAAATATTTTATTTGAAAATGTTAAATATTTCATCTTCTCGAGTGGGGATCGAACCCACAACCTGTCGTTTATAGTCCACACTGCGGCACGACAGACCTCTCAAACCATGTATACCTTATTACAAATAAATTCTAAATGTCTGTCTATTACGTCAAAATAAACGCGTTTTTTTTTTTCAATTTAAATCGTATTAAGACACGAACAAAATTTTTTCGTCTGTTTGTCTGGGATAATCTCCGAAGTAGATTGCCGGATTGTTGTAAGAATTTCACTGAATAACAATTTTAACGAGCAATAACAAACACAATTTCTGAATTCTCTTTTTGTATAGAGTACCTACTATTCTAAAATAACCATCCAATATATAAATACACTTACATGCGTGCCAAGCCGCATGTGATCCGTTATTATATATATTTAACTTTATTTTAAATATATTTTTTCTTTCAGCTTCACCTTAAGAACCTAATGTTAAGATACTCCGTTCCGTTCCCCACTTTCAGCCGAATATAAGACGTCGTGTATTGAGTGTCGGAACTCAACGCCGTGCTTTGCGTTACCAGAGCGAAAATAAGAGAGCATTACTTATTTAAATTGAAAATATCAAATACTTCAATTCCTCGAGTGGAGATCGAACCTACAATCTGTCGCATTTACAGTCACATGCTTGTGGCCTTGTGGCCCATTTAAAGTAAATATTATATTTATTGTAAATATACAAATCGGATCATTTTTATGACACCGTATAGGTAAAATTTAAAATAAATTAGTAAGATACAATCTAAATGTGTCATAATTTTTTCCGTGTAAATCTCAATCATCAGATGATCATAATCATATATAAGTAGTAGCTGATATTTTGCTCCACAATCCTTTCTTTCGTTTAGTGCCACTAAAATCGGCTAAGCCGTTGCGGAGATTAGTCCCGACAAATAGACACACATAAAAAGTTTTTGTTTGTTTGTGTTTTGGTTTTATGCGTGCTTGGAAAAACCTGATTATTTTGATATTACCGACAGATACTACAATTTTATTTATATGTATAGATGTACATAATTATGTACATACATAGTGATATGCTTCTGCGCATTTTATCAACGTTATCTTTTAAAAATAACTTTAAAAGTAAATGTGTATTCGATCTACGACAGTAATGCGACGTATATAAAATATGTTTATTACATACAACGAAATATTTCAAGAGGGAAATCAGGGATAATCTATAAATATTGCCCTCGACACTTTCGCTCGCAAATTTTAGAGCGACAGTATTCCTTATTGTACCCGCACAGTGAAAAATGTATGCACACCCCTTACCGAAATATACGACACGCGTGGGGAGTTATTAAAATTATAAACAAATAAAATTATTCAACTCACACCCTTACGAATCTTTCGTGTGTCGAATATTTTTTAAATTAAATAGAGTTATTATTAAATGTTTAAGAAATGACTCATTCATCCTTTATCTCTTTTATACATAATATAATAAGCAGGGAGAAAAGAGTAGTCAAGACACTCCGTTCTCCGCTTCCGGTGACAAATTTGAGACACTAAGTTAATATAGAAAATATTAATTTCTTCAATTTCTGCTCATTTAAAATATATTTTGTATTGTTTAGAGAGTAAGATCCTCAAAACATTCTAACATTCTTTGAATAACATATACAACCTACCAGTAAAATTTAAGCCCGTAACAATAATATGCTAAAGCTTGAATGGATATTAACTCTATAATTACACATATGCACAATGATAAGTTGTTAAAAATTCAACACGAATGATGGATTTGGTACATGGTATAGGCCATTTCATGGCATAGGCCGTTAAGGGTTAGCTGCCGATCTCTTATAATGATAAGATTAGAGTTCTTATTGTCTTACTAATTTTCACTTTCTTGTTACAATTACATACTATTGTTACAATTCGATAAGCACTCTGAAATTACTCGAGAAAAAGTTTTTGGGGCATATTTTTGAGCTAATAACAAAAAGCACTAAACAAAAAACATATAAAAACAAAAGTTTATTTTGAAATCACAGAGAGATTTTATTTATATTTATAAATATGTAGACTGTAGATTTCTCGAGAAAGGCGGTAGATATGTACGACGAGCGAGCATTTATTGCTCGGCCGTTTATTTTGCAATTAGTCCCAACAAACAGAAAGACAGACAGAGCAAAAATTTGAAATCACTTGTTTGTGTTTTGGTATAGTGTAAATAACAATATCTACTTGGGAAACATAATTATTTTGAAATCACACATACAAATAAGTGTATTTACAGTAACATGCACCTTGTCATTTGTTATTTATTAAACATCCATCAAGTCATTCAAGGTAAATTAATTGTTCTATATTTTTTTGCTGATGCTGTTTTTGTGTCATTAAGATAATACATCTTTGGTAATAAGGCAAAGCGCGGCGTTGAGTTCCGCCAGTCAACACGCAGTGCCTCAAATTCGGCGGAAAGTGGGAAACGAAAGTGGAACGGAGTGTCTTAACACTAGGTTCCCGGGTTCCCTCTGCCTACCCTGCCTCGTGCGGGATACAGCGTGAAGCTAAGAAAGAAAAGAAAGAGATAATACATTTTTTTGTGCTTATACCTCGCGGCTTTGAGTTCCGCCACTTCGAAGGACGTGTGAAAGTATCTTTATGGGAACGGAGTATCTTAACACTAGGTGTCCAAGTTCTCTATGCCTGCCCTGCCCACCTGTGTCAATGTCATACCACGTGAATCTGAAAAGTAGAAAAAATGCATTTTTAAATTAGCTTTAGAATTGACAGTCTATGTATAGATGTTCAGATGTATAGAATAGGAAAAACCATATTTATATAAAGATCTTTTTAATTCTTATAAAATCAATAGCAAACTTAATCGTTTCACACATTTCTCACTTGTCTCTAACAAATATTATTAATATAATATTAAAATATTAAAATTATTAATATATCGAAAAAGTCGCTAGCCGTTTAAAAAATAGCAATTTCCTTTTCGATAACATGTATACGTTTTCCATATATCGATATGCCTATAACCCTGTTCCCTTTATTTTATATTAAAGCGATAAACATGTCGATTTCTTGAGTCACGCCTGGCCGCGCTCCCTTCGAATATGCAAGTCATGAGAAAGCGCTTATCACAAGGTTTAGATACCTTCGAGATAGACGTGAGATGAATTGCCACGTTGCTATGTGATCTTAGTTCACACAAATTTGCATGCTCCGTATTGTTTATACAAACAATACTAACTACTCATAATTATTTATAACATATCCAATGTGCAGATATATACATAGACACAGACACATCGCAAACGTTATAAATAATTATGAGTTTGTTATTGTAACGACTACCTATTTAAAATTCAATTTTAATGTATAGTTCAATTATAATTGGCAATACCAGTGTTATTTAATTGAATTATCAAAAAAATATTAAATATTTGGAATAGTATTAAAGTAAGTGGGGCTTGTTGTGGCGCAGGAGCACAAATCGTGAAACTTTATAGGCGACAGGTTGTGGGTTCGATCCCCATTCGAGGAAATAACATATTTGATATTTTAAATTTAAATATTTAATGTTCTAATTTCTTTGCTCTGGTAACAAGGCAAAGCGCGAAGTTGTGTACCAAGTACTCAACACGCAATGCCTCAAATTTGATGGAAAGTAGGAAACGGAACGGAGTGTCTTAACACTAGGTTCCCTGGTTCCCTTAGGCAGAGGGAATCCCTGCCATGTGCGTACATGATACAGCGTGAAGTTAAGTTAAGTATTAAAAGTATAATTAAATGAATATACTAATTCAGAACTAAAATATATTGCAATATAACAAACATTTAGCCTTCATAGTGATACTTATTGCGATAATGTGAAATGGTTTCATTTAGAAAAATTTTAAGCATCATAAATAACGTTCGATTACTCTAATCTAGAGTTGGGGCCGGCATCGGACACTCTAACAATGGCGTTAAAAATGAGTTCGCAGTCCAACTGTCAGTGGCGATGAATCACTCTGCTGCACAGAAGAAATATCTATCGAGAGTTATTTGCACAATTTTGTTCAACATTTTCCAGTAAAGGTTTTTGATACAAGATCGACAAAAAATATTTTAGGTACATATTTTGAGAGCTTTAATACTATAAATGAATATAACTAAATTTAAAAAAGTATAACAAACGGATTTGGATTTAATATAAAGAATAAAATCTGTTACTACGTCCATGTTTTACAAATACTTTAGACTTAGACTAACAAACGATGCTATTGTAACAATATTATTAGAAATAATATTACATGCAGAGGAATTTCCCTCAATAGCTGTAGACTCATAAAGCAGCCGTGTTGAACAACGACTGTGTGAACAAGCGGCCGCTTGGGACGCAAAACTTCAACAATTCCCTGTTGGCTTGTCGCGAACAGAGTTTTACGGCCAAATTAATATAGCAAATTAATGCGTTTCGAAACCGTATAATTTTCGCATATGAGAGGGTTTCTTGCGACATCCCAACATATTGAATACCTTATAAATTACGCTTCCATTTGAAATATGCTTAAATCATATTCTAATTTATGTCTTACGGAATAATTACTAAATTGGCTTGCACATATTTGTATAATGCTTAAAACTGTGCGTCAATATTGTATCTACAGGAGAGTGAGACTAGTAGGGCGAAATTCGTATCATTTTTCCATATGGAAATTATATAACGAACAGAGCACAAGACAACAACGATATGTTAATTAAAGGAAAACATACGGAACATGTTTCGTGTTTATTTTGAAGCAGCAGACACAGAAAACGACGGCTATGTCTTTCAATTTTTTCTGTCGAGTCTTTCATACAAACTGTAATAGTACTAAATTTTGCTTTAATTGGTAAAGTATTTTATGCTATTTTAGGTATTTTTCTTTCCTTGTACTTTAATAGAAACAATTTTCTCGGCATTTTTTATATGTATTTTTTTTTAATTGTTGTAAATAATCATTTATTTTCTAAGTGAGTTACATAAATGGATGAACACAGATTAATGAACAAACTATCAAGAAAACTTAATAGGAATGAACCTAAGCCTACTGTAAGGTTTTCATATATATATTAGCTAAAAATGTATAAAATAGTTATTGATAATGACTTCTCAGTTAATTTCTTTTTTTATAGCTTCACGCTGTATCCCGCACGAGGCAGGGTAGGCAGAGGGAACCCGGGAACCTAGTGTTAAGACACTCCGTTCCATTTCCGTTCCCCACTTTCTGCCGAATTTGAGGCATTGCGTGTTGAGTGGCGAAATTCAACGCCGCGCTTTGCCTTATTACCAGAGCGAAGAAAATGAAACATTAAATATTTAAATTGAAAATAATAAATATTTCATTTTCTCGACTGGGGATCGAACCCAGAACCTGTCAACTCACGACAGGCCTCAACTTTTCAGTTAATCGTTATGAAAAATATATTTTCAAAATAAATCGTGTGCTGTAATGTAGTACACGTTTAATTATTCGTAAACGTGGAAGGAGCATGTAACTTTATGAGTGCGATTCGTCACGACAATTGAACATGCGAGGGTCTGATGAGACACATTTCTTAAACGCAGTACAATAACAATAAAAAGTTACACCGGGACTTTGTTAATTTGAAGCGTTCTTGCTTTGCTTGCTTTGTATTACCTGTAAGTTTATTAAAAAAAGAAAAATATAAAATTCCTGTGTCAAAATTAACGAGAACATTTTTTATAGATTTGTAGACTGAATTAGGGAGAGAACTTCAAGATTGATATCAAACAATATTTCTGTATAAGTTATTGGCCGTATAAGATATTTACTGGTGATACATGAATGGGCAAATATACGGGATATAGTAAATATATTTAATATAACAACGGTCGTCGACAATATTGAGAGCAAACAATTAGAGGCAAGTTAAGGGAGATGGGGGTGCCGATTAAGTTATACACATGCGGGTTAGAGGGTAACCCTGACTCAGGAAGATTAAGATTCATCGGAAGGCCCTTACATGAAACAAACATTGTATTACGAGCCGGTGTCTTGGTGATGTTTGCCTAAGGTAGGTGGATGTTAATTTAGAATTCACCCCCTTGAACGTTGTACCCAATATTAATATTTTGATACTGTCGCATAGGAAAGATTCCTTCAAAGCCATTGTAAGGAAAATTTAAAAGACACGTTGATTTTCTTTAGGTAATTTGCGGTAACAAACAAGGGGTGGAGCGGTAAAGCCATTAATGTTCTGGAAACGCCTTCGGGCTGTCCACAGCTTGACCGTTCTCTAGGGTTTACACTCCGCACTATTAAAGTGCTAAGAGGGGCATTATTATACCCTCTTGGGCCTTGTCACCAGAATAAATTTACGGCTTAATTGTCTCTATTATAAATTTCAAAGCTGTTTGTGACGTGATGCTTGTGACATATGTGATGTCAAATTATCTTTCCAATAATTTCTGGATGTAAGACTTCTAACAAATCTATTATATTTTTATAATAAATTTACATTTGCATAAAATAATGAATTACTTACTTTTTAATACTTTTTGTAATATGCTTGCACGAATCAAACAAGATCACTGCTACTTAGGGAGGGTCTGAATGATGTGTTTCTTTTGTCTCCTCGGCCTAAGCGAGACAATGTAAGAAAAGATGGGTGCGTCAGCAATCGCCAACGGTCAAGAAATATTAGATCACATAGAGATAAATACACGGAAGAGGTGACGTTTCACCAAAGTAATAATTTTACTCTTCTTTTTGAAATATTTTTTTATTTTTCTCCTCAACTACTGGAATAAATCTAATATTGAAATAATAATAATGTATATACAATAATTAATTCATATTAGGAATCGCAATGATTGCAAATATTTTTCACCACAATACTGTTTTCAAAAAAGTGTTAAGTGTGTTTTAAAAAAATCTTAAAAAAATATTTATAATTATAATCAATTCTTACCTAAAACATATATTTACCGCGATCCATTTTCTCAAACAGAACCCAAATAAACGGGTAAGTGGTTTAATGTGAGACCAAACCTATAATGTGTAAAACATATATACTATGTAAACTTTTACATTTCATATACTAATAAAAAAAAGTAATAAATATTTGCCACTTCTACCATTTTCATAGGCGTCAAAGAAAATCAGCACCGACGATCGGAGATCCAAAGTCCGGCACATTAAGGACAGACCGCAGTCGGTTTATCAATCGAGGGTGACTTTATTTAAAATCACTACCTATTGTCACTAGAATTGGGCATTCAAGTTGAAAATTTATTACCCGGTTTTATGCTTACTTATAAAGAATAAATCTATTGTTAAGAATTTAATTTCTTAAGCTATTTTGGAATCAATACATATAAGAATTCTCATTTCTCCGTATATATTAATTGGAAATATTTAATTTTCTAAATTAATATATACGGAGAAATATTCTTATATGTTTTAATATTACGTGGATATTATATATAAAATGTATTAAGTATTTTTTTTGAGTACGGCGTTGAGTTTAACTTCTTAACATGTAGTAACTAAAGTTATTAATGCAGAACGCGAAAAGACCTTAAGTAGATTTACTTTACATACGTACATAAAACGTGAAGTTAAAAAAAATTGTTACTGTAAAGGAGCACAGCCAGCGTAAACCACTATATAATATTGTTATCATTACATCTACCAGACAAACATGAAGTCGAAGAAGCTGAGATCTGCGGACATGCGGACTATCGGATAAATGGACCGGTAATAATAAAATGTAAGGGGTAAGATGTAGATTGCTATTTAGATAATTGTTAGCTGTGTCCGCACTGGCCAGTGTATCGGAAAAGTCGTTACACATAGGGAGGTTTTATTGCCGTTCGAGGTGGTCATTTATAGGAAAACTATCAGAACAGTCATAGGAAATGGATGACGTCGCTTTGTTGTTTCCGTTAAACGGATGTGAGAAATTATTACAGCTTTGGATGTTATATAGTGTGTCCTATTATGACATATAATTTTTTAACAGATTAATCTGATTTTATTCAAGTAAAAATGAATAGTCTTGTTTGAATAATTATATCTAATTTTAGTGTAATTTTCATATGTTAATATGGTTTCATTTAATAAATATTACCATTATATAATTATAAAGAGAATTCATTACTTCTTTATAAAGTGTATGTAGGTAAAATTTAATCCAAAATATTTGAAATAAAAATTATTCTCATTTAAAGCACATTTTTGTTTGTATTTTACTTACATACTTTTATAATAAATAGTAGTATATTGTATTTGGCAAAGTGAAACATCCTCTGTTTATTTGGTCGAAGCCTAAATAAGCGAGTGCCCGCCAGGTGAGAAGTGAAATGGTTCGCAATTTTTCCTTTTGCGCTTTCCCCACCCGGCTACTGTTTCCCTTACGCCACTTTATATTACACCTTTTAGCTGCTTTACAGCGTACTTCCACTCTTTCAATATGAAATAATAGTTTAACATAAAGCACTGCAAAAGCGCTTTCTAGCGACTTGAGGTAGAAATATTTTATGCGTCACTGAGCTCATTTTGTCCCAACAACGGCCGAATTATGACGGTCAACTGACCACCCAGCGGAGACGCAAACGGATAATCAGATATACAAACATTTACTCCTTTGATAGAGATAAAATTCCTTAGTTTACACGGCTTTGTTTTCAAATCGTAAGTTTAATCACAATTGGTATTGTTCTTAGGTAACCTTCTGAAATATCCTGCTAAGATACCACTGAGATTTATAATCAACAATTTCTCTAAAGTTCATAAAATTAACAATAATCTTCTTGTAATGAATAGAATCAATCATATTCAAACAGTGCTGCCTAAACTTCGATGCTTCAATACGTGACTGACATGACTTTATTGTTTGTATGTTATATTACAAAATGTGTGCCTTATGCTAACGTGAATAAAGTTTATATTTAAAGTTAAGGTATTAAATATTATAGAATTTGCAAGTTCGATGTTTAGCGCCACCTGCGTCGGCCATCGTCTCATAATATTCGGCTTAGCGCTCGTACCACACCGCACGCAGCGCGTTTATATTAAACGACTTGAACTTACAAGAACGCATCACAGAATAGAAGGGTGTACTTGAGTATTTGTTCAGTTCGACATTTATTTAAAGTATAATATTTTTATTACAACTATCTTTATATATAATAATGTCTTTGATTTTCGCGATTGTTACACATTTTATGAATGAAACACTTTTAACCGGATTAATCACGTATATTGAATGGTAAACATTTTTGGGAAACCCGACGTTTCGAACACTTTACAGTAGTCCGTGGTTACGGGTAGACTACCCGTGAAATGTTAACCATTCAATATACGTGATTAATCCGGTTAAAAGTGTTTCATACATAAAATATCTTTATATACATAAATTGATTAGGTATATCCGTAAGTGTTGTAACGCCATATGCCTATCTTCTCGTGGATTCAAAGATTGTTATTGTTGAAAACAGTTTTTATTAAACTTCTATTTAATTGTATAGAAATATAATGTAGATGAATGCCTGTCTCTCAGCTTTACGCCGTATGCCACACATTGCGGGGTAGGTAGAGGAAACATGGGAACCTAGTGTTATAACACTGAGTTCCACTTGCATTCCCTACATTCCGCCAAATTTGAGGCATTGCGTGTTGAGTGGCTCAACGCCGTATTTTGTCTTGTTACCAAAGCGAAGAAATGAAAACATTAAATAAGTGTTTTATTTGAAAATATTAAATATTCCATTTCCACGAGTGGGGATCGAACCCCCAACCTGTCGTTTACAGTCACTCGCTTACGCTCGCCACGACAAATCTTATGTACATATGTATTAACATATATTGTAGATATAAAGATGTGTGTCTAACAGGTCAAAAATAATTATATTTTGTATAATATATGACTGTCTATTAATTAAATTAACCATTAATGATAATATAACAGCGCACCGTACAGTAACATAAACATTGAAATAAAACGAAGTAGACCCACGTGATGCATGGGGCTGTTGAAATAATATTATCGTTACGACTCCGTACTTACTCTCCAAGGAAAATCAACATAAAGTGAATAAAAGAAAATTATGAATCGCACGAAAATAAATTACCCCGTGTTGGCGGCAAAATAACATCACATTTGAATGCCTTTTATGCTTTATGGGCCCGTAACTATATGAATAAGAACTCGCTGCTTTATGAGACATAGGAGCACGTACGTCGCATTATTTTTAGGTATAGTTACTTGTTTTGGGAGTATTTACAATCGAATGTTTTTGGATGCATTTTGAAAAGTTACTATATGTTTTTCTCAAAAAAATATCGGGTTCGATTGTGGGTTCAATTCCTATTCGAGAAAATAAAATATTTAATATTTTCATTTCTTCGCTCTAGCAACAAGGCAAAGGAAAAACGAAACTGAGCATTCTTTGTGCATACAGAGAATTTATAATTAAATATTTGAACTGTTAAGATAATAGATAACATATATTTTATAATAAACATTTTTTTCATATTTAAATTCTAATTCAATTCCAAGTCATCATCAAATATAGAAATATCTGCATTAATATTAAAAAATCAATTATCAATTGATTATAAGCAAAAGTATATGAAACAATACATAATACAGAAATTACACATATAGGTATTACCGTCCGAAGTCATGGTCCGAAACAACAGTCGAAACAGTCATTTACGATATGAGTGAAATATAGCGTGTGAACGCGAGGCGCCTGCAAAAGCCTACCATAGAATAAATTTCCAATAATTACATTATCGAAAAAAATTGTCGCACTCACCGCCGACAAATTTCTCCTTACCTCGGAAGCCCATAATTCCTAATGACATGCAATAACCGTACCCCCAATTTTCGACATAAACCCGCCATAACAATATCGACATCAGCAAATTTTTTGCCAGGAATTTTATTTGAGAATAAGTAACACTTTTCTCTGTAATCAAAATTTCCCGAGCCCAGCGCTCGGATGTTTATCGGCTACTCAATTTGATTTTTACCACCGCTCTGATTTCACTCCTTTCAAGGAATGTTAAAACGTACGTGACAGGCCATCCCCTTATTTGCTTTTATTTGAAACATGTATATATAATATCAAATTTTTAGGTTAGCAGCGGCTTTGATTTTGATCAGCCTATCCTTGTTTTTGTTACCAATTTAATGAAATTTATATATTTTTGTTAATTGATTAAGCGATTGTACCTTTTAACACATATTAAAAGTTAGTAATTAGCTAAATGCTAAAAGTAAAATGCTTAATTTTTTTTATACATTACTTATGAACTATACGAAAATATTTTTTTTTATTTATATACGTTTTTAAATTTAGTATTTTTCTTTCCTAAGTGTAAAAATACTTTTGAACTACATGTTTATAGGCACGATAGTTGTATATTGAATATCCTATGGGGATACAAGTTTTATATTCATTGAATTATCTCCCACTGTCCACTGAAACTTGGATAAAATACACATATTTATATTCAGACCGGACCGACGTTTCAATTGCATACTATTTTACCTTCATAATCCGGTTACCAGAGAAGGGTGAGAAAGAACTTTTTTATATAATTTAAAGTTTCACCATATAGGTACTTTAAGGTGCGTAGTAGAAAATAAAAAAGATTTCAGTGTTAAGATTTGCTAATTATAAATATAAAGTAGCTTCACTGTGTCACGCACGCGGCAGAGTAGGCAGAGGGAACTTGGGAAGCTAGTGTTAAACGGAAATGGAACGGAGTTTCCGTTCCATTTCCGTTCCCTACTTTCTGCTGAATCTGAGGCATTGCGTGTTGAGTGCGTAACTCAACGCCGCGGATTGCCTTGTTACCAGAGCGAAGAAATGTAAGAAATGTATTTAATCAGAAAATATTTAATATTTTCCTCGAGTGGGGATCGAACGCACAACCTGTTGTTTACAGTGTCACGCTTGTGCTGTTGCGCCACGACAGACCTATAATACCCTCCGGCCGCAATATAAAATAAAATATTAATTTTATTGCCATTTGGTCAAACTAGAAAAAAAAAACAACTTGTCAACACCAAGTACATAGCATTCTTAAGTAGCACGAAGCATAGGTATATAATTCTTACAAAAAATGTCAAAGCTTCTGTTATTTCATTTCTTCATGAGGGCTTTAAGACGTCACAAGTCTGATCACGTTCCGACCTCCTTATGACTAATGACCAGCTCACATGCCCTCACACCTCGTATTTTATATTCAAATCATACAGCATCCTGGCCCTGATTAATGCTATTTTCTTGAGTATCATTTGCAAAACGTCTTTTATGATCTAAATTGTAACTAATTTCCTTTTTTAGGTTCTTTGTTTCATTCAATATATCAATAAAAGTATTTAACTAAGTTTATGTTTCAAGCAAACATTTACAGTTCTCTCATTTGTAAGACGTCTGGGTACGCCTTAGACAAATTAATAACGAGATAAAGAAACTCGGCGGGTCTTAATTCATTAATTAACCTAATTGTATTTGCCACGACTCCCATTATTATGGTGTTTTGTGATTAGTATAGAGTAAGTGTAGAATAGTGAACTCTTTGCAAGTTTACTGAAGCATTAAATATTTTTCTGCTATCGTATGTGATTACTAAACGTAAACTACAAGAATACAGATTTGTATAAAAAGTCATAGTGAACAATTTGTCTATCTAACTTTTTTAAATCATAATTCAAGATATAAAGATTATATATAACGTAATTATAAAATATTCCATAACAAGGAATATTTTATAAGTACGTTATTATTATACTCATAAAATATACACAAGTACAGTTTTCTCTGAGAATTATAGTCTGTACATCCAAATTGTGGGTTTGTTTGATTACCGAAGGAAGGGGTAAATCGAAAAGTTTTTGTGAAGAAAAATTTGGTAATTTAAGAAACAAAATAAGCGACGAACCGGCTGCTCCAAAGATTTTTCACTTTCAAACATTAATTGCTATAGAAAGTAAAATAAGTCAGCGCGTTTTGCTTTTCGCCTTTTACTGTAATAAATTAATTTCATTGTATACTTTCTGAAACAATCTAAACAAACTTTTACTTCTACTTTTTAAAGTAAAAATCAACATTATTCATTTCACTATTCATTCTCATAGAATAGTTTCTTTATTAAAAAAAAGTACCAAAAATGTCGAGGGGTGAATTTGTTTTTTTCGTAATAATTTAGTATGGCCATAACCTAACTTTGTAAATAAAAGCGAAACAAATTATTGCTCCCCGTGTCGCACATATCATAGGTGCAATACGCGGCAGTAAAAAAGTTGATATCGTATTCGTAATAGATTGTATTTCTACTGTTATTTTGGAACTTTTACAAATCGTTCAACTTGTTTGTGTACTTACACGATTATTATGGAATATACATTCATGTTTATATTACAGTTCACGTGTGCATATTTTGTAATATTTTCCTTTATTTTAAACAACTGACCTACATATGTAGATACTACGGAGTGGGCAGATCGTTGTCCGCTATGTCTAGAAGAGAAGAGAAATCATTTTGCCAAGAATAATCAGTCGTACAGCCAGCTGATATTGTATATATACATTTAAAAAAAAAACCACCAACAATAAGAACAAATGCGTTTATAATTAATTAGACATGTCGTTATAAATTTCAAATGTCTTTATCAATTTCAAAACTCTTTATAAATGTATTTAAAAATAAATTCTTCTAGATAAATTATAAAAGAAACACTAATATGATGATTCTATTTATACTGGAACAAACATTGGAACATTTCAAACTGAAAGGTCATTTAATTGGGTTTGTTCAGGACAAAACAAAGAAGCGAAACTTTTAAATTGAGTGTCCGTGAAGTGTTGGTAACGTGTTGATCTTTGTCTGCCCTTTCAAGCTAATAATTTTCTTTGCGAAATTACTTGTTGAAAACAGAAAAGTTGCACTATTTTTCTTATTTCTAGTTAAAAAATCCTTTACAATTCTAGTATGAAATTCTGAACTATCTTTTTAAGATTCCGTACCATAGAAGGTAGAAACGAAACTATTAGGATAACTCTGATGTCGGTCTATTAAAATTTGAAATTTTGTAGCGGTATCAAGTTGATGAGAGATTCTTTGAGAGAACTTTTGATTGCGTTGAAGCAACGCATTCATAGTTTTGACATAATTTTGAGTATGGAATTCGCCGCGTAATCTAAATTATAGGGTACTTGCCGCGCACCAATAATTATGAAATTTAGCATGAAGTGAGAATTTACAATACAATACAAATAAAGGTAAAAATCCGAAAAAAAATTAATTTATAAATATGTAATTCATAGAAAAAAATAATTATAAATTAATATTTGTAGTTTATTTCATATAAAGTTAAAAAATACCGAAAACTTGAATTTGTCAACTGTCTTGTAATTTTACTTCATACAATATGAATTCACATACCTGTAAATTTAAGCTTGTTAATTTTATCTTACTTTCCGTTGACATGCAAGCTTGAAATGGGTTCCGTACCAGTTAGTTTGAGGATACAATTCTTGTCAATGTGAAGTAGATTGTACTTGTATATAATGAAGCACGAATTAATAAACTTTGTGTTTCTTTTTAGGAACTATCAATAAATTTTCACAATTTTTACAGCAAAAACGGTGCATAAGCCTTTGTATCTTTTGATTACGTTAACTTAAAAGCTTAATTTTATCTCCGTTAAAGAGACCGTAGACTTCAAAATTTGATATTAATTTCAGCTTGGTACCTCCACGCAATCTCAAGATAAATTGTCTTGACAGACGAACTGATTGACAAAAAAGTGAGATGAGTTTTTCATAAGTAAAAAAACCAAGCTCTAAAAATAAGAATAATTCTTTATATTACACCACAATTATCTTAGTCAATGTCTTATTGAAAATATCATAGTCAGTTGACCTATTTCGGAGACTAGTCAGGACAAACAGGGAGAAAGACAGACAAAATTTGTAAAAGTGCTATTTTATATTTTGGTATCTTATATAGCAACTTTATCTACTTGAAACTTGTTCATCCAATAAAGTATTTGAAGGCGGTTAGGACTGCTCCATTAAAGATGATTTTTTTTCGTAATTTGGGTAGCTTCTTTGCAAGTTATCTAAATTTTGAAAACCTGCTGAAACAAGGTCGTGGGACTACTGTTGATGTCTTAGACATTCCATTAGAAGCTCTTCTAATTTGGAAGAACAGACGTGTTGTGCAGTGTGGGGGCTAGCTTTGTTGTAAAGCAGTAGTGGCGTATGGCCATTGTCCACCCTGTGGTAGCTAGCTTTTACCATTTATATTTTATTTTACAAATGCTTACAATAGACGTCTGCCGTAATCGTCTAGTGAGATTTGATAAAACTGTATTGAACTACATCTGCACTAGCCCATCAAACGCTTACAAAAACCATTTTTGAGTTTTTCTTTTTTTTTGTGGAGGATGTGACCGGCTTGCCAGGGTACAGATATTGCGATGGGCGCTTCCGATTATCGTAGAGAATCAACTTTTCATCACAGATATTGATTCTATAACTTGGAGGACTATTTGACTCGTTGGAAGACTCAAACATACATTGTTATGCAGATGATACCACTGTAGGCGCTTTATTCTTCGGCCAATCTTTCTCGGGTAAACGTCGACCAGTGCCGAAATCAACTTGTGTCTTCCGTTGAGGCATCCCTCAAGAATATCTCCGTATGGGTAAAAATAACCTGGTTCACTTCAACCCCTAGAAGACACAAATCTGCGCGTTAACCACTAAAAAAACCCATTGTCGTGTCACTTGTTTTTGAGAACACCCCTCTTAAAGCCGCGCTCAGTATCAGTATATTAGGCCTCAGCTTTTCTAGCGACTGCCAGTATCGCGATCATCTTGATAGTAAGTCCAAGTTGGCCTCGGTAGTACTTTACGATAAAACTACTATATATGGCCCAGGTTCGGCCTCATATGGAATACTGTTTTCACCTCTGGGCTGGTGCACCCCGTATCAGCTTGAACCATTTGATCGCATACAACGCTGGTGTGGGGCTTGATGACTTTGCGTAAAGACATATACTCCCTGTGCGTTGTCTACCGCATTTATCACGGGGAGTTTTCTGGAGAACTGTTTGACTTGGTACCTGCCGCCGAATTTCCAACCGCACAGCACGCCACAAACTAATGTACCATTCACATCATCTGGACACGTGGCACTCCACTACTGTGCGGTTTCGTAGGAATTTTCTTCCACGCGCTACACATTTATGGAATGGCCTACGTGCGGCAGTATTTCCAGGTCGATACGACATGGGTACCTTCAAAAAGCGTGTCTACCTACACCTCAAATGCAGGAAATGCACGTGTAGCTCCCCTGGTGTTACACGGGGTCGTGTTCTACGATGATCACTCACCATCAGGTGATCCGTACTCTCGTTTGCCTTGTCTTTTCCATAAAAAAATAACAATCCCTTCATTAATGTGCTGGTTAAATAATGTAATGCAGCAGTCGCCACACTTTTTAGTCTACCTAATATGCTTAAAATGGATTAAAATCACCCACTCTAACTTGGACGTGGTTTGCGATGGATCCGTTTCCACAATAGCTTTCAATTCTTTATTATCAAATTCGGGTGTCCGGCCATCCACGGAACTTGTTCTGCAAGTCAAAATTTCCAGAAAGTTAACGTTAGAACCAAAATGTATTTTGCTTTTTGTTGCATTTTGCAACACTACGGCCATTCACATCATTAACCCTTCAACCCATTTAGGCAGCACTGGTGCCTCGGTGAAATTTATACTTGTAAATAAGGCAATATTTTAAGTTCCATTTTGTAAACTAAGTGACACAAACAAAAAAAATAATTAATGACGGTTAAAAAATACAAATGTAGTGTTGATAGCAAACAATAAAATCCTAGTCATTATGTAAATTCAAATAGCTATATATATATATATATATATATATATATATATATATATATATATATATATATATATATATATATATATATATATATATATATATATATATATATATATATATATATATATATATATATATATATATATATATATATATATATATATATATATATAAAAATATTCAAATATTCTAAATATATTAAAATATTCAATTATATAAATACTATATGATACACACAACAGTTGGATTAAATTATACAAGCAATAAATATAAATATAACTATATAAATTTGAATTTATATAGTTTCCTTAACAAAAAGGAGAAATCTGTAATTAAAATGGCATCTACGAAACCACCACTTTCGTATGTGTGTACAAGGATCAATTATACCACAATTACAATAAAAAAAAGGTCCAGTAATTCCTCAAACAAATAAAATGTTCGTCTTTATAATATTAATATAGTATCGATATAGAGTATCTATACATCTGTACATATAAATAACATTAAAGTGTCTGTCTGTGATTTTAAAATAACCGTGTTTTTTCAAATGCCTATAGATGTTTAATTGCCAAAACTATTAAACAATTGAATAACATTAACTAAAAAGAAATGGACGGTGCCACGCGGACGCCATTATGTATTAATATAACTACATAATTACATAAATCGATTAACAAAATACTCAGCTTTATGATGACACCCATAAATAACAAAAGTTCTGTTATAAGCTCATACTCGTATATCTTCCATTTAATCAAGCCGACAAGCAGGCAATCAGCGAGTGGCCTGGAATTAGAATTGAATGTAAATGTGCGGGCTTTATCGGGATTATAGTGTTCGTCTGTGAGTGGAAGATAGTTGCGGCTCTGTCCGATTCGCTATATGCCAGTGTAGGAAGACACCGGGTTGTTGAAGGTCGTTATTACTTACATATGAGAAGATTTTTCTTTAAACTAAAAATGGATTATTGTACGGCTTATTTATCTTTTAATTTTAATTCAGATTACCAATTTGTAATATTTAATGTATTGAGACAGGTTTTCAGTATGAAAGGATGAAGCAAATTATATTTCATTATGCATATACATATATCAATAGATTTAATATTATATAACTCTTTTGCAGCATCCTGCACATAGCTGTGTAGGCAAAGGGAATTAGGAAACCTACTGTTTCGACACTCCGCTCCCTTTAGGACTAACTCCCCGACCCCACTTTCCACCAAATTGTGGAGGTATAGATAGTGTTGTATGTGGCGGAATCAGAAATAAAAATATAAAAAGAATAAATCCCTCTAGTGAGACACACATACATTTTAATTAGCTATTGACAAAAAAAAGTTATTAAGAAAGTAGTTACAAATGTTTGAATGAGGAGTATCAGATGAGTGTAAATCAACTTATCTAATGATGATCCTGCGAACTTAATAATTGATAAATAAAAAAACTTTGATAGAGAAACTGGTAAAATATATTTTACAAAATAATAATAAAATAAATTTATACAAAGTAACATCACTAAGTTGGATCCAGGCTCAATATAAAGTGGTCGTTATACACTCATAAGGCACCATATACGCCCGTATCCTACCTCTTTAACAAATTTTACTGTCAACTAATCCACCCTTTTCACGAAAGATTTCATATAGCTGATTTACGTTGTCGTTTCGATAAAATTACTAAACATTATTAAGAAGCCATTTGTTTTTGAAAATACATATGTATATACCATAATTTCGAAATAAAAATTAATTAAAAATATATATCAATATTATAAAAATCAATCTGGATAAGGTTTATCTATTTTTTTATTTTATAAACAAAACAGTCACAAGCTAGGTATGTATTTAAATTTTGTATTAGTATAGATAGTACCGTTATAGAGAAAACTTAACAAAGTGACTTTAAGATTTAATTTTCTAACGGTCTAGCCTTTCATCAAATAAGCCATTTAATTAATAGTTCGCATGAATTGCTTCAAAGTTGTTTCATTAAATCACACTGTAGATTGAAACTATCATTAATGTTGGTAAGCGATCGTGAAGCTGTCAATCCCGCCAAACCGCGCATTACGCTAAATGGCTCGCGTAACGGGATGGTCCGGGATCCCGGGATTCATAGGGGAGGAAATAGTAGCAACCTGCGAGAATATTCGACTACTTATGGACAATAAAGCAATGTTACACAGCTACCGGTCCCGGAAATGGTGTATTCATCTAATTTAGTGATACGACCCAATTATATAATTTGAATAATGTTCTACATGACCACCTTTGTTTGACTTGTGTAATACAATAACCTAAATATACAAATACAGATTCCATATATAAATTGTAGGTTAATGAACAATATGTTTAGAGTTGGAATTAAGAAATGCATATAAAGTTAGTTCAAGCGTATTTTTAATAGTTCTACTTATTTTTTTTTTTATATAAAATAAAATAAAGTATATCTAATGTAAATTATGTCACCTTGGTTCGCTAACATAGAAATCAGACGACAGTAATATAAATTCAGTAACATTATCGCTGTTTGACTTCACATTAAATCTTAGAGGCGGCCCATAAATAACGCAAACTTTTATCCCGCCCGAAATAAGCACTCAAAAATGCAAAGAGCAGAACGGTATAGAAGCACGTTCACTAAATTTATTTTGTTTCGTACAATTCAAATAACCATAATTCACTGAACCTGAGCCTATCTAACGATATAATGAAACGCCGTTAAGTTTCGAAGTAAAGCTTAAGTTTGCAATGTTCTTACCTCGAGATAAAGATGTCTTTCCGATTTATTGATCTCTCAGTTTTGGAAATGGGTAACAGCAAATTAAAAGATTCCGATTATCCATAAGAATGGAGATACGTTAGAGACAATGTACTTATTAATTAACTGGGAAGTGACAAATAACAAAACATAAAGCTGTTTTTATTTTTTATTTTATAGGTCTAATCAAAAATATTAAATACATATAGTATTTAAAAGAAATTAGAACTTTTATTATATTTTCTTTTTCTTTCATTAATAATGACACTTGTAATAAAAAGAAAACAAATATTGAAGTAATTATCTTACAAAAATGATAAAGACAAAAAGAAAAAAAATAAAGGCGAATTCATAATATTATAATGTCAATTCATAATATTATTACAAGTAATGACCAAAAACAAGCGAAAATGTAGACCTGCCGCCATCTTGGTTCGATAATTAGATGGTTTGCATTCAAGTCGCATGCTACGTATGAATTTTAGCTATTGTCTGACATTGGACCTCGGAAGCTATATCATTTCGCACCTTCGATATACTTAAGGGTAGGGGGTGAAAAACGGAACACATTATAAAGGGATGAAAGGCAGTTTGGTGAGGGAATAGCGAAATATGTTGAAGAACAATATTGAAAGAAAGTAGTATTACTTTCATTTTTATTTCCATATCATATTATTGAAATTTTCATTTCATTATTGAAAAAATAAAAAAAATTGTATATCTGCCTATAAATATTTCAGTACTGATAGTTCAGATTGTTAATTGTAAACAAGCTTTTACATAAGTAGCAAATATTATTCAAATTCGGTGCGTTTTAACTGGCTCCCTTATTTGCGTCTGCACGTCTATTTATCCCAGACAATCCCTCAACAGTTAAACAAATGCTCCCATTGAAAAATATTAATCTTAGGATGCCTAATAGATATTTATGCTTGGTCGGAAACAATTTCTATGGAGCTGGGGTTTATTTTGCAAACGCTTAACAAATTCAATCAACTGATGCTGTTTACCATCGATACACTTATCCGCTTCCCTCATTATATTATAAATTATATTAGTCATGGGTCGGAGAATTTGCTGCACTTCTAAATTTAAATACAAAGATATTATGTACTACTAATAGTATTACGGGAGCCGATAGCCTGAAATTTGTTTAGGTAATTATTTTAAAAGTATCTAGTTAAATCTATTATTTAGTACATATTTAATTATTGCGACTGCATTATAGGTATTTTTTTTATTTTGAATAAATACTGCAATCATTATGATATTATATATAAATTTTCAGGTACTATTATGTAAGTCAATGTCAATAAAGTATAAGGGCAAATGTTAATAGTGATAAAAATATAAAAAGATCCCTACATTAGAGAGTCTGGTGCACGGCTGTCTAGACGTGGCTCCAGTCACGAGCGAATATTTGATTAAATAAAGAGATCAAATAGTGTTCATATACCAATGTGCTATAGAATAAAGATAATTAAACGTTTAATTTCTTAACTAATATAATATAAAATCAAAATATTTTTTGGTATGTGGGAAATTATGTCGTTTATAGGAGTTATGGTATACGTTTGTGTCATGGCGGCATAAGTAATAGTATTTTAGATAGGATAGACACAAAAAAAAGAAAATTTTAAATATACAAATATATAAACTCAATATGATATATAGCTATGTAAACAATAATCAGACAACGTAAATTAAAAATGTACGAAAAAGAAACACAGAGATCAAGGGATAGGGTTATGACAAGAATGTGAGTCAATGGTGCTAATGAAAACGGGTCTAAAAAGAGCTATGTCCAAAATTAAAGTCGCTTTTACAAGCTTACACTTGGGATCATTTAAAAATGAAAATCAGGGTGGTGTTTTATATAAGCTCTTCAAATAATAGTCACTTATGAAAAATATTTTTATATTATTATAGTGTCCGATTATTCCAATATTTAACTTAAATTTAAAAAGCGTATAAAAATTTTGAACGAAGCAGGATTTGAACCTGCGCCTCTGGAATACCGTTCCAGGCTCTGACCAACTAAGTCCAGAGGCGCAGGTTCAAATCCTGCTTCGTTCAAAATTTTTATACGCTTTTTAAATTTAAGTTTAGTATTTTCTGTCCTAAGTGTGGAATAACACTTTAAAACATGGTAAGATATTCCAATATTTTATTTAAATTCATTGTGTGTCACTAAGTGTCAAAAAGCACAATATATTAATAAAACGCCAACCAGCACGCAGCGCACTATTCTCGTTGAGTAAAAATATTCTGCAGATGAGCTATAAACTATGAAAATACAAGACAAATGGTTTTAATTAACCTGATGGGCTTATGACTGATCGCCTTAAATTCGTAAATTTCGTCGCAATTAGAAACACTTGCAAATCTCATATCAATTAGGCAGCCACCCAACATAACGCCCTCGTAATTGTTTTTGAATGCGTAGTTCCTGCTTCGTATGATTTATTTGAATTTTAAGTTGAAAATTTGTTTGGTAATTTTGGATAAGACCTCGGCGTTCAAATATCAAATTAAACTATGATATAAAACTTCCCACAAAAATCTATATACAAAAGGCGGATTTGGTTGGCTTCTCTATTTAGTCATATATAAAAGAAACAGAACTGCAACACAAAAAGACATTAATATACAACCACAACGTGGCTTTTACTAACCAAAGGAAATCGCTGGAGACGTCTTTTGAATAATTTCTATTTCTGGGACAGACAACGGACGACTGAAATCTGCAGCCTTGACAGCTAATTAGAGTTCTCATTGTTCAATGAATCTTGCCGCATTTTCTACTTTTCATCGAAGTCTAATCGAAATAAGCCGTAAACTAAATGTCAATAGAGTCTAATGTTGTGTATAATTTTAGGTTCATTAGCCTCTTTCTTAAATATTTCGAGTACTGGAAAAATACAATAATCCGCTGTGAATTGTTAGCATTGTACTGAGTCAGTGTCCAGGAAGGATGTTTTGCCGGGGTTCTCTTTTTATTGTCGAATTTGCGTTTTATGGGCTGTCACAAAGGGAGTGCTGAGAGAATGTGACAATTCTGCACCCTTGTCTTGTCTGTTTTTTACAATTCGCCGATTAACTAGCTTATTGTCATTCGAAATTCATAACATTCTTTGTAAGGTATTCCGAACAAAATATGCCGTGCACATTGTTGTATGTATTTCTTAGTAGATGATGAATGAATAAAATAATAATAAATGATGCATTTTATTGATTTTATTTTTAGCTTCATGTTGCATCCCGCAAATAGCAAGCTTGGCAGAGGAAACTTGAGAACCTAGTGTTAAGATTTAAGGCATTGCGTGTAGAGTGGCGGAATTCAACGCCGCGCCTTGCCTTGTTTCTAGAGGGACGATATAAAAACATTAAATAGTTAATTTGAAAATATTAAACATTTCTTTCCTCGAGTGGGAATCGAACCCACGACCTGTCGCTTTTAAAGTCACATGCTTGTGCAATTGTGCCACGTCAAGCTTCAATGAAGTATATTACTATTTAATATAAAGAAAATATACTATAGGTTTAAAATCGAGTGTTTAATTAACTAGCATATAAGTTTATCAGAGGCCTGTCGTGTTGCAGCGGCACAAGAGTGTGACTGTAACCGACAGGTTCTGGGTTCGGTCCCCAGTCGAGGAAATGAAATATTTAATATTTTCAAATTAAATATTTAATTCAAATTAAATTTTCGCTCTGGGAATAAGGTAAAGCGCGGTGTTGAGTTCCGCCGCCCGGCGAAAAGTAGGGAACGGAAGTGAAACAGAGTGTCTTAACACTAGGTTCCCGGGTTCCCTCTGCCTACCCTGCCTCGTGCGGGATACAGCGTGAAGCTGAGAGAGAGAGAGAGAGATAAGTTTTTCAGTCGTCAATAGAACCCAAAATCTTAATAATGTACCAACAACACCATGATTAAGCATAGCGCTTACATACAATAATTTTTAAATGAATAACTTACGAAGACATGCTATGTGAATGAGAACGAAAGTCCAAATAATCCGTCCAATGCATATCCCTATCTTAATAGCCAGTGTCCAGATGCAAACGACTTTGAAATATGAAGGATATTTATAACACTTACTGCGGGCGAAGGACCCAGATTTCGTTATTAAGTTCTTAATCACATGCAGTATGACGACTTTGTTTGATCATATTTTGAATAATCATCAACTACAATTACAATCAGGCCTGTTATAGCGCAGGGTTACAAACGTGTAACTGTAAACTATACAGATTGTGGGTTCGACTCTCACCTAAGGAAATGAAATGATTAATATTTTTAAATGAAATATTGAATGTTTTCATATTTTGGCTCTGGCAGTAAGGCAAAGCGCGTCGTGGAGTTTTGCATTCAACGGGGGATCGGAATGAAGTGTCTTAACACTAGGTTTTCAAGATCCCTCTGCCTTCCTGGCGTGTGCGAGACACAGCGTAAAGCTAAAAAAATCAACATTCAATAACAAATTTAATTTGTAAATACATAATTTTACAAATTACAAATTAAAACAATCGAGTTACAACGTCGGGTTCTAAATAAACACAAACACAGTATGAACAACAACCAAATCGTTCCGTTTTCACTTTCGATTACACAAAATGTCATCAAGAGCGCAGAAACCGCAAGAGTCAATAAAATGAAATCGCAGCGTACGCGGAACGAGGGTGTCGCTACCGTCGACGCGCGGTCGGACGTGACGCAGCTTGACGACGGTCACTTTATTGCTGACCTCTGTCTGTCTCTGTGCGCCTAATCACTTCTGCCGATACTATATTTGTAGGCGTTATGTATAATTATTATGTGGTTGTTATTTTTGTCTTCACATTTTTTACATGAGCAGGGTAAGGCAAGAAGGACACTGTATTTTTCGTTTTCCGTATTGTTAAACTAAATTCTAAGGTTTCTCTTATCAGAGCGCAGAAATAAATGATATAAAATTTGTAATATCTAACAGTGAATTAAATACAAAACTGCGGCTATAATATGATTTGTATTATATCACATTTGTCTCAAAATATTTTACAAGTAAATAAATCTTTTAAAGTTTGATTAAAATTAAAGTAAACCATTATTGGGAAATTTGTTTCTTGCCAAGCTTTCAATTTCACGACCAGCATGCAACTCTCAGACACATCATACATTTAATTATAATAACTCAATCGGGAATTTTATAACCGGATCAGTATAACATATATTGCAGTAGTTGAAGCGAGTATTGCATATTTACGCTGCACATGGAATTCGAAAACCTAGTGTTAAGACACTCCGTTCCGTTTCCCACTTTTCGCCGAATTTGAGGCATTGCATATTAAGTGGTGGAACTCAACGCCGCCTTTGCCTTGTTGCCAGATTGAAGAAATTTAAACAATGAATATTTAAATTGAAAATATTAAATATTTCTTTTCCCTCGAGCGGGAATCGAACCTATCGCATTTACAGTTACACTTTAAGTCCTAGCGCTACGATAGGCCAATGATATTACTTTTTAAATGTAACAACAGTAGCTTTATATATGTACTTTATAAATGAAGTATTTTTTTATTATAACTGTTTATATATGTAATATGCAAATACACCAAACATTTAAAAATGTTTCTTGTATCATAGAGACAAAAAACAATTTTAAATATTTGGTGTATTTGCATATTACATATATTCGTACCTATTGACGAAAATAATAGATATAATTTTTATTTTGGTTAATAAAACATATTATTACATACTATGATATTTTTTTAACCAGAATATCATATCATTTTAATTAAGGTCGAATATGCAGGATCTCGGACCATTAGACAAAAGACAAACAGCGGTACCTACTAATCTCTGCTCAAATTTGCTTGACCCGTACTTCTTCCTTGTGAGGGGCTAAAAGCTCTTTATTCATTTCGAATTCTCTCTCATACAAGCAAGAGAGGTATTTCTATTTGGTATTCATTGCATTTTTATATAATAGATTTAATTAATAATAAGTGATGTGCTGTTTATGTAAAGTTATTTATTTAACTGAAACATAAAGAATAATTAATATAAAATAAGACTCGCTAATTTTATAATATTATAAATTATTTATTTTATTACACTGTATAAATCGAAACATAATAATTTACGCCAAAATTTATTTGTGTTTCCTTTGTTATCGGCTTTATAAACACATGCATGTTTTAATCGTCTACCCATTTAAACTTTTCTAACTACGAAACGCTGAGGGCTCGTTACCGAAGGATTATTAAATATTGAAACAGTATCCGTCTGATAAAAGCTGCTTCCTAGACGACCAGCAAATCCCCACAAACGAAAGAGGACAAAGACAATTGTTTTAATAAACTTGTAGTTGAACTTGATTAATTTTCATTTAATCCACGAGTTCGTCATTTTTGCTTTAGGCTTTGTCGCACTGGACGTAATATTCGGTATATATTTTTTAGGAATATAGTGAAAATGCTTATTTTATATATTTATTTGTTATAATGTTATGTGAGGCCTATTACAGCGTGGCGCTAAACCGTAGTCGTGCTACTTTAAAAAACGGTGGATGGTTCCCATTCCAGGAAATGAAATATTTATTTTTTTATTTCTTCAATCTGGTAACGGAAATTCAGCAGAAGATGTAGAAGAGAATCTTAGTGAAAACGGAGTAACACAAAGTCCCCGGGTCCTCTTTGACTCTACTATATGCGGGATACAGAGTAAAAAAAAATATTTTCTATAGTTTTTATAATATTTTTTAAGTTATACAGAAAGATATTATTGTTCAAAGATAATAAATATTTGATAACATTTTAACAACTAGATTAAATATAACTAAATATATTTTCAGTTTTTTAAGTGTGCATTCGCTTACATTGATGTAAACATCTCGTTGCTTATTCCACATCACGAACTGTCCACATCGCCACCTGGTTTAGACGTAAGCCCTGCGAAATTGTTGGATTAAAGCGAATGGACTAAAAAGAAACAATACGCGCAGATTTATTCATCGGCACTTGGAATTGAATTCGATTATACACAAACTGTTAATATGAAGTACTTTATAGACTCTACCATGACATAAAAAGATTTTTCAAAAAATTATACTTTACATTCAAAATAAGAAATTGCGTGTTAATTAAATGCTAAAATCTAATGACTACTTAGGTCACCAGCAGTGAATAGAATAATGCAATTTTTTATTGTACGAACTTTATTTTAGTTCGCGTAAATAATGTGGTCTGATTTATGAACATAAGTGTACATTAAGTACGACGATGATAAGTAAAATATACATTTGTTTTATAGGTTATATAATTGTAATTTATAAAAATCGATTAAGTTTAAGGATCGGACTCGCCCACACAGGGAAGTTGAAATAAAAAGTTTTTCTATGCTGATCTGAATAGTCCTAATTAATTTCAGCTTTATAGCTCCAAGCAATCTCGAGATAAATGACAAACCTTCAGACAGCCTTATTAAAACTAGCCCTGACTGTCGTTGGAAAGTTTATAACTAATAAACTGTTGATTTAAAACAAAAACTTATAGTGTGTGAGCTTATTTACATATCATAACCAGAATACAGTACTGATTCGCAAATCACAACTTTTACGAATACTTAATCGCCAAATGAAGTGCATTATTTATAGTTATTAATTTGTTAATTATATATAGTTATTGTTTACAGCTACCATTTATATAAAAAAAATGTTTGCAAAAATTTTTGCATGCATCTATAACTTAAAAAGAGAAAATAAAATCCTAGTTGAGCTTAAATCGGTTATCGGCGCTAAACACCCAGGGGTGTTTAATTGTGAAAAGAAATCTTTGCTCTTTGTCAGCTTTACTGAGGGGAGCTATTGATTTCTTTTGTTTTATGCTGATTGAGACACCTTAGCGATTCGGGGACCCCACGTTTGAACGCCTTGAAAAACCTTTATTTACAAAAGCAAATTGTAAAAATGAATAACTTATTTTATTAATCATTTACAATCAATACATATACATACCATTTTTATAAAACAAAATCTTAAAGCAATAATATTTTAATTATTGTTCAGTCTTCCATTTTTTTTTTAAATATAGGTAATCATAAAACTATAGTGGTGGGACGGTCATTGCTTCTAGAAAAGACATCAATCTTTGTCGAACCAATTCTTATCAAATGTATCGTGTAAAATCTTTATCAGAACCACAAAGTAACGATGTGACACATGGAAATATTTAAATTGAACCCAATTTCTTTATAAATAAGAAGGTTATTTGATAAGAAAACACTGAACGAGATACTGAGAGCCAATCAACATTAGTCCCTCAAAGTCACGCTGTTAGGCTCATTTCTCTTGTGATTGACTGTAACTTAAAAAAAAATAGATTGCCACCTCGTGTACGATAGCATCGCATTTTTCGAATTTTCGCTAATGGGACTCTGTTTTATCTCAAGTTCCTAATGTTCTTATGCGGGTGACAATAATAAGATTTCGACACGTAAATGAAGCAGATTATAGAAATTTGAAAGATGACGTTTAAAACTTATCAGTTTTATATTTAATACCTATAATACCTATATAAAGGGATCGATTTTTATTACGTTTAAGAATTGAGCTTAGGATATTTTGTTGTATAAATGTTGGATATGTGTTTGATTTTCATTTGGGGAAGAAATTATTCATATCCGTCACTAGTAAGACAAAATACGGTGCAGATTTACTCAACTCAACACACATATGATGAATTCAGGCTACTTACTATGTAATTTGTGCGGGATAAAGCATGAGACTGTTAAAAAATGGTCAACCTAACTTTCCAAGCTTACTGATATGATAACACATAATTATATTTTTTAAAAATGTATACATTTCGATTAAGATTATTCTTAGCGGTAATTTTAGTCTATGTGGGCAGCAAATATGGACTATGTAAAGTCCATATTCCATATCCAGTAATAGACTAGACATATCGACTACCGTAAGGTACCGTAAACCTTATTTTTTTTTAAATTGTGTTTTCTCATACTAAAATATATAGAAAATAGTTTCTGTTAAAATGTTTAACACTGTCTTAGTTGCTTATCCGTAATAATTATAATTTAATAATTTTGTTATGATAACAAAAAAATACCTGTGTCACATAAAAAATGATGACATTGATAAAATCTCTACCACCGATCATCAATCGCATTTTCAATTCCATCTCAAGGTATGCTCCTGTAAAGTGCGTCAAGGAGCTCCTTAGGCCAGGGGTGACGTCAGCGGCGACTTTAATTGCGGAGCACTTCGTTAACGGCCGACTTGATGGCATCTATAATGAACACCCGAATTAATGTAGTGGGCGAAATCGAAAATCGAAGTGTGGACACCCTCACGCAATTCAAAATTTTGTTTATTTAGGATTGGTCTCTGAATTACCTATTCAACTCTTGTTTTTGGTTCACATTGATGGATATACTGAATAAAAGGATAGTTTCTCTAACTCTATCTACAATTCTTTTGTTTTTACAGACATTAAGATAGCTACTACGTAAATCAAATTTCAGTGCTATGGAAATAAAAGATATATACAAAACCTCTTTTATATTATATTATAGACAATTTATAATGATTAAAAGTTATTTATATATTAGTCATACAAAATAAACACATATCGGACTGTGTCTACATACCAAATTATATTTAAAGGCGGACTCAATCAACTTTTTCAATTGTTAAAAATGCCTTTCAAACTCTTGTTTTGCGACGGCTGGTCCTAAATAAATATGCTAAAATAAGACTACAGAAACGCTCAATACTTGAAGCTATTGAGATGAGAAGGGATTTTTAAATAAAAAATTGTACCATGAAGATTGACAGGTGCGCCTTAATAACTGCAGCGACAGCTGCTTACCAAAACGAGAAAAGGTAAATTGCCGACTTTATGAATTGTAAGCGTTAAGGAAAATTATTATGATTTCTTTGATAAATTTTTCTGATGACCTAAAAATATTATTATTAATGTATTCATGCTTGATTATAATTAAAAATACATTTTTTTTAATAATGTTATATTTTAATGTAAAAATGTGTCATAACGTGTCATATGGACACGTAGTTTATTACAACTAGGTTCTTTAATTCCCTTTGTCAGCCCTGCTATGTGCGGGATACAGTGTTAAGCTAAAATAAATCACACTACGTATACAATTAGGCATAATTGAGAACTTTGTTTCCACGAAAATAACATTTGTAGTCTAAGAAGTATATGTATTCAACGACATTTAGTAAAGACTAAAATATTCTCTTCTTCACCAAGCATATCTATTGTTGGGTAATCTTGTTTTGTAAAAACCTTCCCACAGACATATGTATCGATTTTTAAATATATTTTAATATAAAACTGTACTTTCATTGTTAAGAAATAAGATGCCCCAGTTTATTATAAATCTAATTCCTATCCATAATTCATTCGGTAGACGTAACTAAAATACCATGCAGACAAAACAATTATAGACAATAGAAGGGCTATCCGGTCTGGGCATCAGCCACTTATTCCGCTGGCCTAAGCAAATTTTCGCCCGGCTCTGTTGGTTTTTCGTCGGATTCCATTTCTTCATTTCTGATTATATTATACTATACTTTGGATAAACAATGGGAATATCCCAACCCTTTTGCACTATTGCTATTAAGGGGCTTGCTAACTATAGACTTCTTTTAAATAAAATTTATCATCTTACTGTATTTTGAGCGTATTGTTTCAATACTTACACGCTACTTAACATGCAATATTTCTAGAATTCGGCAAAAAGTAGAGAACGTCTGTCTGTAAGCACTTCTTTCTCACATGAAAGACATTTTAGTCTGAAAATATATTCCGCAATATTTAGTAATAATTCTTTTCCTCGTCAAACAAAAATATATTTTTTGTTAATTTTATATAATATCTTTTAATGGGCTATCTAATGATGTAAGAAGCTTCCCACAGACATAGGTATTGATATTGAAATGTATTTTAAAAGTTACGACCCAACGAGAAACTACCTAAAAGTCCTTCTCTATCTCATGTAGCAATTTTATAAACATTTTTCCCTAGATCTAACCGCTGTAAAAGGTTTTTGTATACGTTGCTTTTTGACTCCTTTTGGCAGTTAATCCAATATTGACCGCCCCGGCAGGCTATTGACTTATGTTTGTATTTCTCATAATAATTCGTCGGGTACCTTTTATTATTCAAAACATCAATTTGCTTGAGTTGCTTTCTTTTGCGGAAACCCATTTATTTTATTATATTTATTTTGCCTGATTAATGTATAAAATAATAAATATTTTATATTACCTACCTCAAATTAAATATATTGATTAAGACACTCATATATGTTAACCATCTTAGGAATAAAATAATCTAATATTTCATCACAAAGCAGAAATTCCATATAACGTATACACGTGGAATAAAAACATACCTACTCATATCATTATCACTAAGCAAAATGTAGTCTTTCATTTAAAAGTAGGGTAGAAGCAGTTTCCGCCACGAACAAAGAGTTTACAGTATCTAAATGTTAATCTTTGGTCAGTCGCGCAAAAATTATGTTTTTCGGACTGAAGTTACTGGGTTGGAAGAACCGTTCATTAAATTTATTAAGTTATATCTAACACCCACACGCTCAGGCGATGTGGTAAGGGGAAACATTCTTGGTTATTAATAACACAAATCCCGTTATTTGTTAAGGTTTAAGCTTAGAACCTATTGTGACATATATAACTATATTACGTGTAACGGTTATCTGTATTAAAGCATTTAGGGACAAAATGATAAATAATGTTCATATGAATAATTTTCGCCTTAACTACTTTAAGTATAATTCGCAATTACTACCTATTTTAAATTTATTCCATCCATCTCCATGTTCCGCCGAATTTGAGGCATTGCGTTTTGAGTGACGAAACGTATCGCCGTGCTTTACTTGTGGTTGTTACCAGAGTGAAGATATGAAAATGTTAAATATTTCCTTTTCTTGAGTGGGGAACGAACCCATAACATGTCGCTTAAAGTCGCACAGTTGTGACTCAGCGCTACAGGCCATAAATTAGTTTTTAAGTTTTTATATGTTTTAGGTTTTTATTATAATTAAAAAGCATTTAAATTGACGCTGTATAATATTCAGCATACATAAAAAATAAAATTATATTGTGCTAACTTAAACTGATCACGAAGAGAATGGTTCGAATACTGTTATTGCCACGTTACAGTACGATCGTTTTAAAAGGCTTTATTTTATTTCGCGTCAATTTCTTCAAAGCGAAATGACTTCAATTTGAATATGTAATGATGGCTTAGGATAATCGTTTGGCTTACACTAATAAAGGCTCTACTTTAAAGCGAAGTTTCAAAAGAATCTAACAATCGTTCGATCCGATTCGGGGGTGGTATAATTTATTCGAGTGTGGATCGCCATTTTGCGGCGGGGCGGTCTGCGCTATCGCTCCGGAAGACGCCTTAAGACATTGATGCTGATTCTTTTTTTATTATGCTCCCCTGGTTTCCTAAAGACGCTAATATAAAGCGGCCATATATAAATAAGCCGCCTTTGTGAATACTCTTCGATTTCTAAAGCATGAAGCGATGTTACCCTCGTCTACGGAAAACAATCTAAATTACATTTTCACGCAACTTCAAATGTCTTATTAATTGCGACTTTTCAATGTAATAAATTTTATTCTTTTAATGTGCTTGCTTTGAAATCGGCTTTTGCTTAATAGCGATTGCGTAGTCTCGATTGTTTTATAAGTAAGCACTACTTAGAATGTACGGTTTTAAGTTATATTTAAAGCCTTTTTTTAAATAAGCTTTCACTATTTTTTATTAAACATGTGCCTACTATAACTACTTTAGATATTGTTCTGCCCGTTCTTCACGAAGACACCTGAATGATTTAAAGGTACCCCTAGGCGGCTTACGAAACGGTTTTCATCACCTTTGGAATGACCCGTATCCCTCTAGCTTTTAGATAATACGAGATAGTGTCGCAAATTCCCGGGGGATTTGTCAAACAAATGCTTTGCTATGTATCGAAAAAAATCGACGGCTCAGTAGTTGCCATTAAGGCTATTTATGGGTGTTTCTCCCTTAGCTTTTTTTATTAATAAAACGTATATTATGCGCACAAGTGCGTTTTATATGGCGGTCCTCCTTTTCTTCGCGGATATTATCGTCCGTCTTCGGACATCTAATGTTATCGATTACATATTAGGATGAAATATATTTTCCTAAGTTGTATTCATAGCAAAAGGAAATATATCGTTGCGTGAAAATTTGACAACGCGACATATAGTTGAATATTTAGAAAACATGAATGTTGAAAATATCTGGTGTAATATTATATGCATATACTATATATGCAATATTTCTATAGCTTTTTTCTACAATACAGTATAGTTGTGCTTAAGGCATTAAATAAAAGAAATATGTCCATATTTTTAAGAACTATGTTATAGTTCTTTAAAATATGGATATTACAAATTTCTTATCAAAATTCCAACAATTATAGATGAGGCCTGTCGTGGCGCAAGGGCACGACCGTGCGACTGTCAAAACGACAGATTGTGAGTTCGATTCCCAACTTGAAAATGAAAAATTTAAAATGATAAATTTATTCGTTTTGGTAATAAGACAAAGCGCGGCGTTGAGTTCTGCCACACAATACGCAATGCCTGAAATTCATCGGAAAGTGGGGAAAGGAAGTGTCAACTGAAAAATATAGATATTTAAATCGATATAACGTATTATTATTGAACATTTGGTTGGTCTTTATTTATAATAATATTGTATTTTAAAAATACAATATTATTATAAATAAAGATTTTATACGTCATATCTACAAAGGCTAAAGTGTAAAAGCAAAGTTTCCTAATATTTTTGTTTTTCAAACTCGACACATGTATCAGGTAGATCTGTTTACTTCATACTTGCGGCAAGCAGTTATGCAAACACAAGTATTGATACGGGAACTTTGTGACAGGAAAACAAAGACATTCATACATATTATAACGAAAAACGATTCTATTTATGTATTTTGATATCTGGTATACAAACAAATCATATCATGTAGGATATATAGTAACATGGATTTATGTTCTGCTGTTTTAAAATTTTAAATGACTAAGAATTCATTTTTATGGACTTTCCAAATCCTTCTTATTCTGTTAAGTAAGCCAGAAGAATTCGTTAAAATATTAATGTTTGAAGATAAAAATACTCTTTATATACACGTATTATTATTTTTAACTTAAATATCAACTATTTTTCAAATGGCACACATTGAATCACTTGTATACCTGCATCATTGTGCTCGTACGCTTCGATGTACGTTACTATTGTGCCACGACGATAAATGAAGTATAACATTTTTTTTTACTTTAGCATTAACATTAATAAAATTTTAGCACATAATATAATAAATGTTTAATAACACTATGTCTGCTCTTAAGTTAGATTTATCGGTGTTTTTCTTTTGGAGAAAAACTTTTCAATCCCTTAGTGATGTTTGCGTAAGAGCTAACAGACTTTATTTGAAAGCTACATGTTAATAGCAACTTTACTCTGCCACAAGTTCGTAAAGACGTTTTTTGCTTGTTAGAGACTCGAATTACTATTACTTCAAATGGATTTGCTGTTATTAAATTATCATCTCTAAATGAGCTTGGGAGCTTTCGTTCCGTTATTTTATTTTTTTCATACAAATACTATTCTATACGTTATTTAGCATAAATATACACTTTTCACACAATCATGAAGTTTATTACACCTCACAAATTAATCCGCTGCGTCTGACGATTGTTACAAAAGAGAGCTAACAGGGGCGAAAATTAAAATGTATTTATTCGAACGGCATAAAAAGCCAATATGAGTGGCAATAAAAAGAGGATGCAGTGAGAAATAATAAAAGATAACCTCTGGAGTGAATAGAAGAGCTCTTGTAAAGAATGTTTGCGTAGTGGATAAGACGCGATCAAGGGGACACCTCCCTCGTCGCGCGTCGTGGGCAGGAGGAATTAAAATCTTTTCACAATGTTTCACAGTATAACTGTAGTGATTCTAACAATACATGTCAAATTTGACTTATTTGTTTTTCGGCTCGGGACTGCATTTTTTTTTTTGTTTTTATTGAAAATATATATAGTAATAAAAGGTATATTTTATCATATTTTATATGATGTAGTACTGAAATATTTCTATGCTTGTTTAAGTTATAACAGAATAAAAGTTGCTTGTTGCTCAAAATGAAAGAAGTGTTTAGACAAACTGTTGTTGTGATACATTTTTTATCACTCTATTATTTTTTTTGTTTTGACCGTCAACGGTCACAACGTACAATTATAATAATATTTCTATAATAATCAGAACCTTACCTTACGGTTTTCAAATCGCGACGCATGTACGTATGTGTCTTATTAACAAGGCACTTTAGAAAGCACCTCATTTCTAATTCAGAGTTGTTCTCTCGTTGCGACATTAAGTCGTTACGAACCCTTAAGCCACGGTCGAACATAGAGCATAGAAAAAAATATAATTACAATGGGTTTAATGTATTTTTTTATTTTTTATTTTGTTTTTTAGACTTAAAAAAAGGATTTAAATAAAAACGAAAAATCATAATACATAGAACATTCTTATAAATTGAAAACAAGTGCGTTAAATACCTTCGGCGTATGTATTTAGAACCACTTTAGATATAATAATATAATTCTATCGAAAATAGTAATTGGTAGAACTTTAAAAGAAAAAAAAAATAATACAAATCAAATTCTTATTTAGAAAATATATAAAATTTGTACGTAACGTATTTCCTAAGTGTGGATTAACAATTTAAAAATAGTAATAATACAATACTTAACTAATTAAGTAAATTCAATTCTTCAAAGGTTTTCATATTTCCGCTATTTATGTTTTTTTTTTGCTTTATGCTACTTAACAACATATTCACATATACACACGCCCTCTGGTAGGACTTTTTGCTTCTTACGTAAACCCCAGTATCATCGATACTGTGTTTTCGATTATATCAACCAAGGACTGCCCCCCACAAGATCTATAATCATTTTATTAACAAATAAAAATATTTGTCTATCTAAATATATAATTTGATAACACTTCTACACGTATTTACTCTTGAAACGCAAGCGGTGGTATTACGCAGTGTTGTAACTTCATTTCTGTAAGTCTCGTTTCATGAGTAGATTACAAGTAATTAATTTATAAGAATACGGCTGCCAGGAGGCATTACCTACCTTTATGAGGGTCGGAATCGGTCTAATATGAGAAAATTGGATGCTCATCCAAAATTTGTAAACTATTTTATTTAAACAAATACTTGTGTATACACGGCCTGATATTATATGTATTTTTTAAAATTATCACATAATATAAAAGCTCGAGATCTTTTAGCATTTTATGTTTTATTTTATACAAAATATATACTAATGTGAATAAATGAATATATTTATGTTTGAGAAGAAAGGTTACATAGCATTTTTATAAAATGCACTGCATTTTATAACATAAAGCTTTTTTTACACCCTAGTAGAGGCTAGTAAATACTCGTAGATACAATAGTAAGTCACTTCCTTCATGGCGTTTCTTTTTACCAATATAAACATAATATCTATGCATTTTCATGTAAAATATTATTTACCAGTAAGGCGTTAAATTGTAACGAAATTAAGCCATCGCGCTTTCACGCGCAAGCTGTTACTTTTAATGTTATTCGGTTTAGAATAAATGATTTTATTGCTACAATTACCAGTTATTGTGGTAAGTACTTAAAATTCAAAGTGGTTTACTGAAAGAGTATTATTTAATTTGTTTTTTTTTACAATAATAAACAATAATAAAAGAATAAAGTAAATAAATGTACATCCATATACAGTACTTATACCTGCATTCCGCAAATATTTTTTCTATTACAATTATATAAGACAAGAAATAATTTTTAATGATCGATCGTATATGTCGAATTTGAATTTATAATGTTATGATTTGACTTACAACGACCACACAAAGAAATATAGTTACTTAAACGCACGCAATATTTTTTATTTCTTTAATTTTATATAGCATTTAATAAAGTTAGACAATTTTATATAAATAGTACCAACAAATATGTTTAAAGTAATAATCATTCGCAATGTACGAGTACATACCAAAGACATTTTACCTGGGAAAGTTCCCTAGTCTCCAGGGACCGATTAAACGTGTAAGCGTAAGAATTGCAAAGTGGCGGAGAAAAGCAGCCAGTTAGCACGTAGCGAGAAATTGCCAAACGCTTGTAGAAATTAAGATTTACTATTGATGCTTCTTCAGACATTCTATTTTATAAAAAAATACTATCAATATAATACTAATTTTTATTTTTTTTTTCTTTCTAAGTGCGGAGTAACACTTCAAAATAAGTAAAAATATCAACATATTAGTAAGGGTTATTGGATTTTTTAAAACGTTTTACGTATAAGTTACTGCAAAGATTCAAAGAAAATCTAATATAATACGAAATGCGTTTTAGTATAAACACACTATACATAGGTTCTACGGATAGAAGTTTTGCAGGTCAGCATTAAGGCGGTCAGAATATCATCATACATCATTAACTTTAACTTAACGATTATTCTAAATGGTGTGATAAACATTTTTTGGCCGAGGTTCAAAATGAATATGGCGGCTTATTACAACCTGGTAATACAACAAATCTATATTACTATTTCTCTTACAAATATTTTTTCTTTGTTTTCAAAAACTATTTTGAACTTTTTACCACCATAATTTATAATAAATTAATGGGCGTTGTTTGTAAAGAGTGATTAAAATAATTAAAACTCCCATTATAAGAGCCGTCAGATCGATCTCAACGGAGACATTAGTGTTTTACTGGTACTACCCGTGTTGTAACAGAATACTAAGACACTTTAAAGGGAATATATATATTGTTCACTGTAGAAACGTAGACTCTAAAATAATAATAATAATAATAAAAACGTGAGTAAAATTCAGAAATATTTTAATTTAACTATTTATACAGAAGAATCTTGTTTCGATATTAAAAAAAATAAATTAATTATATTTTAATTTTTTGAAAATTAAGAAGAGAACGTAGTGTCAAAATGTCTGTCATAATGCAGAAATCTTTAAAGGTTACATTTTATACAATATGGAATTGTGAAAAGTAAATTTACAGTTTATGTAGGTACATTTCTTGCTTTAGTTTTGAAATATCTTCTGAAAGCTTCCAAATTTAAAATTTAAAAATGCTTCACGTACGCATTAACACAAGTTGAACATTCTTAAGCAAATGTTCGCCTTCTTATTACAATAATAATTATCAAGAATGGCGCTCAGCCGACTTTTAATTGATCCTCGAGGGCGACTCGCAGATAAAACTTATCAACTTTCTCTATTACAGTTTAAGAAAACCGCCACCGTCGTTTTGTTTGGCCGATAGCGCAGTTTTCATTGCTTTGCGAGTGTAATGTGACGTGTAATCGCAATGGGATAAGTAAGAATTATTCGTTGAAAATTATTTTTAGAAAAAATTAAATACAAAATAAGTCTGTCTTACTAGGATTTATTCAGTTGATAAACACTAATTAAAGTTATTATTATTTTTCTTCTTTCCAGAAAAACACTATAAATGCTCTCGACACAAGTATATCATGGTATATCTACAACAAAATATACTTAATAATCAAAAATTACTATGTTAGCAAAAGTTGAGCATAACCAATAATTATTACAAATAGTGTCGTTATTATTTTTCTATGGCACAACTACTTACATATAAATATTATTTTAATATTAATTTAATTTTTGTAACTTAAAACAATAACTGGCGCCGAATTATAATAAAACGTTTACTGTAAACGAAACAACAAACTTCCATATTTTATTACGATCGTAATCGTAAAGCGTTCTGCATCCCGCGTAAAAGTTGCGTCTTCCCGGTCTTCGCTCCCCTTTACCGAGATTTCATTATGGAATTAAACTAAAACTTAGATAATACAACAAATTCTAAATGCGTAATTTGTTGCTTCCCTTTTACCAATAAAATATGTATATTAAATTGATTCTAAATATGAATAGAATGTATGTTAATAATTATTGATAGCTAAATTAATATTTATTACTAGTTCCAAATATATGATTGTTCCAAAATAAGTTAAGTAAGATTGTTAAGTAAGAAGTACAGACATATAAGAGAAACATCAAATTTTTAATGGCTTCCCCTGAGAGAATAAACATATTTATGAGAGACGATGGACAAAGTATGGGATGACAAGTACTTATGTCACAAAATGTATGTATTATTTTTAACTATAAGCATTTATATTTAGTAATCAACATATTTTTTATAGAGTTTTATGTTACAAACGTATCATATCGCTCTTTAAGTAACAGGTATATTATTATAATTGGAGTTCAGGAAGATTTACAAAATAAAAACTTTTACGTAATTTGTTCCTTAGAAGAATTTCTGGAGAAAACAAATAAATTACATAGTTAATAGTTAGGTAAGAAATCGGGAGAGAGTTAGACAATTAGAGGCGCTTCTTGTTAATTTATGTGTTTACGTTTAGAGCATCTTGCAACGGTGCGTCGATTTATTTGCAATATATTACAGAAGAATCGATAATAATCGTTACTTAAGAGGGTTCCTCAAGCGCTAATGATTGTGTTTGTCTGTAGTTTTTTACACCGGCAGTCACTATCTGAATATTTATTTTAAGAATATGAGTGGATGAAGGTACTATAGTATTGTAATAGAGTATTTACCTAATATTTTATTACATGTTGTAATGATTTAATTCCTCTTTTTTTAAGATATATTGATATGGGACAATTTAAAGACTCTTTTATCAATTAATTATAAGTATGTTTGTAAAGTTTTCTTTTTTTTATAAAGTTATCAAGAGTCTGGTTACAAATGAACTATTTTTCTTAAATATAAGAATGTGTAATTCATTCTACATTTTAACTATTTTCTCACATTTGAACCTATTCAAATATTTATGTGTGTATACAAATTTAATATTTTCAATCTAAATTTGTTACTGTATAAACGTCGTTGAGTCTATCCAGAACGTTTGATATGATAACAGGTGTTCCAGCATACCCATTGTTTAGTTAGACCTATTGAAACGCGGTTTCAGCCAATTTATCTTTTCCGTGCACACCGCACATCTCGGCCAAGCTGATAGTGAAGCAAAACACAAACGTTGACTCGGACGCGCCGGAACGTGACAATTGACAGCTAAGCCGCTACCGGGCAAGGAACGTTTTACTCCTTTTGGTCCACATTCGCACATTGCACCGCCGGTTTCTGACGACGTTATTTTTTAATCAAATATATCCGGAACGGGTGATAGACGAAAGGGTCGCAGTAATGAAAAACTAAAAGAAAAAAGTTGCCTTTTAAGCAAATAGAGACGAGACGAAGTTGATTGGTTTTGTTAGCGAGCCTGTTGATTGGCACGGACGTAAACAATTGGCTCCAGTGTTTAAGTTGAAAGGACAATTGAAACTCAACGATATCGCTACATTCAGCACTGTTTTTCGCGGTTTGTTTTCGGTACACCGATGATGCTCGACAACTAGTTTTAAAAAATAAACATTCGTATTGACATTGCTCTGAAGCATATTCATACGAACGGTGCTCTCTATATAGTAAATTTAAGCACTTTATGTACGTTTTTAAAATAAAAACGCATTTCGTTCTTAAAGAGAGAAATTTTGAGCATCATTGCCCAAGAACTACATAAATTCTCGTAAATATTCACGGTGAGTAGCCATGAGGCAATAAATCAGTGATCCTCAGCCGCTATCATGAGTCCATTAGAGGTCCGTGCCACCCGGGAAATGTTTTTAATAATATGTATGTTTTCCCCAGTAAAATACATTTACATTATAATATATGTACCTACAAGAATAAAAAAATAAATTAATATTTATATTAAAGATAATCTTTAGTTTTGTATCTAGGTATATTCTATATACACGAATATATATGTGCTTATAATATAAAAAATATTAGAGTAATTGAAACGTATATAGACGTTCTTATCTTTTATTCAATTAAATACCTTGCGAATATTTATACAGAATTAGGCGTAATTTTTCTTATGAAAATATATAAAATCTTTTTAATATTCAAGAAGTAAAAGTGTTTGATTATAATTACTATTGTTAAAGTCTTACAATGAAATTTGCTCTGAGTTTTTTTGAGTAAGTATTTGTAAAAACCGTTTACACGAATTCCTCTACATCTCTATTGTAAACATATGTACTCACTTAACTTCACGCTGTATCCAGCACATGGCAGGGTAGGTAGAGGGAACTTGCGAACCTAGTGCTAAGGCACTCCTTTCCGGTCCCCACTTTCCACTGAATTTGATGTATTGCGTTTTAAGTGAAGACATTCAACACCGCGCTTTGTCTTGTTACGAGAGCGAAGATATGAAAACATTAAATATTTTATCTAAATATTTTATTCCCTCAAGTTGGAATCGAAACTACAACCAGTCGCATTTAAAGTCACATGCTTGTGTTCAGGACAGCATACTCGTATGTACAAAGTATGAATATGTCGACATTCAAGAAACCGTTAATTATATATTTTTGTTATGTTTGTCATTGATTCTATGTACATATTGGTATAGAATAGATTCTATGTACATATAGGTACAAACGATAAATAAAACAGTAAAATAATTAATGCCGGTTTTTATATTATATTATTGTATCAAATATGCGCACTCGTCGACTTGAATAAATTTAAGCGGTCCGAGAATTTTTGGGACTCATTACGTAGTATTTATGTGAGGAGATAAAAATATTAGGGACACGCTTAATCGGTAACGGATGAACAGAGTACCCTTGTCCCTTTTAAATTTCTGTTTTGTAAAGTTTTAATTTTATTTCTAATGCAACCTATATCTAATAGTATTCTATTTCTTATTCTATTTATATCTTTATTCTTTATATCTATTTTCTAATAGTAATTATTTATTGTAAAACGTTTATTTTACATGGCGGCGCCATTTAAAAAATATATTTATCCATAACTAGGTCCTTCATGCAGCTATATCCGCTTGGTCAAAGGTAAATAACTATGAGTGATATGTATTTCATGGTTATATGAAAACGATTAACTTGATATTATTTAGCCTCTAGCTTTCTTTTTATCAATAAATGGAATATACAAGAACAAAAAATAATTCAAACTTGTAGTTCCTGAAAATGTGAATCATTCAAATAATTTGATTTTCTAACATTAAGTAAAGATATACGTGTCTTTCAAGATAAAATACATTTTTGAGAATATTAATACAACAATAATATTCAAATCATAACACAAAGATACCCTATACCTATAAATAAAAAAAATATCACCTCATTAAGTTTCCGAAGAATGACATTTATCAAAACAAGCAAGAAGCGAGGTCGTGTCCAAGACAGTTTTAAATACTTAAATTAATTTCCCCTGATTTTTCTTTAAGAAGTTGTAACTCTCCAAGTGGGGATAATGCGATGATATATAAAAAAGGTCCCCGTGAGCCGAGCCCTAATAAATTATACCCTCGATAACAATGGGATTTTTTAGGGACCTTTTGTTGCAACTTTTGATATCACCTGAAAGTATTTCAAAGTTAAATGTATATCAAAATTTTTACACTAGTCATGTATATATAGTGTATCGAACAGTTGTTACAAATGCATAGTAAATACTTCGTTATTATGCGACCAAAATAAATATACATATAGCTGTACAGTTTTTTTTCTTTCATTGCAAATGTTAATTGATTTGAATTTTTATTTTAAAACTATACTATTTTTTTGTAACTTTGTGATAATTCTTTATGCATTATTCTACCAAAATGAGAAATCTAAGTGGTCGTTACTAGAGGTGACGACGACCTCCAACAATTTATCGATCTTACGCTAGCATCAACTTTGGTATTATAAAAAAATGACGTGACGCTGTTAGTTGTTATTGTGAACAGTGGTTTTTTTGCAAGATTTACTTATTAAATTTTGAGTATTTAATAATTGTTATCACAGAAGTTAAATATATAATGTATCAATAATAGTTAAAATTATATTGAAATATTTTTGATATATGTTAGATAAATATACATTTTTAAAGAAGGTTATTTATAATTTTTATATTCAATAAACGTTAAAGGAAATTTAGAAAAATAGTAAGTAGTAGCCGCTTTTACTAACCTTACATAGTTCGAACGATAAAAAATAAAGCCCTAATATCGTTTAATGCTCCTTTAGGGAGTAACTGGCCAAAGCGGAAAATTCGTCGAACATATGGTAGGGTTGCTACTGTATGTAAAATGCTACGTAGAGTTATCTAAGTGGATACACCAAGAACAAGTAAAAATATATATTAAATACAATGAAAATTAATATGATTTTTAATGCATGATTTTTATTGAATATGAATATAATTTTTAAAGGCACAATAAAGAAATGTTACGATTGCATATGAGGAGTGAAGTAATATAATGATAACAATTGTAAAAATAAAAAAAAATTCTCTACGCTCTGTTTAATTGCCAGCCCTAGCCAATAAAATGGGCAATGCGACCAATTTATAACGCAATAATCCGCGTGGACATTACGTATCCGATATTATCGGCGCCCGAGGTGAGCGCTAGTTTGAGGACAAAAAACGACTCTCATTTATACGGCCACTTCTCGTGACAGGCCATCGCCTCCCCCTCTGCACATTACTGACTTTGTTCTTACTTTCCTCTAATAAATAATCGGCTAAAATAGCGTAAATAGAAACAAGGATATCAATTTTATTTTAACTGACTAATAATGTAATTTCTACAAACACAAATATTTATAGCATTTTACATTTTTTCAATTTACTGAAATCAATTTTACTACTCTATTACTGTATTATTATCATTACGATATGAAATTTTTCATTAGAATACACATATACAAAGTTAAAAATAGTTAATACAAGCATAAATACTAGTACTTATAGGTATATTGGTATAGTATGCATACCAATGTACCTATAAATATAAAATAAAGCTATTCACTAAAAATAAGTGGCTCTAATGACACTGTTTAACAAAGTTTTTACTTTTACTGTAACATGAAAACTTATATTAAATTCTGAATGCACTAGGGTCACTAAACAATAATATGGGAATGATAAGGAGACCAAAACACATGTTTCCTAAAAAGTACAAACAACAACTATATTTAGAGAAATTATTGTGTGAATGTTTGACTTCTGGAAGGTCTCTTTTATGTCTATAACATTAATCTAGTAATGCTACTAGTTCCTGAGCTCCTGTTCTTTGATAGCGCTTCTTCATTAGCGAAATAGCTTGATGGAACCTCTTGCCTTGTTCGTCATTCACTGTGCCCAAATTTGCCGGAAATAAATCCAGATGACAGTCCAGCACATGTATTTTTAAGGACACACAACACTCCATTGCTTTATTTGATATTATAAGTTTATTCATTTTCTTTGTAATTTTCAAATTTATTTTTTTCTTGATCATTTATTCTTCCTCTAAGAGTCTTATTCTACATCAATTGTCGTATTTCAGGATCTATAAATATTCATCCTTATTTTTTTCCGACTGATTTTTTTGCTTTTTAAGCTATTTTTTTTAATTTGGAGTCTCAGGCGGTTCGACACTATATAGGATGGGTCTGTTGGCCAGAGATAAGTTTGGATACTGGGTCATGTGCTTTGGTTCGGTCCAAATCATTGGGTACATATGTCTGGGTTCTTGTTTAGCCCATTCAACCAGTCTTACAATCGTTGAACAATATTTAGGTGAAACTCTGGATTTGTCTTTATTCCTGATTAAAAATCCGAAATAGTCGAAACAGCAATATTCAATTAATGACATATAATTTCGCCGGTGCCTCAAAAACTGGCTGTTTACCTGGGTAATATTAAAATTAGATGTATCTACCTAAGAATCCATAATTTATAAAACCAAAGATATACCGTTAATAATGTGATATTTTAACAACCTGTCGCATATTATAAAAGAAAATCCTGGCGCAAAGGCACGAGCGCGTGATTATAAATAACTTCAATCCTCGCTTGACGAAATTAAATATTTAAAGTTTGAAAAAATATATATGTATCTCATGTTTTTAGTCTCTTTTCTCTTGTAACCAGGAAAGTATAGTAGGTTTAGTATCTCCATTAAATAAGCATTGCGCCAATTCGGTGGCAGTTGGAAACATAGCAGGCCACGTTATGTGCGGAATACAGCGTGAACTTGAATATAAATATGGAGGACATGTCTTTTTGAATCAAACGTTAACATCATATTATTTATAAGTGACATATAATACCTATGAAATAGCGTCCTTTCACGACTTTTTAACGTTTTGAAATAGAAAACTCTCGGAGGCTTTCTGGGATCCTATTATAAAAGCGTACACCTTGTCCCATAAAAGAATCACATACTCGATTCAATCAAATTATACTCGTAGTTAGTACACCTATGAAATTTAAACTTATTTCCAGTATTATGATAGACTGATGAGTGAATGTATTGAGATCAACAGTCAATAAAAAAATCCAAGGACAATTCACAGTAAATACGATATTAAAATTATATTTATACTGTAATATTTATATAATTCACTATTAATCATGTTAATTGTGTATAATTGCCATGTACTATTTTTTGTTGCATCATATCCATAATGTCACATTTTTCGATCAATGTTTATTAATATGTAGTAACGTAGGTGCCTACGTAATATTCAATTTTAAATTGATAGGCTATTAAAATAGCGTTGAGATGACAAAAGGTAAATTCTGCGTCTGTTCAAATAAAGTTTCAGTCGTGAAATAAAATGCTTTTTCCTTTTATCGTGATCACAAACATGGCTCTGCGCATTGTGATGTAATTGAAAAATCAGTGACTCGAACTACATTCAGCGTTTCTATCTATTATTCAGTTGACAATCAAGTGAAATTCCGAAAAACGAAGTGAAAAACACTCGCCTGTTGTTTCTCCACGATGTGATGTATTAAATATTCAAGGCCTTAATCGTACCGATGACCAAACAAAAGCCTTCAAATTGCAACGATTCACGATAGTTTACTATTTATCTGATCAATTACTTAAATCCTTTATACTGAGTTTTTTATAGATGGTTTAGTTCAAGCTATTTACAGTTACCTTCTTTGTTAGTACAATATTTGATTAAGAAGGGACTAAAATGTTTCTTAAGTTATACTTTGAAATATAAACTACATCTTCTGCTACTTAATATAATAAAACAGCATATGAAAAAGTTATTTAGGATAATGAAATAATATAATATAATTGATAATGATATAATGAATATTTATATAAAACATTTTTTTTACTTCTTTGGTTCAATAGCCCTATGGTGCAACTATTTTTAATCAACCATTTTATTGCGGCCATTTTAGATTATAGGTTTTATTTGCAATTCATTTATAGTTTTCATGCTGCTTTGTTAATTTCTCATTGGTTTTTGATGAAAAATGAAGGAAGTGGGTATGGGGGGAAGAACGAGTTGGAGAATTTGTAACAATTATTTTTTCTAAAAAACTAATGATGGGATATAACTGATGATGGGATAGGTCATGGATCCATGACACTGTAAAGTTACGGATTCATGACCTGTGCTTCGTAGTCGCAGAAAATATACCGACGAATAATCATTCGTCGGTATATTTTCTGCAACTACGAAGATTAAGGACTCGAAGAAGAATTAGGACTCTCACTTGTGCAATAATTACAAGCCACACGTATAATCATCATATAATAAAAATAAAATTGCTATCAGGTGGAGTATCATGCCTAGTCGTTTTCACACTACTTCGTGATTCAACAACAACCACTAGTGTCGTAATGGTCTAAAAATGATTTATAGCTGGCTCATACTTTATTTTCATCGGAACTGAAACTGTAATGCAAATAAATACTCAATTGGACACTGGAAAGTACTTGTCCTCTGGTTTAGTGAGTTTGAGATTTTAATTTTTTTGTGAGTGGGTCCCATTTCCTAACATTTTGTCTATTGAAATTAAGATGTTTTTGCATTTCAATAGCCTCGCTGATCATTTTAAAGATGGAACTCCACATCCTCGCTAGAGAGAACATATAAACATATATCTGTTTTATCTAGCGAGGATGTGGAGTTTATCAAACCTGATGTAGTGGGTGGATTTATTTGTTCTAAGCTCACACATTGCTGACTTCGATATATGCCCATTTTTTGTATTGGAGATGTGTTCCTTCAGTCCATACACTGATACTTCTCTTTATTTGACAGATTTACAAATACCCATCAGCATAATCTATTTTTATACGCCTGCAGACTATAAAGGAATACTATTTTTTTACTTTTCACTGGTCAAGAATAGGCCCACTTTGTTGTAAGGCTGTAATATTGTTTTAATGAAACCTCTTCTTGAAATATTGCCAATGCTGTCTGTAACTCTCTTCACATATGATAAAAGTGCCACCTCCTTGCTATGGTTTTGTTTGTTTGTGCTCCATATTGTGATCTTCTGACAACGCTGGAGGGCAACTGGCAGCTTGTTCTGATGAAGAGCAGTCTTCACATACCGAAGCTCGTCCTTTAGGTGTTCATCATCACAGTGGTGGTAGGCTCTCTGAAACAAAGATTTGGCAACTGTAAATAACAGTGTAGGTAGGTAGGTGGTAATGAGATTCACCATTGAAGTATCCATTGATTTGCTTGGGTTTCTTATATATTGAGTAGCCTAATATGCCATTAGGATTATATAGGACTAAGCTATCAAGCAAAAAATAATTTGCCTGTAATTCTATTGTGAGTTTCGCTTGTTCAGTAAGACCCCAGGTATTTCTAAACATCGACTAAATTCAAGGTTCACACGTGTGATTAGCGCCTCCAATGCCTCGGCATCAACAGCTTCCGCTCACACTCACTCCTTGTAGTTATTTGATGGGCCTGAAGTTTAGCTTCGCTATATTTTAACGCTGTATCCTGCATAAGGCAGGGTAATCAGAGAGAACTTGGGAACCTTGTATTAAGGTAATACACTTTGTTCCAATTATGACACTTCCGTTCCTTACATTACATCAGATAGAGACAATATGGGTAAAGTAGTAGAACTCAACACCGCGCTTTATCTCGTTACCAGAGCAAAAAAATGAAAATATGAAATACTCCATTTCCTCGACTGGGAATCATACTAACGTGAAATGGCGTTCATAGTCGCTCGCTTATATTCCCTTGCCACGATTGGCCAAAAAGGAAATTTTGTTAAAGATAAAATACATACTGAATTAATTATTACAATATATCATATAATGGATAATACTTCTTAATTTATTGAATTATTAAACTAGCAATTTTCAAGTTACTAAATACCAACACCATTACTTTAATAAAAATATTTAAAAAATCTTACAATTACCTGACGACGGCCTTATGCGTCAGGTAAAATATTACTATGATATCATAGTAATATTTTACCCGACGGATTTACCCGGTTTTATATCAAATATTGTGATTCAAAATCACAATAGACTTGTCGTTGCGCAGGGGCGCAAGCGTGTAATTGTAAACGCGACAGGTTGTGAGTTTGATCCCTATTCAAGGAAAAAAATCTTAACTTAACTTAACTTCACGCTATATCCCTATTGGGGTAGGCAGAGAGAACGGAGCGCCAAAAGCTACGGTCTCGGCATATCTCTTTCGCCTCGTCCACTGTCATTAACCTCTTCACAAATGCCCCCCGGGGGGTCCTCATGCTTTTTACGTGACCTTCTAGTATCGTAGATACTCTGTTTATGAAGATCCACCGAGGTCTCCCCCTCCCTCTTATCACTCTTGTCACTCACTCTTCCTTCATAAATCATTTGCATCACATGCCATTCTCCTCATCGCTCGACATTCGACTCATTCACTCACTGAAACATTCACGCTAGTACCTACCATTCAGTGTATTTTTCATTTCTTCATTGGGTAAGCGATCAACAAAAACTGACTCCGCATATCCTACGTAGAAATTGCATCTCTACAGTATTCATCTTTCTCTTATATATATATATATATATATATATATATATATATATATATATATATATATATATATATATATATATATATATATATATATATATATATATATATATATATATATATATATATATATATATATATATATATATATATATATATATATATATTACGTTTATAGGTACAGCATTAAAAACTATCACTTATTTACCACACAAACACACACGATTTGCTTTATATGAATATTGAGATTACAGTTACGTTTACGTACAGTTTAATATACTTCTCTGTACAATCTGTATATATATATATATATATATATATATATATATATATATATATATATATATATATATATATATATATATATTTATATATATATATATATATATATATATATATATATATATATATATATATATATATATATGTATATATATATATATATATATATATTATATATATATATATATATATACAGATTGTACAGAGAAGTATATTAAACTGTACGTAAACGTAACTGTAAATCTCAATATTCATATAAAGCAAATCGTGTGTGTTTGTGTGGTAGATAAGTGATAGTTTTTAATGCTGTACCTATAAACGTGTAACGAAAGCAGAAGATAAAAATAAAGATTCTTTTGATATTTTCCTTAGCCATATGCGGGTGCACTGTTCCCTCATCACAAGGGGAAAATCTGCGGACTCATCAAAACAATAAACAAAGTATCGGAACCCTATTTTATTATGTTATTATGCACGCCGCACTATGATTTACGCTGCACAATCCATGGAAAATCAATGTTTATCTAGAATATTATTAATTTAACAGTTTTTATTTGTACAAATAATAATTATTCACATCCTTATAAGCGTATTATTAAGAAAATGTATGCATAAAATAGATGCATTTTATTCAAAAGACAAAAATGCTTTAAAATATAAATTGTAAATATTCATTGCTTGGTAGCTTCATAAGTAGATTATATTTTGTTTTAATTCCGTTGATATATTGTGTGGTATGAATGAGTTTTTACTTACTTTTCTGAATATTTAAAATATTTGAAACATTTAGAACCTCTAATCTTGAAGCATAGAATCTTTTAGGAGATTGTAAGATTCTCGAGGCGTAATGGCTTCTAGCATAATTTCATATTTCTTCTTATATTATTTTGTAAAATTTTATTAGTAGTCTTAAAAAAATAAACTATTTTAATAAATTCAAATATTATGAAGTTAGAAATAAATCAATAATAATAAAAATTAAAAATATAATAAAATTGTCGGCAGACATTGCGTCATTTGATTTTATAACATTATATCTTTGAATTGTAATAATTAATACATGGAAGACTCTGAGTAGATTTTTTCGACACCGTAAGATTATCAATCAAGAGGCATTTGCCGGTACAAATTTATCATAAGCGTCTTATTGTGACGCCCGCGCCGGAGAACACAATATCCATCGGATATCCGGAGGGGAACTCAACATCATATTTTTATCATCATTACGTCAAATTTTGGCTAAATTTATAAGGATAAGACTTGAGATATTATTGCTAAGTGATTAACCATTAGTGACTAACCACATTATTATCTTATACTGACTTTACCAAAATTACTAATTAATTAATATACCTAATCACTAGAACTAAATTAAGAATAGATCACCTACATATTATATTTATAAATTATTTTAAATTTTTCTTAATGGTTATTGTAATCTATAATTATAATGAATCTGGATTAAAAAATCTTATAGGTTATGTATATTAATTTAATAGGGTTCGAAACTGTGATTTTTTTTTTCTGTTTGTTCGTGTGTTTGTACGCACTAATATTAGAAACGCCTTCTAGATATAAAGCAGTTTTCACTATTGTATTCTGGCAACCTTGCCTCAATCGGTTAAAAATTTTTCAGTTAGATAAAATTTCTACAACTTTTTAAATCTTTTTACCTGAAATTTTAGTTTTCAATGTATACTCGTAGATATTGTCTTAAAAGTGATAATGTTAATAGAACTAGAAAGAGAAAAATAACAAAATAGAGTAATTCAAGCGTGTGAAGCCGCTGAAGAGTTGATAGATATAAATTTCTAAGCATAGTAATTTTATCTGATTATTCTCCAAAACATATCTACGTTAGGCCTCCATCGTTGTTTTGATGTCTAAGTTCGCGATGTTTTTAAAGGGGAACTGCATCTTATTGGCTGATTAATGATTGTTGAGTCGCCTAGTGAGTTTAAAAAACAAAATTTCGAAATGTTTACCATGGATGATTAAAATTTGATTTACTAAAATTTAATAAAATTCTTACATACACGATACGTAAAGTTGGGCTATTTGGACAACTTTTTCACACATTTTTTGAGATAGAAAGTGTGTTTTGAATTTGAACAATAAAAAAATACTTACTACATCGCACTCACTTTAGAGAATACATATTTGTCGTAAAAAGCTCTTTATGAGCTTTCATAAAGAGCTTATCATAGATTGATTTAAAAAAAAAGTATAAGAAATTGGTATTCAAATAGTGCCTTAGTTGGGGTTACTTGAACATTAAAATGTTTTTCAGAAAAAAAACTCTCGGTAAGCATTTTAAATGATTAAGTTACCCCGTTAACTGTAGCTAAGGGATTGAATTATGTTAAATATATTATAAAAAAACAGAAAAATAGTTAAAGTTTTATTTTTGCTATTAAAACTATTATTAATCAGACATTCAACCAACTTAGAACATTTCAAATTACCAGTTAATGATTAAGAATAACAATTGGAAATTAAAAGCATTTATTTTGGCAAGTTGAGATCAGTTTTTAGTCACATTAGGCAATATAAATCAACTTTTTGTCCATTAATTCACTCATTTTTCTCTGACTCAAAGTCTTAGTGTTAATCACTGTTGTCTACCACTTCTTCCTCGTTCGAGTCTTCGCAACGAGAACAATTATAAAATAGGTCTTCAGAACCTTCGAAACCTTCAGCCTCCACAAATCCAGAATTGGCATTTCAGACACTGAATTCAATCAACTTTACATTATATCATCTTGATTTACTGACGACCTGGATCGTTTGATATTTGAAGCAATCCTGATGGAAAGATTGTTCATGGAAAGGCATCAATGAAATCGGGTCTTGGAGTCTAATCTAGTAGTTGGAGGTATTTTTTCACTACATCTCGAATATTGGTTATAAGAAATCCCCAATTTGCCACAACTGCAAGAGTACTGGAAATTAGCAGCACTTCACTCTTACTAAGAACGGTGAGATTTCCAACAGATCCCTCCCTGATTTCTTCCAAGCATCTTCCGAACAAGCGTTGGCCGAGGCACTTGGAAGGTTTCCGCTGCCTTTTTCTTTGACATGCTGCTTCCATAGCTTTTTCCATGTCTTCTAGTTTGTAATTCATGTAGGGCTTAGACCCTGAGGTCTTCTGATAAGTACGCACCATTTTTTATTACGCACTACCTGTACCACAAGGAACTCAACACAAATAAACGAAAAAGTAAAGCAGTGACGATTGGAGATGTACAGGAATTAACTTCTCGCAGTGTTCATGTAGCCCCGTGTTGTTCATGTAGCCTTACTTTACGGTACTTATTTATTAATAATTTATATTCTATTCAAAATAGAATGACCTAGAAAGTCAATAAAATTATACGTTCTACATTTTTGCTTTTATTAACAAAATTATAAAATATAAAATAATTTAGTACATCAGTTTATAAAAAAAATTGATGTACCCTCTACTTAATTTTATGCTTTAAATATTTTTTAGGATAACAAGATTTATAGTAATAAGTACTATAAATTTATATTTTTATGATATAGTAAAAATAAAAATAATATTGTAGTTAAATCATCAAAATTATACTTATTAAATTAAAATATGAAAGTAAAAGCTTTTCCATATTATTACTTTAAATTATATGTACCTAACAGAAATTATTTAGAGGATCTAAGATGGACATATCTTCTTACACATAAACTTCATAAAATTACATACAATATAGCTCTTTATTTTTCTCTTCATTTATATTAAAATATATACATATTTTATTATTAAATAACTAATAATATGTATATATAATAATATACACATCAAAACTCAAATTCTGTTTAGTATTTCAATATAAATGTAACTTACTTTTTTAGGCACTAAAACACTATTCACACTAAAAGAACAAAAGTTTATGAAATATTATACGAAAACATCTACATATTAATTATGAAAATAACTGATTCAAAGTCTCAATCACAATTGCTACTTAAAAGTATGCTTCACTAGGTACTAATCAATCGTCTAGAAAGTTGAGCCGATCAATAAGCGAATCGCCATATCCTTTACAATACGGCCATTTTAAAATACCAATTTTTCTCCCAAATTTCATTTATTCAAATGGTATTCTAAAATTAGACGCGTTACACGAAATCGTCTCTCTCAAGAGTCTATGCCTTAAGGTATGAAGGAGGTGTAGTGGGCGTGTTAATATTTGACCACGCCTACGCATAGGGCGTGTCCATCTATACAGATATTAAAAATAATATACTTTTATGTTTGTACGTACTCTAGGTTCTTTTATTATCGTTAGAAGCTAATAAAAGTTTTATGGCATGAGAATTCCACGATTTAATTTGCTTATAATGTTATCATGTTGTACTAATTGTAATTATAAAAAAACCTGTCCGAAGTCATCAATTAATATTTATATCATTCTAACTTTTCATTTTTTTGCAAGTAATTTAGTCTCTGTAAATCTTTAACCAGATCTTTATCATAATATTTTTTCTTTGTTTTACATAATGTTACGCATTTAATAATCTAATAAATCACATGTAGTGTACCTACCTAAAACTCAAATATTAATAAAAAAACAAAAGAGAAATAATACTGATTATATATAACTGTATCACCATCAGAATTAAAAATAAATATTATATTTCAACTTGAATGGCCACTGGGAAGTTACTCATATTTAACTTCTTTTACAGATAGATAAATATCAGGATTAAACAAAGGCCAGACCACAAGGCCACCAAGTACTTGAAAATATTTACCTAGAAATAATGAACTAAATCTATCACAAATTGCATAAAAAAATACTGCGTAGTAAGTATGTCACAAGCGCTACAACGGTCTACGTATTGAATCTCACGTCTAAAATTGAGGCGGAGCTTTTGAACAGTAAAGCGCAAAGTTTTCCGCTACCATGCGAAACATTAAACCAGCAGCCTGAAATCCACTCATAAAAGAACTTTGCCGCTATTAACTTATTCCCTTTCTACTTCCAAAATAGACAAGACCTGAGAAGCGAGGAAGCTCAATATATTTTGGACAAGTCTGAGAGAAAATGCATGAAAGTGAGGGATGAAAAGGAATTCGACAGGATGTATTACGTAACGTCAGTTAAGCGCCGGCCGTGTAGGAGAGAGCACGTTTGGCTCGGTCTTCTAAGTACACAATAAACAACAACAACAACGTGTTTAGATTCGTAAACAACAAACATTTGTGAAGTTACCTGCGAAGTAAAGGTAGGTTTGATAGCGGAGATGTATTGTTTTATTTTTACTATATTATGAAATGATTATATACTTTTTCTTGTATCTATATTATTTAAACTTTTGTTTTGAATACTTATGCAAAAGTTTTAGTGTTTATTTTACATTAACATATTAATATTAATAAAACAAAGATCTAATCAAAAATCTCCACATGTAAACGAAAGCCTACAAAAAAATAACAATGCCAAGAAAAATAAAAGGAGAAAATTATATATAAATTTTTAAATTTTGTCTTGACTCCGTATATGTTTGTTAATTCCTACATAATAAGAGTAACAATTTAAAAGACAACATACCTTACTTACTTATATGATATGCTAAATAAAGGTTAATGTAGTCTACAATTATTAGTATTTTCCTAAAGGGAATTAAAAAAAGACAAATAATATAATATTATGTATTTAATTGTCCGCTTTGAATGTTTTTTTTTTTTCAAAATTTATACATTTTGTAATTTTTATAATACGTGTTTATATATCATGTATATTTGATAAAATCATTGTTTTTTTTTCTCATTCTCTGTTAATCTAAAACTATAGTTGTAAGTGATATTTCCTATTAGCAGTATATCTAGAAAAACATTTTTGTTTTTTTTTTTTTTTTTTTTTATCTATTGTACATTATTTTATTTATTCATTTTCTTTTTTACTCTAGTTTTCTTACCAAAGTTACCTACATTTGTGCTAACTATTATAATAATTTAATTATGGCTGATATTGTGTTATCGAATTATAATCTGATAAATAATGTACATATACTAATATTTTATAAACTGAGGCCGTATTTGTAATAAAGATTTTTGACAATAATTTAGCTATAAAGAAATTACGTTTATTGATTTTTTTTAATTTTATTTTTATTTTTGGGTCGTACAATAAATTAGGAGGTAGGTAGAAGAGAGAGGTAATTATTTTATATTACTTAAGTATTTAGAGAAAAAAAATTAAATATTTAAGTACAGTTATCCGTATTGCTATTTATAAATCATAATTCCAATCTTTTGATATTTAATTTTTTTTTTTCATTAATTTCGGTTAAGAAGTATATTTTAGTAATTTAAGTTAGACGAACGCATTTTCCTATGTAAATCTCGATATTTCGCGAGAAATTAAAAATGTTGGGGGGGGGGGGGTTCCCCCTTTTTTAATGATAATTCTATAAAAAATCACTCCCATAATATGCAACCGTTGTTCCGGAAATTGGCCCAGTAAAAAAAATAAAGACGAACAAACAAAAATATAAATTGTTTGCTTAATTTCTAGTATTGTGTATGTAACTACAAAACCAAATTATAGGCTACGAAATAAAAAATATAGACAGGCACTAAAATTTTATTTATATGTTTAGTTAGACACAGGTTAAAATATCAATGTCAGCATTTAACCTTAGTATAATAAACGCAAGTTAAAGTATTTCGATATAAAATTCTTAAGTATTTAATGCGTCTCTCCGATAGCTCCCCCATATTTATTAAAATTTGAAAACAAGCATGAATGCCTTTAGAGCAGAAGTTGCGATGTGTTAAAGATGATGCTTCCAGATTTAAAATGTATGATTTTTCATACATACATAATATAGATGTTTTAAACTTTACCTGTAATATACAAGAGTTATTTACATAAAGCTAAAAAAAAGCTTGTTACAAATTAAACTCGACAATTTTCTTTATTCTTGCCAACTTAAATAAATATTGTACAAATAGATGTTTTAAGTCTTCATTCACACTTAGGAAAGAAAAATACTTATTGAGAAGAAGTATAAAACTTTTTCAATTACTTAATAAACTTTTATGCATGTTATTTACGTTTATGGTGTTTTTACTAGATTTCCCATAATCAATGTGACGAAATAATATACTATTCAAAATATCGCGCTGATTCCCTTTGTCTTCTCTGCATTATTTAATAATTATTTAGCTTAAAGTAATTAGGTATATTTCAAAAATAATAAGCGTTGCTCATAGTTCTCCTTAGACAAAGAAAATTACTCTTTCAGATACGTCAATGCGTATTGTTTTGGTTGCATATCAAATGCACCCCTGTTTACGTCCCCTTGTTTACTATTTACAGAGAAGGGTGGCAAGGCTACGCGTAGCAAGCGTTGGTCGAAATGCGTGAAGTGCGTCTGTTATGCGAGAGGTTTAAAATTTTTCAACAGATGAGAAGAATGACTAATATAAAAATTATTAAAAAAGTAATTAATTATTTATCGAGTCGTATAAATATATATATTCAAAGCAAAATGACTATTGTAAAAATTGCATATGTTTTGTTCATGTTTAATATTAATATATCACATCAGTTTACTTTAAGTTCAGACATCAAATTTAAGTTTATTGAATCATCTTTATTTTATTCTATTGTGATTAGATTTTTGTTTAAGCATATACTAATTACTTAAATGAACTTTGACCAATATATTTAATTTAAAATATTTTAAAAGAGTACGCTTTATTTACCTTCTAGTAATAATAAGCATTGGACTCAGTTATTTTTATCTCTTAAATGCAAAAAACATTCACCAATAACATATAACTTATAATAAATTTAAATCAATAATCATAGTCTTTGTCAAATTATGATTACTATTTCGTCAAATTATGATTAATCTTTGTAAAGAAAAAAAAACTGGTCAAATCCGAGGCGGGTTGCTCACCGAAGTTTCCATACCAATTTTAGAATTATAAATTTACGGGAAATACTACAAACAAAGGTTTACAAACTTAAGTTTGCAGGCGTACGCACTGATTTTGTATGATTTTTTTATATAATGCAGGGCAGGCAAAGGGAGTTAACTAAATGCTGACATACTCCGTTGGCATACATTTATGATTTTTTTTACTTCTAAGGAACTTAGATCTTAATATTTTAAATTAATTCTACATAGGCGTTTCTATTTTTTCCTTTTGAAGTACGGAACGGAAGGAATAAAAATATTAATTATAGTATAATTATAATACTATTAATTTTATTTTTGTACATCTGGTATATGTCCCTTATAACAATAAATAAATACTTCTTCACATTATTAATTCTACACGCTGGTAATGCATACGTAATGATAATGTTTTATCTATGTCCACTGATTTAAAATTTGCTTATTTGAACGTGCTAATGTCAGGAAGTACTGGCCATAATTGAAAATTCATTTTTATATCTAAGCTACTTATTTGAGAAAATAATAAAAAGATGTCATACTTTAAAATTAATAAAAATAAGTGTATATGCTATTTAGCATCACAATAATCGTAATACGTTCAAATAACCTAAATTACCTGCGCTGCGGTCATAGCTCCGCATTGGTTTTTAGACGTGTTTTTTGTGTTTTTTAGATCATAACTATCTGTAATTTCCATTTGATCACGTGGGTTAAACTGAGCATCTATCAGAACGAACCTTACAAGCATAGCAAAGATAATCTTTACAAAGATAATATAAAATGTTTTATTTATTGTATTTTTGGTCTTCAGGCCTTTCATTCTTACATATAACTTAATAATAAGTAATCTTTCACAATAAGACATTGCAGGTACGAGGTGAATATTTTCAACAGTAAGTGGTCATGCTGCAGTTAGTATTTTAATAATGGTTTGAACAAAACATCTAATGTTTTAAAGATACTTATAAATATTTTCTCAGTTTAGTTTGATATTATATTCCACATAATGGCATTTAACACAAAAAAATATATAGGACTACCCTGTACCCTGCAAAATATATCAAAACTTAAGAAAAACTAAATCAAAATTTAGATGTCTTCAATAACGAACGAACGAACTGTATTTTACATCACTCAATAAGTTACAAAAAATTCATAGCACCACTGAGCTAATTAAAGAAAAGCTGATCTGAATATTTGATTACCAGCCAGAGGGTAATAAGCTAACCGCGGCTTGGATTAATAATTCAAGATTTGAACAATTGAATCTGCCACGATATCTGTATTAAATATGCAAATTAGTTATTTATTCAAGCCGCGCTACTTCCACTCACAAGGGGAGCTCTTTATGAAAACTTGGCGCTAATTTACGTGTCGTTCTTGTCATATCTCTGTGACGGCCGTCGCAACTCGGAGCGTACAGATTTTACAGTCGTACCTATCAATTCTATAACCAGATAATAAGCGACTCCTAAATATATATAAAATAATTTGCTCCTCTCTTAAGCTTTCTCCTGCTATAGCTTTTTTTACAATAATTTAAGCTTTCACTATTTGTAAAATACAATAACAGATTATGATGCATAAACTATACCTATAGAAGTTCTAAGACAGCTTAATCATAGCTGTATCAGTTCAATTTAGCATATTTTTAAAAGAAATTTCTAAACTTTTATATAAATGATCGAGCGTTTTATCTTAATTTTATATTTTACCTTAGCTTTTAAGTTTATTTTGTTCAGTTTAGCTTTATATGCACATGGCCGGATATGCAAAGGGATCTCTGAAAATTCTAGTGTAAAGACAAACCGTTCTGAATAAGACATTTCCGTTCTCCACTTTCTAATGAATAAGAGGCGTTGCGTTTTGAATGGCGGAACTCAACGCTACGTTGTGCCTGTCATTACCAGATACCACACTTTGTCGCATTTTGAATCACACGCATGTACCGTTGCTCCTAGACATATATTGTATAGTAAAAAATGCAGTAGAAAACGAATTTATGTTTTTTGTTTGCTGATGACTAAATTTACACAGACAAACTGAAATCTTCGGAACTGCTGGATAAATAATGATGGTGATGAATAAAAAGAAATATCTGAAATATGTGATGAAGGTTTCTTTTTTTTTCAGCTTCACGCTGTATCCCACACATGGCAGGGTAGACAGAGGAAACTTAAAAAGTTAGTGTTAAGACACTTCGTTCCATTCCACACTTTACAATTATAATACACTTTATAATTATAATAAAAATATGAATTGACGCCTTCTTGTTGTTCACCGTTATACGTAATATTTCATATAGCAGATACATATTAAAATTAAATGATTATTAAATCTGGAATACTTGATGAAGAAGATAAACATCCAGCTACATCAAATCAAACTTTTACTAGAAAGGACCACCGTTGTGTTTCACTGCGGTCATTGCATAATTTTTTTTAATGTAACTTCCACGTTTCGCTGCTGTGTACAGAAGTGGTGGCATCACCATTGCGTTGCATTTCACAGCCAAACGTGAATATGCCGAGGTTTCAAAATTTTATGAATAAAGCTGAAAGAAATGAAATCCTGGCTGGAGATCAGGTACTTATACGATTAGCAAGTACCAGCTACTATCAGCGGGAAATTTCAGCATGTAATTACAGTCCAGATTATACCAATCGGGCCTGGGGCTATATAGCTTTTAAGTAGAACAAAAGTTATTTAATGTGGTGGAAAATATTATGAAACATATGAAAGCGGAGAGAGAGATTTTCTCTGTAACTTGACCTTGGATAGTCGTGAATTCAGTCTCGACTCTGGATATGAATTATACGAAATGAATAATACAGAAATTGGAGTGTTGACCCAAACTTGCATTTGCACACCTACTGCGATGTTCATTAACTACGGGTAATAAATATAAGTGAATTGTGAAAAGCAAAATCATCAATATATTATGTTATAATAATATTGTTTTGATATTTTATTTATTATAGTATTAAATAAGTTTAACGGAAGACTATTAATTAATCTCGGTACGAGATAGGCTTACGTGCGTTGGCCGTAAGCGTTGTGTGGCCCATATTGTACTCAACCAATTTTAAGTGATAGTTTGTATGTACAGGATGTTCAACGGAAATTTTAATTTCATCACAAAAGAAATATTTTTTTAGTAAATGTGTTTTAATTGATATTTTATAATATATTTCTTGTTAGTATTATTTTTTTTTATTCATAGGTAGGATGTTCTTAAACTTTAAAAAATCATTTTATTAATATAATATCATCGTAGTATATCGTTAGAAACTATATTTTTTATATTTTAACTTGTACATTACATATTGTACTGAGATAAGTTTTATATGTCCGGCCATATGACTCAAGTCCATATAGTAAATATGACTGGGTTAGGGTGAAGTCCAGCAACAGTTTTAGCTTCAATAAATGAATACAATTTTTGACAATTTTAACGACGGCTAAGAATTGTCTAAGTTTATAATATACGTGGTCTATTTGATAAGTCCAATTGAACCTACTGTCGATAATAAGCCAGAGACAAGTATGTTTGTTAATAATATCGATAAAGAGACATCTGCTTAACCCATTTTTCTACATACAGACAGACATTGCTATAAGTGACAACAGGTTTTAAGGGTAACTGCCGAATATAAGGCGATTTAATTACTACTAACATACACCACATTATGAGATTATTGCAAACTGACAGCACGAACAATGTTTGATAAAATTAATCATCTCGTTGCAATATGATTAGAAGTAATGTGGGCCGAGGACTGACGCTCAGCCCGAGGGTGTCTTCTGTTACTGATACTTGTTTACTAAATTATAACGTAATAATTGATTTTAAAAATATAAGAACGATTATTAAGCTAATTTTTACATCATGCGATTAAGGGACCTCGTATACTACAGTTGTCGCTTTTCAACTAGTGTTGTAAAATCAAACGCCCGTGAAAATTCAATAGAAAGTGCAAATACATATTTTTGTGACATAAGTGTTGGTTTACTTCATCAGTAAATTTAGCTAATAAGTCTACAGTACTTTTACCAAGTTGAAATCCAAAATGTCATTATTTGGGTTAAAACTGATGTATTTATTTATCATCAGTTTTAACCCAAATAATGACATTTTGGATGATATCTTTTTCTATAATTTTATCTCTTTGTATGTTATCACATGTAGTATTCTTAAATAATATTTTGGCATTTAATGGTTTGCAGTAGGTGGTAACTGCAGCCAAGGTTAGGAATGATGTTCTTTACTCCTCTATCAAACCCCGAAGCAAAATTATCAGCAACCTCTTTAAATGTAAGACCTCGTGCTTTAAACGCTTTTGATATTGATGCATCGATAGACAAAATCACTCGCCCTAATATTTGATTAAGTATTTAATTTTTTTTATGCGTTATTATTATATTATTATACAATTAATTCCGAATGTTGTTGTGTTCTAATCTTTCGGGTTAAAACATTTTTTCTATTTGTTAAATAATGAATCACGCTTCTCACATACATTATTAACATTATCATTGACCCAATTTACTTTTATAACATCTCGTTTAATTAGCGGATTAGAAAGCATTTTGAAAAGCATTGTAAATAAATAGATGTAATTTGGCAATATCATATTATTTTTACTTAACTCTTGCAGCGTAATATTACAATTGATAAATTTCCTTTTGTCAACTCATAATAATAATAATAATAATAATAAAGCCTTTATTACTGATAAACATTTGTAACTTATCATATAAGATGTTATAAATTTCGCACATCAGTCATCAGTGTGTCCTGCTGACACATAGGCCTCCTCTAGCTTCTTCCTTCTTGTCTATTTCTGGCTGTTCTTGCCCAGAGACTCCCAGCTGTCGAACACAAGTCATCAGCCCATCTTTTGAGTTGTCTACCTCTTTTCCTTTTCGTGTTATGACGCGGCGTCCATTCGGTAAGTGTCTTTGCCCATCTCTCTGCTGGCTGCCTTATCATGTGGCCAGTCCATCTCCACTTTAGTCGCTTGCATTTCATGTTGACATCCTCGAATTTAGTTATCTTGCGTAGGTCAGATGCATGCATCTTATATCTTCTTTTTATCCAAGGATGCTCCTTTCCATGCTTCTTTGAGCAGTTCTTAATTTATTATGTAGTTTTTGGTTAGGGCCCAAGTTGGACAGCCGTATGTTAGTATAGGTAGTAGACAGGTGTTGATGAGCTTTCTCTTTATGTTAATTTTGATTTTTTTGTTCTTTTAAATATCTTTAAGTGCCCAATATCGCTTCCATGCATTTGTTATTCGCCTGTCTATTTCTTGTGGCATCTGGTTTTGGAAAGATATTAATTGCCCTAGGTAGGTGTATGTATCCGTATATTCTATTTTCTCATTATCAAGAAATATGGCTTTTTCTATATTATTTGTCATCACCTTGGTTTTCGACTTGTTAATTGTTAGGCCCACTTCGTCACTTTTACTAGCTAGGTCCTGAAGCATTGATTGCAAAGTCTCTGGGTTATCTGTTATCAACACCAAGTCGTCTGCAAACCTAAGATGGTTGAGTTTGCGGCCATCGATATTGATCCCGAGATCATCCCATGTTAGTTTTCTCAAGACCTCTTACAGCACAGCAGAGAACAGTTTAGGAGATAGAGGATCTCCCTGTTTTACTCCTCTTTGGATTGGGAAGCTTTTTCCACATGTTTCAAGTTTAACAAAAGCTGAGCTGTTGGAATAGACATTTTTTATCAGCCTTATATATTTAGATTCGACTCCTTGATTTTCTAGTGCTCTCCAAATCCAATGATGTTCCAAGCAGTCAAAGGCCTTATTATAGTCAATGAATGCCAAATATAATACATATCCAAACTCTTGGCATTTTTCTATTATTTGTTTTAGGCTATGCATGTGGTCTATGGTTGAGTATCCTTCTCTAAATCCTGCCTGTTCTGGGGGTTGGTGAAATTCCAAGGTCCTGCAGATTCGATTAAGTATTATTTTTGAAAAGACTTTGTACATATTTGACATGAGGCTAATAGGGCGGTAGTTGTTTATATCGTCTTTATCACCTTTTTTATAAATCAATATAATTGTGCTATTTGTCCACTGTATGGTATGTACTCAGACTCCATAATCACATTATACAGGTGGGTAAGATTATGAAGATTCCCTGGTAGTGTAATTTTTATCATTTCATTTGTGATATTATCTTGTCCCGGTGACCGATCATTCTTCTGTGATCTAACTGCGTAAGATACTTCTGATTCTAATATGGGGGGAATATTTTCCTCTTTATCGCCTAAGGAGCCTGTGGTGTCTATGGTTGCCTTCTGTAATGGTTCTAAGGTTTTACTTGAGTAGAGCATCATGTAAAAATTTGTTGCTATGTCTAGAATGCTTTCTCTTTTAGTTTCAGGTGTTTGTGTATTGTTTTTCAGTTTAGGTATCCATGTTTTTGAGTTTCTGAGTTCTTTGAGGGCTTTTCTGATCCCCCCAGTCTTGGATATATGGTTGTTAATGATTTTGATTGTTTTCCTATTTCTGTCTTTTTTAATATTCTTGCTTATTTCCTTGCTTATTTTTGTAATTTCTTGTATGATGGTTTTGTCTTTCTTATTCATTAGCATAATTTTTCTCTTCTGTATTAATTCTATGGTGTTCGTGCTTAGTGTGTCTGATTTCTTGTTGTTTGGTTTTGTCATTGAGTTGCTGCTATACATGTTGTAAATTTCCTTGTTGTATAATTCTTGAGTCTTATTTATGTTATTTTCTATATTTTTGTTTCTGTCATTGTATGGGGGCTGGTAGCAATTGGACTGTCTATAATTTCGTCTACATTTCTTTCGTTCAGCACCACGGAGAACTGCTCTTACCATGCGATGATTGGTATTGAAACTTAACTGTTTGACTGTATCGACGTCATGGAAAATTATCGATTGATTGCTTAAGATGTGGTCTATTTCGTTCAGATAGAGACCATCCGGCGAGATCCAGGTCCACTTTTTTGCTGTTTTTTTTTGGGAAGCAGGCATTCATAATCTTTAATTTATGTTCCAGAGCCAAGCTTATTAATCTCTCTCCGTTGTTGTTTCTCTTCCCTGTTCCGTATTTCCCTACTACCGTCTCTTCACCTTGGTGCTGTTTGCCGATCTTTCCATTGAAATCTCCCATAACTATCTTATTTTTGTAGCAAGTTTCTAGGGTCTCGTTGAGCTTCGTATAGAACTCTTCCTTCGATTTGTCGTCTGAAGATTCTGTTGGTGCATATACTTGTACTAGTGACCAGTTGTTGCTGAAGCCAGGTAGCTTTATATTGAGAATTGCTATTCTCTCTGATACACCTCTGAATTCAATGATATTCTTCTTTAGTTCTGATTTAACAATAAATCCTACTCCATAGAGGCCTTTAGTTTCTCCTTTGTAATAAAGGATATAGTTTTTGTGTTCTTCAATAGTATCACCTAGCCTTCTTACTTCGGAAAGTCCAACAACATCCCATTTAATATTTTCAAGTGCATTTGTGAGTTCCAACAATCTTTCTTGAGTTCTTAAGGTGAGAGTGTTTAGTGTGGCTATGTAGATATTTCTGACTTCCTTTGTTTTTTCTATATATATAGCTAGAGGGTTGCGGTCTTGATTCCCCACGGAGACCGCTGTCCGGCTTGGGGAATTGTTAGGGTTGTTGCAGTTTGAGTTTTCGCTGTTGTTGTTTGGTGGCTTCCAGTTCCTGATGTGCGGAGATTGTCATTGTTTATTCTGTCCTGAAGTTGAATTATTTCTTGAATGAATTGTGAGCCCTAGTGTGCTTGTTTTATTGATTTTTGATGGTGCTGTTATCTTTTTGTTATAATCCTGAGTGGGTGATTCAGTTGGCATTCGTTTCCTTTTTTCACATTCTTTGGTATTATCTCTTGCTTTCTTGGGTTTAATTATAAGTTTGTCATAGCGGATATAAGCCACGTTCCCATTCAATTCCTCTTGTTTTTTCTTTTCCTTTAATTCGTTTCGTTTTATTAGAACATCTTTGGGGTAGTCTTGAGTAGCGTAGATACCGGCAGGAAAGTTTTTGTTGTTCTTAAGTATGTCGATTTTCCGCCATACGAGTGTCAGCGTTATCAGAACCGGTCTTGTTTTGCTAACGTCTCTCTTTCCCAGTCTTCGAAGATCGCTTATCTCCCATTCGTCCCATTCTCGTATGTCCGAATTTTTACTCAGGTCGTTTAGGATGGTGATAATACTTCTTTTTAGGTCAGCAAAGCTCATCTCATTTTCTTTTACTCCGTGAATAATGATATTATTTTTTCGTGTCTCTTTTTCCAGATTTGTAACTCTTAGCTGCAAAGTTTCAACTTGTTTCTTGAGTTTGATGTTTTCTTCGACAATAGGTTTTAATTTTTCTTCAATGGTTTTGTCAACTCATACATTGATGCAAATGTAAAAAAAATATAATTTAACGCCGCCATGTACGTAGTAAGGGGAATTTAAAAATATATGAAAATTTACTGATTATATTTAATAATGTCTTTGATTTTCGCGATTGTTATACATTTTAAATGAAACACTTTTAAACGGATTAATCGCGTATATTGAATGGTAAACATTTTTGGGAAACCCGACGTTTCGAACACTTTACAGTAGTCCGTGGTCACGGGTAGACTCTACCCGTGACCACGTTTAAAAGTGTTTCATTTAAAATGATTATATTTAGATTATTTTCAATTCTGTTATATTCTGATATTCTACACGACAGTCCGCACTTGCTTAGTGTTTCCATATGTTTCCCTGGGTTTCTTGCTTCCTTATAGGTCATCTCAATGAGGATAGGTCCCGGATGTTCTTTTGATCGAGGAAGGAGCTGCGATGATAGATGAGTTTTATTTTTTTTTTAATAACTTCACGCTATATCCCGCACATGGCAGGGTAAGCAGAGTAAACTTGAAAACCTAGTGTGAAGATACTCCATACTGTTCCCCACTATCCGCTAAATTTCTAGCATTGCGTGTTGGCGGAGCTCAATGCCGCACTTTGCCTTGTTACAAGAGAAGAAATTAAATAAGGAATAGAGTAGGCATTCATATTTATTTTTACAGCTATAAGTTTTAACTACTTGGTTAACACTTTTAGTTGTAGTATATCGGGATGGCCCGCAATTTTTGGTTAGTTAAGAGTAATTTTTATTCCAAAAGCCGTACATCTTGCTCAAGCACTGCTCCCCGCAACTGTCGATTCTTATTCATATTTTGCAATTTTCTGTTTCTGCATTCTAGATCTATTATTTTGTGATCTTGCTTTTCAACAGTGCATTTAATAGCAGGTACTTAATAACTGAGAAATCCGAATGAGGCTTTTAGACGAATCTACTAATTTCTTCGCATAATAAATACTTTAGCTCACGGCTAATGTTTTGCGCAAGTTTTTTGCTGTTGAAAGTGTGTGGAGCATATTTTATTTCGGAATTATTTTCTTCGCTATCATCTTAAGTGATCTAAAATACTGCAATATATATTTTTCAAACACTCCTCAAAACTTTTAAGGAGAAATAGATAAACATATTATCTGTTTGTTTAATAAACCAATGTAGGCTAGGACTGAATGGGCAATTTTGTCTCACCTACTACATTTGAGGCCCTGGTTTTCTTAGTTATGATTTTTTTACATTAAAAACATTTTTTCAAGACCATGGTTAAGTAGAAGTAAATAAAATTTACTAAGACTAATAACCACTCACGAACGCTTATAACTTAAAAATGAAGTAAGCTTTTTCTATTTACTTATAAAACTTATGTGAAAGATCGGAAATATATATATAGCATATAAAAAATAATATACAGTATATCGAAAACTTTAAAAAAAATTGTAAAAAACGAACTTTTTATGAAAGTTTATAGAGACAACAGACACTTATTTTGTGTAATAATTTTTATGTCTATTTATTTCTAATAAGCATGGGACACTAGAGGTATTTTTTTGGTAACGATAAGGTACATGCTAAGCTAATATTCCAAAGCCAATCAAAATTATTAATTGAAGAATATTAAACAATAGCAAGATATCGCGGAGTTGCCCCAAGAGAGACGTTTAATTTAGATTATTTATAATTTCGCGTCGAATGGCTCGGGCTAAGACGTCGGTACGAGCTAATTTCCAAAATAAATATTAGTTCAATCAGACTCCACTGGCCGTTATAGTAGTCATTGTGGGGCTGAGGAAATATTATTATAGCAACTTAATTGTTGTGCTTACTTCTACAGACGATATTGTTTTAGGTTGTGTTTATAGTATCCCTAATACTATTTACTTTCATCATAATTTATATTTTATTTCTGAATTATAAAAAATATTTTCCTAATGTTTATGATAGTAAATGTAAAAACAATCAAAGAAATGTCGAAGCTATTAATGTAACTTTTATATTTTAGTTCTTTATAAAAATTGTATAAAGATTTTGTGTGTTCTTAGAGCATACCGGTTTAAAAAATATTTTTTAGCTTTAAATTTAAAATTTCTTAATAAGTTCGCTGTAGAACATTCAGCAATAGTGTTTAGTAATACTCCATTTTTTTTCATTTTATGTCATCTACAAGCAATTTGTAATATTAGATAAAATTTCAATTAAAACAACCGTTTTAGTTAATCAAGTACTATAATAAAATCTAAAATCAGAGATCGAGAATTCCTAATGTTAGAAGCTTGAGATTTGAAATACTTCTATTGTAATTAGGCATTAACAATTAAAGTTATATTATAGCTTAAGAGATAATAGTCTATGTAAAGATCTCGTCATCACAGAAGGTAAATTAAATGAAGAGCAAGACGTCCTTAGAAGTAGGCATTGTTTTCAATAAATTAAACGGACAAGGTACTCCGCAAACAGCCTCCGGCCTCCGTCAACACAATTATTATACTCGGACAGCCACCCTTGTTGATAAACATACTCTAAATAAATTAAAGGACCTTCATTTCAGTTCGATTCGGTTGTTGAAACTGAAAAAAAACTTAATCATTTACATAAAACGTTAAATAATTTATTGCACACATTTTATTAAATAAATTTATTAGTAGTTTACTTATTTTGTTTGTTGTTACAGATTAACAAAACATAATGAGTGCACGGCCAGCTCCAGCCGGCGCTCGAACGAAGAAACAAAATCACGCAAATATTCCGTGTCCCATAGAAGATTGTGCACGATTTACGTATGGGAAACTTCCGGATCACCTGACCAAGATTCATGGCTTGACTGGGACAGAAAGAGATGCACTTAATGAACAACAAAGGAAAAGATTTTTTAATGGCGAACTCTGCCAAGTCCGATTTTTAAAAGAGTCAGCTATACGAGACCTTTGGGGTGCAGATTATGATGATCCACGAATTCGAGCAAAAATTCATCAAAGTTATTCGTTAGTGAAAATACGGATTATACCACTAGCGGCTACTCAGCGATCTCGCCCTTTGACAGAACAGGACGCAAATGTTTTAACAGCATACAACGCGAGAACCGCGCCGCGTCCAGCTCGTGTACAAAGATCACGTGCTCGTACTCGACCTTATTCAATACCAGAAACAAACTCAGCTGGGAACAGAGTCTCGACCGAATCAAGCGAGGAAGAAACCCCACGTAATTCTCTCCCACCGTCACCTCCACCTTCTTCGCCATCATTACCACCTTCTCCTGCGCCTTACGAACTGCAGCCTGTAGAAACACGTTTGCGAGATATCTTCGATTCTAAAATCGACGCTGGATATAAAGCTGTCATTGATGACATGAAAAAGTCAATGACTATGGGTAGAACACTCGGAACACGTAAGAGAAAAGCCTACCGCACGTACCGGCGGTATGCCAAGCGCTTGATAGCTTATCTTCATCGCCAACATTCACCTCTCGCTTATGATGTGGATGTATTACTCTGTGGTGAAAGACAAGTATGTGCATTTCTAGAAAGAATTAGCAACGAACACAAAACTAAGACATTGCGGAATTATATCGTGGCGGCAATCAAATTATTAGACTCAAGGCTTTTTGCGATAGAAACGGATCCATCTAATAAAGAAAAGGTTGCCTCCATGACCCGCGTGTATGAAGTTCTACACGGGCGACTTAACGCTTGCGATCGGCTTCTGGTGCAGAAGGATACTTGCCAAAAAGAAAGTACTCCCTTTGACAGTGACCCAATGGATCAAACTTTCAACGAAAGCTACGACGATTTGGTGTAATAACTTTACTTTGATATTTCTATTTCTAGTCTCGTCACGATTTTACAGTATTATGAATACATTGTAAATACACAATCTAGTCAACATTTGTAGATTTTTTAAGGTTAAATGTAAGAGACCGTGTATTGAATTTGATACTTTTTATTTAATTATACACAATAAACTTAGTAATAAAAACTAGCATGTGGGATTTATGTGGGAATAAATATGTTATGAAATATAAATATAAATTTCCAGTAAAGATTGTTTAGTGCATGATAAATACCTATATAATGTAAATATTAAAATACGTGTCAAAAGCAATAAGCTTCTTTGTTTTTAAATGCAATAATAACAATAAAGTAATGAATAAATTTAGATGAGGTGTATATACTACATGTATCTCACATTTTTAAGAACAAACTTATTGTACGTATTGTTAATTTAAATTTCGTTTTTCATTTTTATACATTAATTTGTATATTCTTAAATAAATTTTAATCGAAAATAATAATTTTAGTCAGAAACCTATTAAACAACATTTATTATTTAAAAACATAAGTTACGTAAAAACTTAGATCGACCTCTTTTCAATTTTAGTTTTATGCACCATTCATTATAGAGACTTAGGTACATTATGTAAATACAAAACATAATCTTAAATATTCTTAAGCGTAAGTGCAGTAATTTCTCGTGTTAAGACAGAGTTAAGTAGCGGTTATTTTAAATGACGAAATTGTATGTAAAGTACTCTACCACTAACCAAAGATCAAACATAGTAGAAATATTAATTACTATTTACACTTTTTAAGTCTCATTTAACTTATTAATGCTTGTTTGTGCAAAACTACTTATTATTATTATTATTAGTATGTACATAATTTAGCACTATGAGTATGCATAGTATAAGTAGCGTAAATAAACGTCATAGACATAATTACCAGCTTTTATTTATGAACTTGCAATATCATCGAGGCAAATCTGTAATAAAATTTTTGTATCAGTTATAATCAATCATTTGAATTAATATTTTGACCAAACGTGTACGTCAAATAACATACATATCTACATGGCAACCTAAGAGGCATCCAAATCCAACGCAACATAGGTCCCTATAGTGAAATAATTATTTTTATACACCTCTCCAATATAGATATAAAATTAATTTTCAATAAGTTCAAATAAGAAATAAATTAAAAAAAATAAAAGTTATAGTAACAAATTGTGCAACAAGCTTTCCAACAGTCAACTTTTGGAGAAAACAACAAGACGGTCAATATATCGGATACATACAATTAATTCTATAAATTGATGACCGTCTTTGGATTGAAACTATCAAGGAAAAGGTCCAAAATAGTAAAAATTTTGTTCGTTTAGTTTAGCGTAAGAATTAAAATTTTGTTTGTTCGTTTAGCGTAAGAAAATGATTAAAGAAGTAAGCGCTTCAAGACACTTACGAGTATTTCATAGTACATTTAATCTTAAAACTTTCCGAAGCTGGTCAAAATAACTTATGATTAAATTAAATTAAAAACCTATTGTTTTTAATTTAATTTAATCATAAGTTATTTTGAAATCCTTAAATAGAGTCAAATCACTAGAATGTAGCTCACTTTTTGAAAATTAGCTGTTTTAAAGTTAGGGGCATGACATGGTTGAGGTGGTGAACCTCACAACAATACCGCTGTAAACTAAATGAAGAAATTTTAATATACATATCATGTTGACCCGATATCTATTATGATCTGAAATATTACAGTAACTTAAAATAAAAAAAGAAATAAATAGCTGCAATTTCTTTAAAATAATTATTTGATTGCTCTACAAAGAAAAAATAAAGTTTACAGTCAAATTTATTTCTACCTTGTTATTTAAACCCTAGAAATAAATGTATTAAATAATAGAAAAGCATTAAATATTTACGATAAATAAATACATACTTAAAAAGATAAACAAAATTTCTATCCCAATACACAAAGAAACCAAAATGATTAGTTTCTTTATTTGACAATGTCATAACAATATCTACTTGAAATAAAATATGTAGTTTATTTACAAGTATTGTTATAACATTATAGTTTTCCTTTTAAATATACATTTAAAAGGAACACAATTAATGACACTATAGATAAAAACAGATAAAACCCTCAAAAAAGGTTGCCACAGCAATAAGTTAGTTATCAATTATCGCTTTCTTGTAAAACTAAATTTATCTAAACTAACTTTAATTGTAAAACTATTAATTAAACTAAAGTAAGTGATTCTGCAAAAGAATAAAGTTGTATTCGACAGCCTATGTATCTAAACTTAATCCCAATAATGAAAACAAAAAAAGTGACATTGACCTTTCAGGGTTATGGTTATGGACATGTCCATCGTGCCAACGGTAGCTCCGTGCTTCAATAGAGCCCTCTTGTACAAATCAAAGATAATCAAACATTTATCGATTAAGTTAAATTATCTATTCATCAACAGATGGCGCTGATGTCTTATACCGCCACTGAACTCCTACTACTATATGATGTCCTAGTACATGGCGATTGTAACTGCCTGCTCCAGATTCTCCACTAGCGGACGCCCACGTTCCTAGCGTTCCGAAGATTCATGACGCTGTTTACGTTATTTTGTGAACTGAATCTTTGTTTTGTTAAATCAAAAATGAATGATTAAATATATATACAATTAATTAATAATATTTTAAAGTTTTTAGACAGTATAGACAAATAATTTTAAGAAAAACTTATTTTATGATATTTTCTAATGTGATTATGAACAATTAAATCTAGTCAATCAAAAAAAGACTATAACATTGTTAATTTTTAAGAAAGTCTAAAACGAAAGAAAGAAAATATTGATCATTCCTTAATTTAAATTTAACACAGGTTTTTCTCACAAAAAGTAAAAAAAAAACATTTGCGATTTTTTATTATTCTAAACAACGTAGGTAGAACAGTATATGTGTAGAATAGGGTAAACACACCACGAGCTATACCAAGTCTATTTTAAAAGCATCAGTCATAGGGCTATTCCTGGAACAACTGCCTTGAACCAAACGCAAACTATTCACGTTCCATGACTAAGGAACATTCGAGAAACGGTATTTATCTGATATATAAAACCTCCAATGGTAAGTGGGAAGCTTTCGCGCATGCCAACGGCGTTGCAGGTGTTTTCGCTCGGGATTCGTTATTCTAATTTAAGCACATGCGTAGGCGACGGCGCACTACGTTTACGCCGTTTAACGATCGTTACTAGAAAAAAATAGACTGCTTCTTTATTTATTTTGTAATATACAATTTTTTCGTACATTTTACGGAGATTAAATTGTTGTTTATAAAGTAAAAATTATTGCATAATTGTTGTTTGAACAGTTCTTTTTTTTTTTTTTCATTTTTTTATTATATAATATGAATAGTTTGACACCAACTAATGCGACAAATAGCTAAATTAATATACATATGTCAGAAGCTAAAATTTATCTACAAATATATTTTTAGCTTTAATATCATAACTACGTCACTTAATGAATTTATTACAAAATCCTAAGTATACGTAAATATATAAGAAGACCATAAAAATTTACATGTATGAAATTACGGTATACCCAGTATACAGTACGGTATACTAAAAGTATCAATAGAAATTATTGCAGTCAAATAATATCCAATTTACACAACATTCTTTTTCAGTTTATGAATAATTATTGTATGATACTCACTAACTAACCTGAAGAGTGCAATATCAAACAATACAATACTAACTGGTTTACGTCACACGCATTCGGTGCAAAGTGCATGTATGCACCTCAATCTCCTCGCATTCATGCTGCCCTGGTGATCGTTCCTTTTGTAAGCGACACCAAAGGGGCCCTATCCCCTTCAAGAGCACCCTTCTCTGGGTCATCGTTCGTCATTCGGTCACTGACCTCGACGACCTTCGCGTGCAGTTTGCCTTTTTACGCGGTTAATTTATGCACTTTATTAATATATATCTATATATAATTTATTTTATGTTCAATTTTCTACTGATATTATTCCATCAATTTATTTCATAAAAACATATATATACAATGATGTATTAATTAGTAGAACATTTTTACTTGGCTTGTAGATGAGGATTGGTTGGCAGATGAGCAATTTTCAGATCTCTGTCAAGAAGATATAAATTGAAAGTATAAAAACGTATTTTTCAAAGAATCATTACATTCTAATAAAAAGAAAAAAAAGTCAGAAATTAATGCAAAAAAAAATATATATATATATTTTTATAACCAGCTAGCAGCTACATTTTACACTGATCTTACCAGGAACTCGAAGGACAAGGAGTACATAAAACGAAAGAGTAATATAATGCATCGGTGCATAATCCTATGCATTTAATATTTCACAATACAATAGTGCCTATGATATTTCCCCTGCCACCTTATTATTAAAGAGATTCTTGATTACAAACAAAATACAAAACGTAGTATTTTTTATAAAACAAAACACAAATATAAGTTTATAAGTGAGAGTTTTCTATGTATTAAATATGTCAACATTTTTATTTCATTTACCGTACATTTACCATTTACTTGTTCTTTAACTCATACTTCTTGCTTAAATTAATAGATTTTATTTACATGGTAAATAAAATTGACAAATTTGACATTTGCACGGACGGACAGACGGACTGGCGTATAAATAAACGAACAACAAAACGCCTTTGCTTTTCTTTTAAGGTACCGTTTGTTAGCCACACATGTATAAAAAATATAATAAAATATTCTTAGAAGAATCAAACCTAGCGCTATACTGATCTTACCAGGAACTCAAAGGACAAGGATTGCAGTAAATGAAAGAGTAGTTTAATGCATTTTTGCATATTTCTATGCAATGCAGATTTTCCGATTTCACAGTGCGAATTTGTTTGTCTTAATTATGCTAACAAACTAAAAGTAAGTTATCTACTGTTTTACCACATTAGATTTTCTAAAACAAGAATTCAGCCAAATTAGTGTATATTTATTTATTAAACCTTTTAAAATATTTTATATTAATTATTTTTCCTATTTTTAGGAAATTAGAACATGTATATTTTTTAGGATCCTATAGTACTTAATACGTAAGTCTTATTAATCTATACAGGAAATAAATCAGTAACTGTCTGTACATGGAAGATTTACTAAAAATGTAATTGAGAAATAATGATTTCTAAATTTTTTGACTGTTTGATTATTTGCCAGTTTATCTGAGCGTTTATATACATTAATCTGAAAAATGGCTTAGTCAATTTGAATGCAATTTTCTCTGTATATTTTGACAACCTAATTTCAATCGGTTAGAAAATAAAAATATAATATTCATTTAAAATATTTAATTCGACTAAATTGCTACATTTTTTTTTGTTAATTGAGCCACAATTGTTATTTTTAATGTGTGACGGTGATATTTTCTAAAACGTTATAATGTGATTAAAACACGAAAGTAATCAATATTACTTAATAAAATAGTTGAGGCCTGTCGTGGCGCAGGGGCATAATATATACTTAGTGCCTCGTAAACAAGCGACTGGACATGACAGGTAGTGGGTTTGATCCCACTCGAGGAAATGAAATATTTATTATTTTCAAATAAAAATATTTCATGTGAAAATAATAAATATATCATTTCCTGATCAGTCCTTCCTTTTCAATAATATAAATATAAAGATATAACATTTTCATTTCTTTGCTCTGGTAACAATACAAAGTGCGGCATTGAGTTTCGACACTCAGTGCCTCATATTCAGCGGAAAGTGGGAAACGAAAGTGGAACGGAGTGTCTTATCACTAGGTTCCTACTTTCTCTCCGCCTACCCCGCCATGTGCGGGACAAAGCGTAAAGCTAAGAAAAAATATTTCTAGTGTTTTATATATTAATAGATAATTAAGTTCTAATTGCAGAGTCCTTTTAATATAAAGTATTAGAATAAAATAATTGTGAGGATAACTGAGTTACAATTAAAACAGTAAAATATGTACTTTGCCTAGTGATAAATTACATTAATCTGTCTATTTCACTTGATAAATAAAAAAAAAATAAAACTTCTATTACTCATTTACCCCTTTTATTGCTTTTATATCACCGTAATGATAATACTTAATATGATTAAAATTTGCTGCCTCACTTTTCGAAATTTTGGCTCAATTCCGAGTGAAACACTGGTAAGGTTACCAAATACTTTTTGTCCCTGCTATGTATATGTGAGACATTTCCTTGCATTTTCTGAAATATTGGATCTTAAAAAAAATCAGTTCATTTTCTAAGTCAAAACACAAAAAATGTTTAACCTCGTCCTACTTACGTACAGAAACCTAAAGTGTGTCAGATATAAAAATATCGCACAGTTCCAGTACCGTAACTCCAAAGATTAAAAATTAAAAGAGATTAAGTATTAAAAATGCAAAAAGAAATTCATGAAGTGGCACTTATTTTCATATCGTAGTTCCTAGCTAATCGATTTTGGCTGAGTAAGTAGATATTTTCGGCTGCCGTTTGGTCGTTTCTGCGTAGTGTCCGTTCTCGCTGGTATTTACACCGATAGCGCTTTCGCTCGTATAAAACACGTAGTGTGACTCAGTAGAGCTTATTTAGTTCCCAACGTTTGCGAGAGAGCCATCTAGTGTCAAACGAGTCAAACTTGAGAGTGGCCAGTGTATTTGTGCTGTGTTTTGGAAATCCTTGTTTATCAAAATGCCTGGACGTCCTATTTGGCAGGTAATAAATTTAAACACTTGCACTCTCTTTAATTTTGCTATACGCAATAACTCACTTACTGCAATTATAACTCTAATTGATTGATGATTAGATCCAATGAGTAACCACGTGACATTGACAAGTCTGTCTACCTTAAAATATCAGGTGTACAATACTTTGTAGCTACAATGTGTTAATTTTACTTCTGTTCATCTAACTTATTTTTAGTATAAAAACGATTAAAAGACACTAGCAAATATTCGTTTGTATATTATAACCAAGAAGTATATAAATATACATCTATAATAAAGATTTATTTTTTAGTATAATATATTAAAATAACTGAAGAAATAAACAAACCAAAAATAATTACTTATTAAATTTATTATCACATTACAAAGGATATAATTAAATAATAAACATTTAAAAATGTTTGTGATATACTAAATTCTGATATAGAAAATACATCGACCTATTTTTTAACTGACAAATATTGGCTTAAAAAACATTATCTTAGTCTAAAATATGAATTCTAAATAATAATAATAACCTAACAGTCATTTTTTTAAATAAGGTCTTAAGATGCTAATCGTTAAATCTTTTTATCAGATTTTTTACTTATAAGCGAATTAATGTCTCCAATCATGAAATTCGCTGGTAAATTATGAAATATTTGTTGCATGAAGCCCAGTAAAATATCTTCTATGGTCTTTGATAAAATCGGCCGCAAAGACTCAGATACTGGTCGCCAGTTCGCATTCAGATAAGCGTTTGTGCTCTCCTCTGAAAACAAAAAAAATATATAAAAATTACAAATAAAGTAATTATATTTTTTCTTATATTTATTTTATGTGATGTATTCTTAGTGATGTGGTGGCACAATCTATAGATATAACAATAAAATAAATATTTATAATAATTATAAATATTTTAATAAGTTAATTTTAAAAACAGTCTCTCTGTTATAAAAGTGTGTGTAATATGAGGCCTGTAGTGGCGCAGCGGCACAAACGTGTAACTGTCAACAACAGGTTGTGGGTTTGATCCCCACTCGAGGAAATAAAATATTTAATATTTTCATTTAGAAACTTTAATGTATTTATTTCTTCGCTCATGTAATAAGGCAAAGCGCAGCATTGAGTTTCGCCACTTATCACGCAATGCCTCAAATTGTGCGGAAAGTGGAATAGAGTATTTTAACATTTGGTTCCCAACCTCCCTCTGCCTACTCTGCCATGTGTGGCAGCGTGAAGTTGGGGAGTGAATTTAAAAAGAAGTTTGTCTGTGAGTTTTTAACGTTAATATAAAAAAAACGGTTCAAGCTATTTAAATGCTACGGTGTAAAGACACCGTTGTATGTTAGGAATTTTCCCTTAACATGTACTGTTTGTCTTAATTCAAACGGTCATAAATAAAAACCGCTAAATTAAATAAGTATTTTGTTACCCAAAAAAAAAAATAAACGTCGAAGGAAAGTTGCCAAAATATTATAATCAAAACTACATTTTAAACCTGATTAACCGTTATTAATTATCGTGTACAAACAAGCGCATAAACAGAAAAAAAATCACTATTTTAGGCTATTTTTTTATTACATTATTAAAAGCCTAGGAGGCTTTTATTAATGTAATAAAAAAATCTATAAGATTTTTTTTATCTGTCTTGTACAGACAGTGATCAGTTTGATTTATTATAAGCATAGATGTTTTCATTAAAACATAAATAAAACGAATACTTTAATAATAAATAAAATACAAATAAATATTTATAAAAAAAATACTTATAATAAATAAAATACAAATTTTATGTGAAGGTTATTTTATTTTTGTCACAATAATTGATTTGGTGCCTGTCGTGACGCACTGGCACAAGCACGACAGGTTGTGGGTTCGATCCCACTCGAGGAAATGAAATATTTTAAGTTTTATTTCTTTTGCTGAGTTAAATTAATTATGATTTTATCATTTAAAACATATTTTACAATAACTGTCAAAATCAAACCGCAGTTAATTTAATAAAATAAAATCAAACATGTCTTGCAAATAAGCGAATTGGCAACAACTGAAGCCCAAGGTCATCAGCGACGGCGTCTCACGATGTTTCAACGTTGCAATTTGTAACATGAATGTACTAGGAGAACAGATCGGGCCAAGAGGTTGTTATGAAGCATGTATAGTGGCGCCATCTATTATCGAGTAGCGCATGCACGTATAAAACTAATTTCATATAATAGAACTAGATGTAGCAAGTAGTTTAAAATGTGCTTACCTAGCGAAGATATACCATCGAACAAATTACTCATATGTAATTTTAGCCCTCCAATATTATATTTTACGTGCACTTGAGAAACATTGAAGAATGGTAAATCATCTTTTTCGTACAGCTTTACGTCGCTTACAATATCTATGGTCATATTACCTAAAAGACATTTTGTTAATAAAATTTAAATTGTTTTTGGAATACAGTACGTATATTTTGTAAAAAATTTGATACAACGCTTACTTGGCTCAAACCAACATAAACCGCTACCAACTAAAGGAATCAATAAAATTTTCCCTCTCAAATCATATGTGCCTTCTATTCTCATTTTTGGAACCCGAACTCTTGTATAAAAATCGTATGACTTACTGTGCACCCTGTAAAATACAAAAAAGGTAACATCAGATTGATAATCTAATTGTGCTATTTGGTGAAGTAGCTTTGAATACTTACTGGCTCAATAACACTTCAGTTTTCCCAAAACCTGTTACCAATACGTTATCAAGCGCAGCATTGACATTCACAGGTCCCTCGCCTTGAAGTATTCTAATTTTTGGAATATTAAGAGGGTCTATGGGGGGCAAATCTATTTCTGGAAGACCTGAAATTGAATGAAAAAAGATATTGCAAAGAATATTGTTACTGTCATAAGTAAACAAGATGAAGAAATATCACTTTCCCTTTCCGATATGTCCCACTATACATGTTTCGTAATTGAGGCTATGCCACAAGCTTAGTGCATCATGACATGCTTAAAAAAATATTTGTTAACTCTTAAGACTCATATTGACACATTACATTTTATATATGAGAACAATGTCATGAGTTTTTAAAAATATATTTAGATATGCCGCTGTATTTCTTTATAATACATAACCAAATAATTACTAATACAACATAGAAAAAAATGATCTTATATAACTTAAATTACGAAGCCACATTAGATAGGATAGAGTAATCACCATGTAGAGTTAAACGCTATAACTGAATCATAAATAAGAAAATTCTGTAACTCATACTTATTTTATTAATATAACAGTCTCTGTTAATCTATTTAGTTAGAATATTTACTACAATAAAGTCCTAAATACTAACAGCATTTTCGTTGTGCAATAGAATACGGCATCGACCACTTACGTAGTCGACTAGCCTAGAACCGCACATTACCTACTTATCCGTAATACTATCATTAGAAATGATGAGTTGTAAAAATTATATACTAGCTTATGTCTTCGACGTTTCTTGTTTACATAATAGGTGGATCGAAAAAAGCTTATAAGATATCAATGGTTTATTTTAAATCTGAAATCTTAAATACATTATTATGTAATCATGTAAACAATGTATTGTTAAGTTGTTTCTTCACATTTACATATTATTCTACAAAGTAAAATATATATTTCTATGTGACTTTAGTGTATTACCTGGCCCCAAAGCTATAAATAACTTTTGTACAGCTTCTGTAGAACAATCATCGAAATCTGGATCACTTTTTAGACAAGTCTGGATGAAATTAGCTGGAAATAAAAGGAAATAAAAAGTATTTTATAATCAATATTTTTTATCCAACAAATAAGACGTCTCATAAAACACAACTTTATGAATTTTTAAATATATAGGCTTAAAATTAATAACCACTTGAAACAGAAAGAGCTTATAAAACCACTTGAAAAGAAAGAGCTTATAAATAAGACTGTAAGTAAGTCAGTCAGATATAAAAAAAGGACTAAGGTAACAAACAGACTTGCGTATGTCATCTTAGTACTTTTTCTATACCTCATAGTGCACAATATTATTGGTTCACATCATAGTTGTAGAAAGAAACATGTCGCTTACTTATAAAAGCTACGTATAGAATACTGGAAGAAGTTTACTATATATTAGGGAAAAATGGTATTTGAGTTACAAAGTTACTTAGATAAACACGGATAATAAATAAACGTAGAAAAAAAAATACTAAAAACGCAAAGCAACGTTGAAATAAAATTACTTACGTTTTGTTTTGTAATATTCAGCCGCTGTCGCTGAATACGACACAAACACTATGAACAATTTAAACAACATGATTTAAATGAAACGGCTAGGTACCCTATTGTAGGCCTCGAGCAGGCTGCTCGAGGTGGTAGGTAAGGACTGTGGCAGAGACTGTCGTCGAATTACTTGCTATGATGCGAAGGGGGGGCACAACGCAATTATCAACCAAGCAAATACTATTTAAATTTTGCCCTTCCAAACTTAATGGCAATTGCAGGTAACTTGTATCTATCTACCCCATGTAAATTATATCGCAATTCTATAGCGTCTGACAGTGAAGAAAAATATACGAACGTTAAATAACCAATGCTAAGTGACAACTATTGTTAAATACTTCAGTTATATAATGCTTTGGAAGTGTTTTTGTAAATATTTTTTATTAATGTTTAATTTTTATATTACGTTATGTGATAATCGTAACTTGTAAGCATAACGCGTTCAATGAAAGGGATACATCCTCTTATGCAATATTGCTTCATTACTTCAGTAGGAGATTACCTGCAAAGTAGTTACTTACTATCAACATTAAGTTCCTGTAAAACTAGTTACTCTAGTTAGTAGACCGTCGAAGCGCTGCATTCGTAACAGAAACCCAGTAACAGATAATAAGTGTTACATTGGTTCCGTCCCATTGACTCCTTGAACGCGATGACTATTTGGTAACCGTTTGCAGTTGTAGTTATTTCAAATTTTATTCTTAAATAATAAATGTAGTCAACTACAATACCAAGCGTATATTTTTGATAATTCAGATGGGCTTAATCTCAAAGTTATTTATGTTTCTATGACGATATTTTTCTCGAATTTTCAAACGAAATGAATATATCATTAACATCTTTAAACTGTTACTCCACACGTGCGAATACTTATTACGTAAATTTTTTATACTTTAAAAAATGTATAAAAGAATGACAAAGTGGGATTTGAATCCTTGGAATCCGTCCAAGGATATGTCAATATATTATATAATTTAATTCATTTTAGATTCTTTCTAGGGACGCATTTTTAATACTGCAGAATATATTGTTTACAAACAAAATATTTATCTTATGCGTACACTTTATAGTATTTAAAAAAATCTAAATATTCTGAAAAACAGTCCGTAGACTAAGTAAGTTTCACCATTTCACATAAAATATTTATGTAAAACAGAATCATCACAAAAAATCTTTAATTTTATATTGTTCAAATCATATTTTGAATATATATTTATATCTTCTGAAATAATAAAATTATTTAGTAACAAAAAAGGACGACTTGTGAAATTATTACATTAGTGGGGTTGCATTTAGAATGGCTTTATGAACTTAAAGACAGCCTTGAACAGTGAATGCACGAAGTTTACACAATTTCGTGTTCGGGAACAGGATAAACAGTTTATTATTTATTTACATATATGTCCTTATTATTGGGTAATATAAAATATTGCTACTAAATTCTTTACTATTGTACAAAAATGTAAGCAACAACAGGAAATAGTAATCAATATTTAGGTATTTTGCTTTGTTCAATTATTACTTCAAATTACAATTTCAATTTGTACAATGTTCTACCAATGTACCATTCCGACAATGCATTTAATCTATATTTTTATCTATATCTATATATTTTATAAAGGGTATAATTAAAAACACGGTGGTAAATATTATTAAATAACACATGGCTGTTAATATAAACGAAATATAAACTGAAAGCGCCGATCGGTTTGTATGATATCTTATCAAGCAATTCCGCTATTGTAAATTGATTTTTAGAAAGATGACACAATTATTGTTTCTTTTTATAATACCTATACAATTGAAATAAATGAGAATTGGTGAATTTAATTATTTATTCAAATGAAAGAGCTTTTATGCTTTACTAAACTTAAATTAAAAAAACGTGTAAAAATTTTGAACGAAGCAGGATTTGAACAAGCGCCTCTTGAAAACCGTTCAAGCGCTCTGACCAACTAAGCCATTCGTTCATCAAGGAATTGCAATATTCGTTACAACTTTAAATACAAAATATATGGCAAAATACAAAGTTATTTAAAATTAAAATTGATTTGCATAGTTTTGAGTAACTTGAATTGTTGATCAGAGCGCTTGAAATGTTTTCAAGAGGCGCGGGTTCAAATCCTGCTTCGTTCAAAATTTTTATACGGTTTTTAAATTTAAGTTTAGTATTTTCTGTCCTAAGTGTGGAATAACACTTTAAAAAATAGTAAAAATATTTTATGCTTTATTTCATGAGTTATGGTGTGACATAATGAATCTAGATGTAGTTTAATAAATATGATAAACAACAGTTAAACCCTGTAATAATAAACATTTAAGGGATGTCGTGGTGCACGGGCACAAGCGTGTGATTGTAAAAGCGACAGGTTGTGGTTTAGTTAGATGCCTACTCAATGGAAGGATTTTTTTTATTACTTATTCGCTCTGGTAACAAGGCAAAGCACGGCGTTGAGTTCCGCCAGTCAACACGCAATACCTTAAATTCGGTGGAAATTGGCGAACAAGATGAAGTATTTTAACATTAGGTTCACAGGTTCAAATCACAAAATTGTGATTATTCCATATTTTGTCTGATTGTGCGGTTGAACACGCTAATCTCAAAAACAGCTAAGTAGATTTAAATGCGGTTTCCACTATTACATTTTTGGTAACTTTGCCTCCACATTTGGTGTGTTTTATTTAAACCTTTAAATTTTATTTAAACCGGTTTACAAATAAAAAAGTTATATCAATTTAAAATATTAAGTGTTATTTAATTTAAAATCTACAATTTTTTTATTCATTTGGCTAAAATTTTAATTTTTAATGTATAGGTAATAAATAGCTAGGTTTCAGTCTTAAAAGGGATAATGTTATTAGAACAAGAAAGTAATTGAGATTAGTAAATGAAATAGTGTTTTTGGGAGGCTCTATGCAAAAAAACAGACAACAATGTTACTTTCACGCAAAATCAACAGAACTGATTTAGAGAGATATCAATAATGATATCAAATGGCGCTATGCCTTAGGAAAAGTTCGTCGACATGATGGACATTCGCTATACGTCATATTAAAATTTGCTTATTTAATGAACTGGTTAAAAAAAATAATCGCATTCGGGTCGATCTGACATACATAAAAGGAGTATCTCACAATATTTTTTTGTTAAGTCATATTATAATTAATCCTGAGTCAACGTTGTTATGCCAAGCATCGAGCCCACGCCATATTTATTCCTAATGATTTACATATAAATCATTACAATAGAGAGAAAACCTAATTATAAAAGCTAGCTAATATCAAGATTTTACAGTCATATGGATTTATTTAACATCCCGAATTGGCTTGTATTCAAAATAAACAAAGCCCACGCTCTTTCTCGAACTTTTCCAATATCTTTCTTGTTCTTTATGCTTTCCTGGTACTTGTACTTTTACTTAGTCGCATAGAAAATTGTCGAATCGATGATTATCATCATCATTACCGTCCATTTTAATAATAAATAATAAAATCATTTTGTTACCATAAGGAAGGCATTATTTGTCATCATTATTTATAAAAAAATAAACATTGACAATTGGGTTTGTTTAAAAAATACTATTATTATATTTTAGAGGCATGTCGTGGCGGAGCACGCAGGGACACAAGCGTGTGACAGTAAAGTTGACAGGTTGTGGGTTCGATCACCAATCGAGGAAATGAAATATTTAATGATTACAATTTCAATATTTAATGCTTTCGTCTCTTAGCTCTGTTACATGCAATGCCTCAAGTTCGGCGGAAATTGGGGAACGGAACGGAGTGGTTTAACATTAGGTACCCGTAAACCCTCTGCCTACCCTGCCATGTGCGGGATACAGTGTAAAAATTAAAAAAAAAAACATTCACATTTTGTACCGCTTGTGGTAGGTACAATATATAAAGGATCCGTATTTAAAAGGGTTAAAACGGAACCATTATGTTATAGTGTCTGTCTGACCGTATGTCACAACCATTTAGTTGAGGTACCATAAACTCAAATCATTAAAAGATAATTCATTTTAAAATGAATTATGTAAATAAAACATACGTCTGCAGAACGGTGAAGCTCTGACATCATTGCGGTTATTTTGGTGTTTCAAGTCCGTTTTATTGCTTGTAAATAGGTTATGGTAAGTCACTTAACTGATTAAAAAATCATGTTTATTATTTATTATAACAGTAAAATTAAATATCGTCGTCATAGTAAACAATCGTCATCAAGGAATTGCAATATTCGTTAAAACTTGAAATACAAATATTATATAAGGCAAAATACAAAGTTATTCAAAATTAAAATTGGTTTGCATAGTTTTGAGTAAGTTGAATTGTTAGTCAGTTAGTTTAGTTAGTTGAATTGCAATTACAAAGATTTTTCGAAACTTGGAATTATGTGACTGTTACAAAACAGTGAAGTAGGGAAAAAAGGATAAATAGGGAGGAGTGAGTGAAAGTAAAAAGTACATTGAACCTTATGTCGATGACATTTCAATCTTAACAATTATGTTCTGTATGACACTGAACTGGTTAACTAGAAGCCTACATTGCCAAATGAGTCTGCCTGTAGACCACTACAGGCAGACTCATTTGACAATGTATGTATTATCATTTAATGTTTTATATCTCTGAATGATTAGAGGCTGGAAAACTGACAGCTTCAAATCTTTACATTTTTACTACGAATCGCTGCATACAATAATAAAAACGGGATGTCTGTAAAATTTATATTCTATTTTTAGTTTATTTTTTTTTTAATATACATATTTAAAAATAAACTAAAAATAGAAGATTCTGAAAATTGAGGCAATTATGACATAGTGGGACAATATTTGTTCATGTGATATTTGTAAAAACGGTCGTGGGGACAGATGCCGTCCGTCTGACCGTTAACCATTATCTAGTACATGCCCATTAATTTTGGTGAGAATGACGTTGAGTTTCGCTACTTACCAAGAGATTGTGTCTCTTGGTATTGAGCGAAAATAATTCTTGATGAGTATTTTTATAATACTGTAATGCTCTACTTACTTAAATTAAAGTAATATATTTGAAAAAAGTAAAAAACATATATTTCACAAAATCAACAAAAACATACGTGAATTTATAATAATATTTAAAAAATACTGTGTACTTTTTTAATATTAAATGTGACATTTGGTGTGTTCGTCATGTAAGTATTTCGAATTGCTACATTACACGTTCACTCACATCTTATATATTTCATCATTTTAATATTTATGAGTCAAATAGTGAACAACTTAACAGTGTCGCTAAATGATTTAGTGTTTGTGTAGCAAAACAGTGTAGGTATATTTCGTCTATAGTTATATTTTAATTTCAAAATCCTATATTTTTCAATGGATTGGTTGAGTATAATCGTCATTAACATTAAATGATTTATGTTTATAAAAATAAAAGATAAAATTATTCTCATTTTATTTGAATTTAATATTTTTTTATTTATCGGCCTTAGGTGTGTGTTCGAATCCACTTCATGCGATCATATGTATTTCAGAAATTCTTACTATTTACTTATTATAAAAATCTTGCAATTGGCTACAAGTTTGAATTAATATTGGCTCCGTCTCGCATTTTATAAATATGCCAAGCGCATTGGTCAGTCAGCTGTCGTTAGCTTCTAATAAACATGATATATGTTTTAGGTAATTTAATATTTTATTAATGTATTTACTACAGGATCATACATTTTTAAAAAAAAGTATTAGAGCTTGACATGGTAAATAAAATAAAAAATACATTATGGTTTTATATTATTCTTTTTATTATTAAATCGTATAAAATATTTACAAAATTATATTAGTCAGGTAAAGAGGCTTCCGATAAAGTATTATTTCCTAATAAATTATAACATTTTAAGCTTTTGTGTATAACTTCAAATCTCAAATCTATAAAGAAGTTAAAATGAACAGGCACTCGTCAAGCAACATAAAAATAACAATAACCTCGAGTTTAAAGATAAATTAGCTAAAGTTTTCCAAAATACTGATTAACCAAACAATCGTATTGGTGTCGACGCATAATTACATGTGCCGATGATTACATGTGACGGGTATTGCCAAATCCGCCGTGGCCGGCTTGAGAAGCTCCCTTATTAAAGCCCATTTGAAGGTTAAGCTCAGCATTATGTGCTCTAAGCTGTTCTTCTGTAAAAGTTCTTTCGTTCTTGTCTGCCATTTTAGGACCGAGGTGTGGACCATTGAATTCTGGATGTTTTTGTGTCTGGAATTAGTCAAAAAAGGCTTAAAATATTTTTTTTAGTTACATGGGATATATTTTTATGATGATTAATAATAACAAGTTTTTTTTAGTATAAAAAGCATTAATGTCGTTGGAAAATCAAAATAAATCAAAACAATTATTACAAAACGACATGTGAAACTAATGTAACAGATGGGTTATGATAAAAATTCTTACTATTCTGCCCAAAGAGTATAAACACAAGGTGACTTGAGGAATGTTACGCCTTTCAAACAGATCAGCAGTCTGGAAAATTTCTTCCTCTGGGACGCCATATTTTTTAATGGCTGCTTGAAACCTGGAATTTGCCGTGTAATAGTAAATACAATGTTGATATTGTGATGATTTGAATATATTACTTTATTATTAATAGATACATTAAAAACAATAATATATAATTGAAAACCTTTGAATATTTTCCATAAGTTGGAAATTGGTTCCTCTTTCTTGAATTTTTTTAACTGATCCAGGTGCTAATTTGTTAATTAGCTTGCATAAAACAATGCCATCCTTAAGTACGTCTTCATACGCTCCTTTAGGTGCAGGCTCCCCGAGCACTGCGAAAATCCAGTTAAGGACTTCTTCCTCTTGTTCCTTGTTTCTAGCCTAAAAACATATGTTTATGTCAGATACATAAATAAAAGTAAGCGTTTTGAACTACGGCCATAAAATAACTGTTCCAGTGCCAAGTCGTTTGATGGTACAGCGACCGGATTCCAGAATCACATCCGAAAATAACGTTAACGCAATCTAACGGATGTTATCTAAGTTCTGGAAAGCTTTGGAGTGGAAAGACAATAATTATATCCACATATATTGTATACACTAAAAAACAAAGAAAAATACAGATTATTCTACCTCACTGGAATATATTATAAATATTGAGGTAAAAAACAAACACAACAATCGTCGTTTTACAAAAACTAATATTGTTGTCGAAAATTTCGCTAATTAAATGATTAACTAGGGAATGTTATAAATTTAAAATTAATTAAGCTTACAGGCATCTTGATTTGAACAACTTATAATGAGCACTAATGGGACAAGTGTCCTGATCCGTATCAAAATGTGGACTGGTTGTGGATCCGCCCGCCCAAAGCCGGTCAGCGTCGGCGGGGGCGGCGAGCGTCATTCAGCCAGTTGTTTTCAACAAACTAAAGTCAAGCGCATACGTAATTATAGCTATTACACCATTGCCTTTCAACCCACGATCATGATGAACCATTCCGGTACTGATATTTTACAACATGATTAATTTGGCAATGTGAATACATTTAAAAACCAAATTATAATAATAATATATTTAGAATAAAAAAATATATTTTATTCTCTCATACTATGGTACTATTCATAATATTGCTTTACTCTTCGTTGAAACTTTAAGTTATAAGTTTCAAAGAAGAGCTTTAATTTATTAATGTTTACCTGTACGGAATTAATAAAAAATATACTTCGATAATAGAATCTTAAATGCACTCCGCAGATTTTTTGTCTGTCTGTCTGTCTCTTAGTTTTTTCGCCAATTATACAAAAAGTACTGGACAGAAACAATTGAATATGCTAATAGCTTTGAGTCGAAAGGACATCTTTTTCAGGTTCCACTCCAGAAGTCATTATTTTAAGTAATTATGATTTTTACAGAGTACAATGTACTATATTAAATATGTATTATGTTGTGTTTAATCTTAATGTCAACATTTTTTTGTAATGGTTATTTTTTGCCATCGTTCTTCTTGCCTAAAATATACGTAATTAAATAGTGGTAAAAAATAATTTCCTTAGAATATTAATAAACTAGCGGCTTCAGCGCGCGCCTTTGCCTGCTTGAACTGTACAAATACTTATTTAAGTGATTTTAGGAAGAGCTTGTTAATATTATTATATATACTTGTATATCATTAATAAATTACATATTTAAAGAAATACCTATAAAATCTCTATATTTTATTCATTACTATGTAATATAGGGATTTATAGTAGAGCCAATATAGTTTTATCGAAATTATTTGTCATTTTTATTTGTCTTTAGTACCGAATTTAAATTATATTTTTTAATTATTCATCTAGGTTTCCCTTAGTAATTTTTGCTCATATGTCATAGTTATTGATTAAGTACGGAACGTATGCACTGATGCACAGGTTTCTAATTAAGTGATAATAAATATTCTGCGTAAACTATGTAAACATACTAATAACTATGAATGCCAATATATTATATATATATTGTATAAAATAATTGATAATTTACCTCTTGTATAAGTACCCACTTCATACTTTGTTAAATAATAAATTATTATTATAAAGCGCATGATGCGTGCCAAAATGTTTCACTAATTTGTTTATTGGGAGTAAAGTACTCAATGCAAATTTAGACAAATATAAAAAAATATAAATTAATATTATAATGATGTTGTTTCTAAGTTAGCTAAGTTTGACTAATACGTTCTATTTCCAGATACATAATTATTATTTTAATTGACACTTATATCTACAGGTTTATTTCGTTAGGAAAACCTAAAAGCAATAAAAAAAAGCTTGCCTTGAAACTTGTATATATCAAACATTTTAAATTGTAAATGGTTTCTTTTTTTACCACACTTAATAACTGAATTATATTTTAAAAATGTTATTCTCACGCGTCGTCATGATGCAGTGAGACAGTGTTTCGCTATAAATAGGACGGTAGGATAGATAGGATGGGCTTCATTCCTTCTCGAAGAATGAACTACTTTCATGTCACTGGTCTAGTAAGGCGTTGAGTTCCGCCCTTTAACACGCAATGCCTCAAGTTCAGTGAAAAATGAGGAACGGAACGCAGTATCTTAACTTAAGATTTCTAAGTTTCCTCTACCTAGCCTACCATGTGCTGGATACATCGTGAAGCATATAGTATACAATTATATATATGTAATACAAACTTTTATATTTCTCAAAAACATTTTTTACTAAAAATTCCTTGTCTGATTCTCATAAAATAGAGACCAGATTAGCATAGCAGATTTGTAAAAGATTTACTGTGCGTCTATCATTAATCCAGCAATAATCTAATATTAGAAAGCTTTCGAGTGCACCCGATGATGTCAGAACTAACTTTGTAGAAATATTTTGTGTTTAGATAACGCCAGCATTTTATTTGATGCTAGCTATTAGGATTTTCCTTTCCTTATTTTGAAACTATTATTTTTTTTCACTACGATCCAAAAATGTTTACATCTATTAAATAATAACGTATAAATACTCTTGCACTGGCAACTCTCCAACTAAAATCAAAGCACGTGCAGGCATGTGCTGGGAAACCCCTTAAAAAATTGTAATTTATTATAGCAAAGCAATACTTTTTATTTATATATACTTTTTATTTTTTATTTCTACTTTTATTATACATCATCATTTTCTCTGCTTAATCGAATTCAATCTCTCTCAGATAGAGAGAGTATCTAGAGTAACATAAGGTATTATAATTTTTACAATATTTTTTGTACAACGCAGAGGTGGGAAATTTAACAAAAATTAATTCATTCGTTGTCAAACGAAAGCTGTTACGTACATTAGATTTTTATGTTAACATTTACTTCTTTGTGAATTCCATATTAGATCTTTTTTGGTACAAAAGATTGCTATTATTTTAATCTGTTTCTTTTTTTCAGTGCGCCGGTAAACGTGAACCTGAAAAGGAACAAGAGGCACAAAGGTGGATAGAAGCTGTGTTAGGTGAGAAGTTTCCAGCAGATCTGCGATACGAATTGGCTCTCAGGGACGGAATCATTCTGTGCAAACTTATGAACAGATTGCAGCCAGGGATTATTTCAAAAGTCAATGTTTCCGGTGGAGACTATAAATTTATGGATAACATTAGCCAGTAAGTTGGTTTTGTTGTTGTTATTTAAAAACAATTCCGTAGTATAATAATGTCTTTGATTTTCGCGATTGTTACACATTTTAAATGAAACACTTTTAACCGGATTAATCGCGTATATTGAATGGTACCTAAACATTTTTGGGAAACCCGACGTTTCGAACACTTTACAGTAGTCCGTGGTCAGTCTACCCGTGACCACGGACTACTGTAAAGTGTTCGAAACGTCGGGTTTCCCAAAAATGTTTACCATTCAATATACGCGATTAATCCGTTTAAAAGTGTTTCATTTAAAATTCCGTAGTAATTAAATTTTGTAAAATAAGTTTTTTGAAACTATGTGAAGAAGAATTCGTTTGTAGGTAAAAGAAAAAGAAAAGTTGTTTGTGAATTTGGAGAAAATTGTAAATATTTTTTTTTCAGATTCCAAAAAGCCTGTATTACATATGGCGTACCCGACGTGGATCTCTTCCAATCTACAGATCTATGGGACCAAAAGAATATTGCATTGGTTACGCAAACAATCTTCGCTCTTGGCAGAACGGTATTAACTTTTTGTATAAAAATGTTTCATAATCTATATAGCTGTTAAATTACAATGGCATATGTGGAAACTGTTACGGATACAACAAATAAAATCTTTTTTTTTAAAGAAAATAGTAAGATATTTTGTATTAGTAATTTCTACATTTTTTACACGAGACTGTTTTAACGAGTTATTACATTTCACTCATAATTTGATCATTTCACTCACATTTGTAAATGTACGTATGTTGCATATTTATAAAATCTCATTTTGAAATCTGATGTTTGAAAACTTATAAATAAATTCAAAAAGTTTTTTTATAAATTATTAAGTTATTATTTATTTAGCTTCACTGATCCGATTTTGAGGCATTCCACGTTGAGCGGTGAAACTCATTGCCGCCATCATTTGTCTCTTAATCGAAACGAGAAACTGAACTTATTTACTATTACTAAGCTTTACGCTATATCCCTAGCGGGGTAGGCAGAGAGAACGGAGCGCCAAACTCTACGGTACAAACAGTCACGCGCGGACACTGTTCCCCTGCGCTAAGACTGGCCTCAGTGATACATTTTTTTTTCAATTATTAAATTGTCGTATAATTGAATTTTCCAGACGTACAAACACCCAGAATGGCGTGGTCCTTTCCTAGGCCCGAAGCCCGCTGAAGAAAACCGCCGTGAGTTTAGTGAAGACGTACTACGTGCAGGAGAAGCTGTCATCGGTCTCCAGGCTGGTACGAACAAGCTGGCGTCCCAGTCCGGCCAGAGCTTTGGTGCTTCACGCAAAATCATCCTCGGCAAGTGATGGATGTAATAGGATATCAGAAAATTAAAGATGTCGTTGTAGAAAAGTGAAATAATTCTAAAAGAAAACTACTTTTACATTAAACATTTAAAATTTAATATTTTTTGTTTTTTTTTTCTTTCTGAGAGTTTAATATTTATTTAATGTATATTTGTTTTTTATAATTTAAAAGAGATTTGTCTTAAATATATTTATATATTATTTGAAGCGATAAACTATGCGATAATGCATTTGTAACAAATTAATTGGAAAGGAAATTTATTATTTTTAATTTATTTAATATTATTCCATATTATTAAATGATATTTTTAAGAAAGTTCTCTAAAAATTATAATCCCGAATGGATAAATAATATAACAAACATTTATCATACCACGAAAAAATTAACTTTTTGTTTGTCTATTATGTATATAATAATACATAATAGACAAACAAAAAGTAATACCTACTATTTTATTTTGTAGTGACAACGAACTTCTCTGTTAACTTGTCACAAAAGAAAAAAAAAACCTTTTATCACTATTTAACATTACGGTTAACTCTAAAATAAATTCAGAAACGTATATTGTCTAAAAAAAAATCAAAAATTTTAAAAATTATTTCATTTTTCTGTTCTACCGATGATGTAAGTACATTATGTATTTATAATTTTCAGACTCTTCGGTGTTATTATTATGCTTTTCGTTTTTAACTTTATATCAAATAATACCAAAGATTTCTAAATAATATATTTACAGTACTGGAAAATGCAAATATTGTTATTATATTGCATATGTTAATAGTTATTTCGAACCATATTGCATAGGATAAAAAATAACTTTATAAACATATTTCAAAATTATAAGTTAATAAATTATTATGTTTTAAATGCTAATTAATTTAATAAAACAAGAATATTAACTGTGATTTTACATATAGTGTAAAAAAATCATTGTTTAAATTAAATTCTGCATAAAACATTGTATAACATAATATAATGTAGGTATGTAACACAATATTAGGTTCGGTTATATAAATATAGTTTTGTGATATAAGCTGTTTTTTATTGATTCCTAGAAAATACCTCTTTTTACTTATATTTAATACCACTGGCATACTGGCTTTTAAGGGCTAAAAGAATAAAAAAATCCTAATGTGACACTTTTTCATTAATTAGACTTTGCATAATTCATACATTTTGAACAATATTTTTCAGTTTGCTTTGTTTTTTATAATACATAGACTTTTTTTATTTAAGCGCTATCTCCCTACATTTTACATACCTATAGGAATGACATCGTCGCGAGCGTTGGAAGAATAAGAAATTGAAAAATTGTTTGAAGAGTAGGAAACTGATGGTTATTTATGTAGGTATATCTTATAACATCCTATGACGTAGACTGGGTCGTCAAATAAAGGATTTAAATAACTATTTTCAATAAAAATTATATTATTATACATCATGTAACGTAACTTTAACCGTTTACCCACCGCACATAACGAAAGCTCAAGTGCTGCCATTTTTCCAAAAAAAATAGTTGTATCTCCACTCCCATTGCTAATGGTGCGATGTAATTTAGGGTATATTATTAGCAAAAAAAATTGAAGTTGTGGCTCTTTAAGTTAATCAAACAAAGAGTTTTGATATTGTAAAAATATTGTGTACGTATATTGTACATAAATATTTCTCATTAGTTTAAATCAATATCAGCTAACTTATAACAGCAAAGTTAAAGAAAACTTAGTTCTTATTTAAATAACATTCAATAAACCCAGTTATTCAAAATGTCAAAAGGTATATTTAAATAGCTACTATCTAAATAACATATCTTTAATTATTTTCCTATTGTCATTCTAAAAAGCAGGCACAGTCACAGTCAGCATAACCAGATTCCGTGTAGGATCCCTGTAGGCCTGTCGTGGCGCATCAGCACAAGCGTGTAACTGTAAACGACAGGTTTTGGGTTCGATCCCTACTCGAGGAAATGAAATATTTAATATTTTCATTTCTTCGCTCTTGTAACAAGGCAAAGCACGACGTTGAGTTCCACCACTCAACTCGCAATGCCTCGAATACGGTAGAAAGTGAGAAACGGAAGTGGAACAGAATGTTTTGACACTAGGTTTCCAAGTTCCCTCTGCCTACTCTGAGTGAGTGAGTGAGTGTAGTGTTATATAAATAACAAAATAGCTGTGATAGCCATCTACATTTTATTAAAGTAAATAAAAAAAACCCACTTGACATAGTTCCTTATAGATGGCACCACATAAAAGAAATCTTCAAGGTCATGAATAGAGATGTACTGTAACGATTATTTTTATTATGTTTTGATAATGTTAATCGACACTTTCATCGATATTTAATAAATTTTAAAGCTTTGCTACTATTGCGTACAATTTTACACGCAAAATAATGGTTATTAGTATTGATTTTCTCAATCTTTTGAAATAAATACACTTCAATCATGCCACAATGCAATGTCACTTATTTTAATAAAAAAAAAACAATGAATAAAATCTCGTTTACTGTTTCTTATAACAAATAGTGAAATAAATTAATAGAAAACTATGATGTGTCTACTAAACTAAAGCTCAAAATACAAAATGCGATGTTTACAACTTTATATTCCTGAATCAATGTATTTTAATAATACATATAATATTAGTTCCAAACATTGATTAACTAGCTGCTTTGATTCATTATTATAACAAAATATCAAAAGGATTCTTAAAGTCGATTGTGCCGCTATATTATGTTTTCAAGAAAATAACTGATTACTGACAACACTATTATTAAATAACAAGCTGGCGAGTACTTGTTGTGGTTTGTAAGACCATTCATTATTTGTTTGTGAACTTAAAATTTAAATTGTTTTTCTAAAAATATGCGATTCCACTGTGAGTTTATAAGAAAATGATAACCTTCGGCGCCTCAAATACTTCCTCAGGACCGGAAGAATCTGGTATGAAAATGTGAAATGCCCGTCAAATATGAAACTACGTTTTGCTACATTTAAATATATTATTATTTTTAGGCGACGTAAGAAGCATATGCGAAAGTGTTTGTAGTGATGGATCGAATGCAACAGTGCAACCAGGGTCAAATCAAAGACCCCGTATGGATATTGCATGTGTTTTGGACGTGACCCAAACATTGAACCTTGCTCACAGGAAAAGAGCACTGGAAGAAGTTCGCCTAGCTTCTGATCTTGTAAATGCAAATTTACACCATATCCAAGTAAGCTAAAATAAAATAATAAAATCTGTTAATATATTTTGTATGTTACTCAACCTCTTATTGTGAACTGGGCTAGAATTTGCCACACACTAAACTCACAAGTAATGAGTTAGGCTATTTTGTAATCGCTTTTATACTATTTTTTAACATTTTGTAGGCATAAGACAGTTTATAATATTTAGACTCATCTGTATGTCAACCTTTGTTTTAAACAATGGCCTCACCGCACAAATCTAGGCATCATAGTTAGTATTTTTTCCCATGTAGTTTGGCTATATTCTGCCATTCATCATGCAATTTTGGCCACAACTCTCCTCAAAATGTGTTTTATTCTTATATTGGACTGAATTGAACACAAGTTTTGGTAATAGTCAAGTGCAACAAAGTTTTCCATTCTTTTATTTTTTAAATGTTTGTGTGGGAAGTCATTTTTGGACTGTGAATAATCTCACTGCCTCAGTGGTTTATGTTTAATGATTAAATTAAATGAACGATTTCTTCCCGGTCGCTTTAATTTACTATATTTAAAACAAATTGAAATGAAGCCTTCTGACTGCCTGGTTATAAATTTTTGCAAATTAATCCTTAAGACATCATTTCTTAAAATTATATAATTAAATTTCATTAGGCCATTTATTAAGCCTCTCTCCTAAAAATAGTCATAATTTTTCCCTATTTCAATCAAAATATTAATCTCAAGAATAAGAACAAAAAAATATTACTGAATTGTCTTGAAAAACATAGAATTTCTTTCTAAATGACAGCTATTCCACATTTTTATTTTGTTTATTATAATAACTTCATTAAAACAAAACAAACATCAACAATTGGCTTCAAATAAATTGCAACAATAACAGTATTGATGCTGTTGTGGCTGTCAGGGGCACAAATATAAAACTGTAAACACACACAGTTATGGAAATTAGTAGAAACAACTCATGGTTATGAGATACTTTACTCACAACATTGCACCACTCATCACACTGTCTGTGCCTCAAGAAATCCACAGAAACTAGAATTATGAAATAGAATATAATAGTATGGAGTGCGGCTGTGTGGTAAACAAGAAATAATAAACAGAAGAAAAATTTACATATAATATTATAAATAATAATAAACTTCTCTCTGTAAACATTAATTAAGCAAAATAAATTAAACAATACCCAGTATAAGACACTCCATTCTGCCTGATTCACTTACACAGAATACAGTTTGTAGGTATAAAAATAGTACAAAGTCCATAATAAAATTATTTCTTTTAACAGTTTGAAAAACTTGACTTTGGTGAGACAAGTGTACTGGACACATTTTACAATGCAGATGTGGCCCTGGTTGATCTTAGTCTACAAGTACAGCAAAGTTCTCTTCTCTACCATCTTGGGGTTCGAGAGAGTTTTGACATGAAAGAAAATGTCCTATTATATAATGATGTGGATTCTGATGCAACTTTACGACTTAAAGTAAGTATATGTATGGCTTTCTTTTATTGTTCTTCTTAAAACAAGTAAAAAAATACATTTATAAACAGTAATAAGTAAATTGCTTAAATATCCATTAGATGAATGACTTCTTATAAAAATTGCTATGCCTCCCAATTCCTTTATTATTAATACTTATTAAAAGTGACTTATTAAAGAGTTTTAGTTTATTATTAAAATTTTCTTGTGTAAAGTGGATAATATAATATTTGAAATTAAACATTATTTCTGTAAGTGACAAAAATATAATCCAAACATTTTTTTATATCTTTGATGAGAAAAGTGTATTGACAAGTGTACCTTTTGACATATTCTCATTGTTATGCATGAGATTAACTGACAAAGGAGAATTGTAATAGCAAGGCTGAAGATATTATTCAATTCTGTTAGCGGACAACTGCATAGTTGTGTTAAAGTATGATAAGACTATGTAGATGATATGTGTACTGTATTAATTTTATTAAAAGTTTTTGTTTGAATTATTAGAAGGTTTATTTATTTCCAATGTTTAATTAAAGGAAAAGGCAAATTTGCAAAGTTTTTTATTAAAATAATTTAATATGTCATATATGTTGTTTATTTATACAAAGTATCACCACCAAATGACACCACAAATTAAAAAAAAAGAGAATATTTGTCATGTATTTAAATAAAAATATTCTTTTTAAACAATGATATATTGTAATGACAATATTATAAAAGGCTACCTACCTACATAGTTAAAAGATTTTAAGTGAATTTTAACTTTGTTTTGTTTAACTATATAACATATTTTTAAGTAGTAATCAGAAGTAGACTGTTAGTAAACAAACAACAAAGCATGCACAGTCACTTAAGCCTTGAATGATAATACTAATAGTTATTACTCTCAATTTCTCAATTGCTCTATGCTAGATATATTACATATACAAAACCGTGTTCACATTGATTGTATTTTCATTTACAGATAATGTTTTATATATAAATTATAATTGCATTAAATAAAGAAATTATTTATGACACGACTTCGAGACAATGTATAAAGTGTAGACTATACGAAAATAAATATTATTTATATATTATAGGCATAGCAGTTTGCTATATGACAAGTTTTTTTATACTCTTCATATCTTAGCAATAACATACTTTTTTAAATAATTTACAATTTACAGATTTTGGCTAATGGGTATTAGCTGAATATTATTGCATGTTGGTCAACTATTAAATAAAATTGATTGAATTCTTATACAGTAATCATATTTTTTTTATAGAGACAAAGTTCTTTAATATCTTAATGTTCTGATATAAATAAAATCTGATATAATAAAAATATATCCATGTTTTAAATGATGATATAGAAAACAAGGACTTATTAGAATATCTTAAAGGCCTCTCAAATATGGCCTTTGAAATAAATAAACATGAGAAATATATAACCTTCTCATTATTATTTTGTTTCAGATATCTCTCCCGAACTTTCTGTTCGTATCGTACAAGCTAACAGATGCGGGTACGTGCGTTATAACCAACCCCGCTGCAGCCAAGTTCAAGGGCGAGGAGGCACCCGATCCAAAGCAACATTTGACTCTACGACTCAAAAATATCCTTCAAGATGTCGAAGTTCAAACTAAGTAAGTCTCATATAAAGCATAGCTTTTAGAGATAACTTAGTACCGAGACGGAATGTCTACTTCCCGCTGTTCTTTCTCCGAGTGGGGATCGAATCTACAACTAACACAACTGCAACACTGTCCTACAGTCCCGTGATGGCCCACAATACATTTATTGTCTATTAATGTCAAAGTTGGAAACGAAATGGCGTGTCTTAACACTAGATTGCCCTAGTACCCTCTGCCTACTCTGTCATGTGCGGGATGACAGCGTGAAGCTGAAAAAAATGTCAAAGTTAATGTAACAGTATTTCCTTAAATAAAATTAAATAATATGAACTATACTATGGTTCATAAATTGTTATAAGAAAACAAACAATGGTAAAAAAAAATACAAACAAAACAAAAATAAGTAAACTTAGTTCTACGGCCGGTCGGTGTTTTATTTAATATGACATAGTCTTTAATAATGTATTTAGATACTTTATAACAACATTTTTAATACTTATTTTATGCAAATTAATGCATAGAGTGGCTTACGGGTTGGACATTTTCTCAATAAACTTATTACTTTATCGCGTGCATAAATATACACCCACGGTGATTTTATGCTGTCATCGTCGTCAATGATACTATTAATTTAACGATCTAAGATATTTTCAACTGTTCAAAACTTTTAATAAAAATATTAGGTATCGTTTTTACGATTTTAATTATTGATTTATACGTACGTAACTTCCGTTTTAGAAAATTTTACTTATTTAATTTTACGTTATATTGTAGCTTTTGAATGTGGACAATAGTGTTAGTCTTTTTATTAATCTGTGACATCTTAGTGATTTCTTATTTGTTTATAAATATCTTATCTAAGATAACTCTTGAACATTGCGTAAATTCCAATGGGACAGGCAGACGGCCAAAAATGCTGGTATATAAACTACGTGGATATAATCCAAATACACATTACAGAAATTATAAATAAATAGTTTCATTATTGCAGATAATTTAATTTGTGCCTGTCGTGGCGCAGTGGCACAAGCGTGTGACTGTAACCAACAGGTTCTGGGTTCGATCCCCAGTCGAGGAAATGAAATATTTAATATTTTCAATTTAAAATATTTTATATTTCACTTCTTCGCTCTGGTCATAAGGCAAAACCGCGGCGTTGAGTTTCGCCACTCAACACGCAATTCCTCAAATCCGGCAGGAAGTGGGGAACGGAAGTGGAAAGGAGTGTCTTTACACTAGGTTCCCGGGTTCCCTCTGCCTGGCCTGCCTCGTGCGGGATACAGCGTGAAAAAAAAACTATAAAACCTTTTCAGAGCTCACATACAAGAAAAGTTTCTATCTGACTTGCGTAAGGCTCGTGAGACTTACAGCGGCACGGAGTTGGCGAATGTGCTACACGCTATGCGAAGACGCTTGGACGATCCAGCTGTCCTATCCGGAGATACGATATTGAATCTTTTGATATCGTATAGAGAAATACAGGATTATGATGCAATTGTACAGATTGTCGACGATCTCAAGACTATTATGAACAGAAAAAACTACGTCAATATGCCTATTATAAGGTTTATGTATGCATTTGCTATGAATAGGTAAGTTGATTTTTATTTACTTTATTAATATTTACTATTTAATTACTTAACATATGTTAAACAAACTATTATATTATATACATTTTAGTACATTTTGCCGTATCAAACATTCAATATAGCAGGCAGCAGCAGGTGTTAGGCAAATATGTAATAAAATTATATATTTTCAGGAGAAATAAAGAGGGCGACAGAGAAAATGCTTTAAAAGTTTGCGTGAAAGCATTAGAAAAAAAAGAAAATAGATTTCCTGACATGTTATGCCTTTGCGGTCGCATTTACAAGGACAAATTCGTAGAATCTCAACACACGGACGTGGAAAGTTTGACTAATGCTATACATTGGTAAGTACTAGGCTTTTTTACTTCACACTGTCACTTCAATCATATCAGCATAGGCAGAGGGAGCTTAGTGTACGGACCCTTTGTTCCCCTCTTTTCGCCTATGATATTTTGCGTGTTGACTGGCTGAACTTAACGCGGCTTTGCCTTGCTGCTAGAGCGAAGAAATAATATATTAAATATTTTATCAGTAACGTTTCCACCACTACGCCATCATGACCTCTAAGTAGTCAATTAATTTATATACATATTTTTTGCTTCACACTATGTCCCGCATGGCCATGCATTAACACATTAGACAGAGAAAGCCTAAATTTAAGACACTTTGTTTCCCACTGTGGCACAATTTTCGAAACAAGAGAATTTAGTGGAGCTGATGTAGCTTCTTACTTTAGCCCAAGAAATTGAAATAATTCATTCCTTCGGGTGGAAATGGAATCCACAACCGTCACGCTTAAAGTCAGACACTTTGCTGCTGGACTTTGCTGCAAAAGTCGGCTTCTGTTCAAAAATTTTACAAACATAAATTTGTAAATGTTATATAGTAATATATTTTTTTAATGCTATATAAAAAAACACTAAGTAAGACATTAAAAGGAAAGTGTACATAAATAATATAGTTAATCATAAATAATAAGTATTTTGTAAATAATAATTTTATATAGTAATATTGCAAATAATAATAGAACAATTCAAAATATGAAATATATTCAACTTAAATTAAATTTTCTTTATATAACAGGTACCGACAGGGTTTCGAAGTGCAGCCAAATGAATATGCGGGCATTAATTTGGCAACTTTACTAGTAATAGCTGGAAATGAGTTTAAAAACTCTCAAGAACTGCAACATATAGGTGTGGGCAAGATTTGTTTATCTATCTATCTATAAATAAAACTATTGTGACGAAATGGCTGGCAACGAATACCATAAAAATACCATACCATAGAATACCATAGAAATATAAAACTACTGGACTTATTGAGAAAATCATGCATATAGGTGGTAGGGAGTGTAGTAGAGCTATTCTTAGTCAAGTATCAGATTGTTCTTACTTATTTACTAAGCTTTACGCTGATTTCATTCTGTTCTCTCTGGATATACCAGGGAGAACAGAACGCCTGAGACCGGCTCGCCATACCTCTCGCCTCGTGGACGAGGTGGACTGTCATTGGACTGTCATAAACCTTTTCATACATCCTTCCTCTCTTACCACTCACTTTTCCTTTATAAATCTTTTTTGCCAGTGTCTCATCAATCATTCGCTCGACGTGTCCATACCACCTGAGAAGGTCCTTCTTCAATCTCACTGTGATATCCTACCATTCTGTGTATCTCGTCATTGAGTATGCGATCAGCTAAACTGACTCCGCATATCCTACAAAGAGTTGACAGTTTGACATTCGGTACCAACACTGCATTGTGTACGGCCAAACGTACAGCTGTGCTAACGTTTCACCGTCTCAACAATGCAGCTAAGGCAGGGTTAACTCTGTTCCGTCTCTACTAAAAATAATTATTGTATATATATGTATGATGACGCTACGCATAGACAGCCACAATTCTCCATATTGTTTTTAGTAATAACTTTCAATATTTTATTTTTAGGTATGGTACTGAATCACTTGATAGGTAAAAAAGGCAGCTTATCCTCATTGAAAGACTATTGGGATGTAGCTACATTCTTTGAAATCTCAGTTTTGGCCCAAGACTATGTAAAGGCAATACAGGCAGCGGAATGTATGTTTAAATTAAAACCACCGAATTGGTATTTGAAATCCACTATTGGAAATATAGAGCTTATTGACAGGTAAGATCACACCACTACTGCTTTTGTTATAATAATTCGCGAACCTCCATTGTAATCGAACCTAGAACCTTCACGGTAACTGTTTAATATAAAAAAGAAATTGAAAGAAATGTACGCCATGTGATTCCGGCTTAGAATAGGATCGCCCTGGTACTGATGGTGTTGTAAGAGGCGACTAAAGTGCGTGTGGTAGAGTCACGTTGCCAGTAATGGCAACACGCATGGGCAGACTCGACCGGATTATTACCACCCCCGGCATTTAAGACCGGCGTTAAGTAGTGGCTTTGGCCACTGCGTTTCGCATTAGGTAATGCCGGGCCCCGGTGCCCTTCCACCTTAAAGGACGGCAACGATCCTGTAGCTCCTCTGGAGTTACTCGGGGCCGTGGGCGACGGTGATCACTTACCACCAGGTGATTTCTATTAAAAAAAAAACTAGTTCACAAAAAGTCAAGTGCCCAAAAAAACGTTTTCTCGTATATATATGAGGTGCTTACATATACGTGAGTAAATATGTTTTTAAGCTTATCTATGTAATATCTCCCTTTTTTAGGTTTAGGAAAAGTGAAGAAACATCGCCAGAGCAACAAGTGTTTTCTTTTTGGATGGAGTTCTTTGTTGAGGCAACTAAAAGCACCTGTGAAAATATTATCCGCTTTCCTGTAAGTAATAGATATCTTGTAATTTATGTAAAGATTTCGGATAAATAACTTGTATAGATAGAATTTTTGCAAATTGTTTTTTAAGGTACTTACTTTCATAGTGAATTACAATTTATTTATAGTGGTTTTATGTAGTTTATATTTATATCAATCCACTACATATGTTTTACGATTAATAAATAAAATAACTATTAAAATTGGACCAACGTAAACGTACATAGACACAAGTGTGTGACTGTAAAGGCGATGGATGTGGGTTCCCACTTTGAAGGAATTAAATATTTTTTTTTGCTCGCTCTGGTAAGCGCGGTAAAGTTCGGCGTTGATCTCCGCCACTCAACACGCAATGTCTCGACTCTTAGTCGGAAAGTGGAGAACGGTCTTAACATTACATTAGATAAAAAAATATACATATTTTTTTATCTTAACATTGTATTCAGTTTCAGAAAATATATGTATATATATATAGAACTCAAAATATTTATCTCATTCAATGAATGTTTTCAGGTGGTCATTTTAGAAACAACCAAAGTGTACATGCCATCGTATTTAAACGTGAATATGGGAGCGGAGCAGAAGTCGATAGAGATATTCAATTTGTGCTTGGACTCGATGCGCGGGGACTGCAGGCAGGTGCACCGGTGGCTGTTTACATCTGACATGATCAGAACTTACAGGTTGTTTTTTAAAAATTTTTCATTAATCTTTACAATTAACTATAATTACAATTACCAAAAATTAAGTACATTTTTCATATAAACAAAATTATCCATCACAATTAATAAATAATTACTTATAGTTATATGATTTAAATAAAATGGTTTATTTATTTATTTTTTATTCTTACAGTCTTTATAAACGTGATGAGCGGTGTCTTTTTCTATATGTCAGCGAGAATTCCGATGATTTTCAAATATTTCTTCCGTCTCAAGCTTTCCGACAACATTTGTATGATCTTTTGGGAGAACTGACAGCAGACCACGAGAAAGTTGCCGATTTAGATACTAGTGTTATGCAAGATCAGTTAAAAGTTTGTATTATTATTTTTTGGTGCTTTAAGCTTTATGCCATGTAATAGTGAGTGTTTACGTTAAAATATCTGTCTTACCATGCCAGGATGGCGTTGATAAATATAGTTTCATGTAACATTTTATTTTCTATAGAAACTAATTTCAGTCTATCAGTCAATACGAACGGGATGGAAGCAACAACAAAATTGTTCTGGGGAAAAGCTTACCATAATTTTACATATTTTTTTATTACTTTTATGAATTTCTCATATAGTATGGTAGGCAGAAGGGATCTATTGTTAGGACACTCCATTCTCTCGTTTAGTAGGGAAACTCAAGAAAAAAGAAATTAAAATATTTAGTTAATTTATTTCACCAAGTGGTAATAAAACCAGTAACCATCGCCATAACAGTCACACACAGTATGCCACTGCGCCACGATAGCATAAAAAATTGTATATGTGTGCTATTCCAGTTCGAATACGAATTAGACGATAACAACAAAAGGGTGGTCCTCGGCAAGGGCACGTACGGCGTGGTGTACGCGGCGCGCGACCTCAACACGCAAGTGCGCATCGCCGTCAAAGAGATACCCGAGAAGAATCTCGGCGATGTCCAGCCTCTGCACGAGGAAATATTGCTGCATTCGCAATTGAGGCATAGGAATATTGTGCAGGTATGTCGTTGTTTTTTAAGTAACTCTGTATAAGGTAGTGTATGAAACCTAGTACGTGAATCTTTCTTAGCGTTTTATATATTTAAAAGAGCGAGGAAATCAAAATGATTAATTCCTCCAAGTGGGAATAGTACTGATAACCGTCATACTCGCAGTCAGACACTCGCTGAGCCACGATGGTCTCGAGCGCGTCATAATTATACGAATATGTTGAAAACGATATCAAAGTATATTGTAATTTTTAATTTAATATATAAGTAAATTTAGTATTTTCCTAAAAAATATAAAAATATACAAAAAAGTTGAACATATTTATTATAGTTTCATATTATGTAACTAATAATGATACATGAAGAAAATTATTTTTTGTGCTTTGTTTTAGTACCTTGGCTCCATATCAGAAGATAATTATTTCAAGATCTTTATGGAACAAGTTCCTGGAGGTTCACTCTCAGCATTGTTAAGATCGAAGTGGGGTCCATTAAAGGAAAATGAAGCAACTATAGCGTATTATACGAAACAGATTTTAGAAGGCATGTTTTTTTTTATTTTGGATTAAAGTGATATTATTGCCTAAAAATCACGCGAGCGAGAAAGTATTAAAATTATTTATTTTAGTACTTCTCGTTCTACTATGATATAGCGTTGAGTTCTGCCAATAAACACGCAATATATTAAGAAGTATATTTCGAAAATTCCGCAGCCATTGTGGAATATAGCGTCTTTATACTTGTTTTCTTTGCATTCTCTGGTATAGGTGAATAATGTTTTTTAGAATCAACTATTCTAGTTTTTTAATGTATTTCAAATAATATAAGCAAAACATAATGATATATGTTAAATCATTACTAAAATTTTTCAGGTCTCAAATATCTCCATGACCAAAAAATCGTTCACCGTGATATAAAAGGGGACAATGTGCTAGTGAACACCTATAGTGGAGTGGTTAAGATATCGGACTTTGGTACTTCTAAGCGACTCGCTGGTCTGTGCCCGTCCACTGAGACCTTCGCTGGTACTCTACAGTATATGGCGCCCGAGGTCATCGACAAAGGCCAGAGAGGATATGGAGCACCAGTAAGATTTTTTTCAGCTTCTCGCTTTATACTAAACGCAGCTTAAGAAAGAAATCTTGTGTTAAGATTTTCCACCTTCTGCCTAATTTACACATATGTGTAGGCATTGAGATAAAAAACATAACTTAAGCTAAATAGCTTAGGCAGAGGTAAGAAAATTTATCGAAATATTGTTTTTTGAATGGCAAAAGTCAACGTCGCTTTTCGTCATTACCAGATCAAAGCCACAACCGTTCCCGTTTATAGTCACACACGGCCTTAAAAACATTACTTACTTACTTACTAAGAGTTTCTCGTTGTATCCCGAGCGGGGTAGGCAGAGGGAACGGAGCGCCTCTTTCGCCCCGTCCACGTCCATGTCATCTGTGCCCTCCGGGGGGTCATCATGCGTTTAACGTGACCACGTTTCTCCCTCCCTTTCATACCACTCATTTTTCCTTCATAAATCTTTTTTCAGCATTCTTTCATCAATCATTCGCTCGACGTGCTTTAACCACCTGAGCACGTTCTTCATTCTGAGCGTGACATCCACACCTACGTTACCTTCCTCAAACATTACTTTTAACAATTTTAATTAAATACTTCCACAATTAGGCATCTCGTGACGCAACGGCAAAAGCGTGTGACGGGTTTCGATCCCCACTCGAGGAAATGAAATATTTAATATTTTCAAATTAAATATTTAATGTTTTCATTTCTTCCCTCTGGTTAAAAGGCAAAGCGCGGCGTAGAGTTCGGTGAAGAGTTGAGTAGCGTGAAGCTGAGAGAGTAACTTTCACAATTGAGTTGCCAAGTTACATTAGGCCATTCTATTATTGTATCTGGCACTATTTCCTATAATTTACAATAGCAATTAGATCGTGTTTAAATATAATTGTGATGTTGTTTAAGTATATGTATATTATCTTGTTGTATTTATAAGAAGTGTGGTATATATACCTCTTCTATATAAATAGATTGTTTTATTCACCTTTGTTCGCTGTATTGATTATATTTTAGATCTTTTTTTTTTGTTAATTAGTCAAACAAATAATTTTCTTACAGTTGCAAGTTCTCGACGTTCTTTATTTTTACACCAAATCCGTTTTAATTTGTACGCCTTTGTTTCCTTTTCACTTAATAATATTTCGTTTTGTTATGCTAATTATATTGTTATTGACCTATAGTATTTAAAATACATATTCTAAAGAATGTATTGTTTATATATTTGCCTTATATTTATAAATCGTTAGTTAGAAGTAAGGTGATGTTTTAACGACTTTTTACTATTCCACTAAAGTAGAGCAAGTCATAGTTACTACTGCATTTTAGTAGTTACGCTTGAATTAATAATATTATAACTAAGTAATTATATTACATTGCTTATTTATTCTTCCTAGGCTGACATATGGTCGTTAGGGTGTACGGTGGTGGAAATGGCGACGGGTAACCCGCCGTTTATGGAATTAGGGTCACCACAAGCTGCTTTATTTAAGGTAATTTACATATATATGTATGCAAGTTGTAAAATGCCATTAGAAATTACATTTTTAGCAATGAATGTAGTATTTAGTCTATGTTAATTTAAATTTTTGTATTGCCATTGTTGTCGGTATTTTTTTGTAAATTTGGTATGATTTCTTAATTTTTTGTTTATATTGTATGATTTCTTAACTTTTTATCTATTGAAATAAATAAGACATTTTAATTTATAATTATTAAATAGGTAAAATTCTTATAAGATGTAATAACCTTTTAATAATTAATTAATTAATTCTATGATATACATTGTTCACAAGAATTACCAAATTATTAATTATTTAACTAAAAAATTTTTTACAAATTAACTCTATACTTACAGGTTGGATATTATAAAATGCATCCAGAGATACCGAGTGAACTGTCGCTTAAGGCGAAGAACTTTATCTTACGTTGCTTTATTCCTGATCCGGAGAAGAGAGCTACAGCTGCTGAGTTACTAGAGGATCCATTTTTATGCGAGTATGTACCACAGCTAATTCATTTATTTTTAATTTGGTCAAGTCTGAATCGGATTTGGCCATCGAGGGTGCTATGTTAGTTTTATAATAGTAAGTCAACAGGAATTACAACATATTAAAGTTGGCAAATGTAATTTTTGGCCGAGTAAAAAGTCATTTTGAATGAATTCACGATTTTTTTTTATTATATTTTATTAATTATTTTATTGGTATTGTGTAAGTTTTCGTGCCATGATGGACACGTAGGCTATAATTACTAACAACATAATTTATATTTATAAACTATATTGATATTTTACTTTAACTATAAAGTGTCTTATTCTTTGAAGATATAACAATATATACAATAATATTGTTGTAATCCAACGCCCTTGCATCTTTGCGCTTACTGTCGGCGCTTATTACTTATATTTTGTCAAGTAAATAGATTTAATTTTTAGGCTTCGTATTATAAAATCTATTTTAATATATTTCATTAATTGAACTATTTTTAGAAAAAAGAAATCCAGTTCGCGTCTTGGCAGTAGCGTGGATTATAGTCGGAGTATATCAGTTCCTGCGGACAAGGTGCGTCCGTCTGTTGCGCAAAAGAAAATATCTGAACCCTTCCTGCCCGGAAACTTGCCTACTTCACCGGAAATCGAGTAAGTGTACTTTATTATTATTAACTATGTATTATTATATTTTTTTGTATTCTGAAATATCTCTTCTATATAGAATATATACAGTATGTTTTTCTATATTTGCAGGTATTTAAAGTTAGTTGCTTTTTGTTGGAATAAAAGTTTTTTATCTAATTAAAAAATATTTATTTTATTTATGAGTTGTCTAAAGTATAAGTAATATTATGTGACAGTCAATAAGAGATATTTTTGAATACACTTTGGTCAATTCTTTTGATTTTCTTTTGGAAAGGCATGGATTTTATATTCAAACATCACATCTAATTTAGAAATAATCACTTATTTATTTGCATGACTATGATACATATGTTCGTTATTAGATTGTATAAATATTATGTATGATGTTATCTATACATAAATATGGTTCAAGGTAGTTTATTATGTACTGACTACAAAAAAAAACAATATTATTTATCGTTAAAAAAATGTTCACATTTATAAATATTTTTATATATTACCATATAATATCTGTTAGTTCGTAGCCACTTGTACGTTTAGAGGTTATATTATTCATAAATACATTGCAAAACATAAGATCATCGACCATAACTACCGTCAACAAATAAATATGTGATTGTTTTAATTTAATAATATTTTTAATTACTTACGTTTTTATTCTTTTGTAACATATTTACAAAAGAATGACTCAATTATTTAACAATTTTGAAAGTAATAAATAAATATTATCATATAACTATTCCTAAAAGCAAGTTTTTTTTGTTTTTTTTTAATGACATAAACATTTTTATGACTTAGCTAAAATTTATTTAAAAAATAAAATAACACTATTCAATTAGATGTAGAGAATTTTATCATAATTATTTACTATATGCATTTTATTATTATTTACCTTTAATTTACCTTAAATATTCATTATTTTATTTCTGATATTTGTTGGAAAGTAATTAAATATAATAATTATAATTATTTATAATGCTATAGTGACCATAAATAAGTTTAAAGTTTATTAAAACACGTACATATGAATGCATATTAATACAATATTTCAAAGATCTCTAAGTCTACATTTTTGTCTCGTTTTTCGCACATTTTGCTGATCAAAGTGTTTTTAATAGAAAAGTATTGAACTTTTTGCAAGTTAAGTAAAAACATTCTTCTAGCATGGAAAGTACGTTTATTTCCAAAACCATTTCATTAATTTTCCACCGTATTTGTAATAATCATTCAATCGTAATTGTCACAATTTTTTTCTGAATAAATAATTGGTTAGTAAACATTAATTTAATTTGTCTCGAGAACATCTTTTTAATAAATGTTTTTAAATTTTGTAGGTTTGCGTGTGTTGATAACAGAGTTATTACTTTTAAATGTTATAAAATACATTTTCTCTGCCCAATTTTTATTTGTACTATTTGAATATAAACAACATTAAAATTTGAAACATTGATACTATATATGTAAAAGTAATCAGTTTAGTTCAGATATCTTATTATGGCATTTCGAGCGTGCCATTTGAGCATAAATCATATCGCCATTATCACTTTATATGGGAACACATGAAAGATATTGTACGGTAAAAGCCGTTAACATTGTAAAATTAATCCTATAAGATCACTTTCACACTGACATTTCATTTGAAACATTGACCCGTTGTAACACAACACTAACAAGTTAAACTGTATGGTGTGTGCTGCCCTAAGCGTATATTTGTTTCCGCACAAGGGTTAAAACGGTGCGGTCTAACCCAACAATCACTAGGACGGCGTCGTCGATGCTCTCGCCGATACTGATATACCCACCGGATTTGTCGAACAGCAGGTAATTTGTAAGAAAACTGTATTATTAAACAAAACACACAAAGCCTCATATATTTTTCTCGCATGGCAGGGTAGTCAAGACATTTAATTTCCACGCACCAACTTAAGAAATTTACGGAGAAATGAAAATTATTAAAAAATTATTAAATCATTACTCCAAAAAAGGAATGAACCCAGAAACATCGTGTTAACGGTCACATGTTTTCCTACTGCCCCACGGCTTCCTCAATTGTATATATATATTTATATAATTCTATTCAATTTTGTTTAGTTGATGTCAATTTTAAATCATTATAAACAGTTTAACAAAATTATTAAAATTAAAATAAATTAATTTAGTGTTAAAGATTTTTTTTTTGTCAAGCTGTTATTTTATATTATAATAGTATAATCGATGAATTCTTTTATTTACTGTCAATGTTTTCTTGCTTGTACTAACTAAAATAAAAAAAAAAAAACATTAGAATCAGTGTTTTAAAACTAATATTAAGTTATTATATTTATTATAAATTAAATTAAATAATGTTTTGTATAATTTATGTTTCATGTTAAAATAAATTATTTTTCATGGATATATTCGTGTATTAGTATGTATACCTATATATTATGAGTAGTAGTGAAACAACTCAGACACATAGACTTGTAACTTACAACCAGATTGATATATCTATGAAAAATTGCTTAATGTAATTGTCTAGAAATTGTAAAAATATTCTACATTTTACAATCAATCTACATTGTATGTTGTTTCAATCATCTGAAAATATTTTTAACATCACAAATCACTTCAGTTCACTCATAATTTTATTATACAACACGCTAAATATCACTAAGCTTTTTCACTGTTTCAAATTAACATAATTGATATATTTCTGAAATAAAATATAGATACTAAATATATTTTTTCTATCAATTGAGATTTCTTTTGCAAATTAATAAAATTTTTATATTAACGCTTTGATATTATGTATGTACTAATTACTAAATAAATAGAAAGTCATATCGATATTCTATTTTTATTATATATAGGAAAGGGTTTATATGTATAAGTTATATAAGTATTTCATATATTATATTTTAATATTTTTTTACTACCAGCACAATGCCGAACACCCCATCTACTGACGAAATGGATAGCAATGATACAATTTTAAATAGGCGAAGTTCTTCAGGAGGCTTATTATCACCAGAGGTTGGTTGACATATTTCTTGTACTATGTGAATTCAACAAATCTAATAGAAGCAATATTGTTGCGCACTTACTCATTTTGATCGATATTACTGTTCTGTTTTTATTTTTTTCCTTTCCAAGGCACTCAGTTTGCCTGGAAAGGAAATGTCTTCTTAGGAAATTAATTTATTAAATATTTCTTTACCTCGAGTGGGAATAGAATCCACAAGCAGTTATGTTTACAATTGGGCACTCTTGATCCACTGCGCCGCGACTGATCTGGCTGTTTGATATTTCCCAATCTGGTTAGCGAAATGCAACTCTGCTTATAACAGAGCTATTTATTTGTATGACTTATTGCTTTAGTGCCAAAATCGAAATGAGCGTGTATAACAATAATGTATGTTGAAGAAATGTATAAATTGTTGTAATGTGTAAATTTACTACATTGTATATAAGTCATTAATTGTACCCATAATCATCTTGATAAAAATATTGTCTAAAACTATAATTAAATATTTATTTTACGTAAATTATATAATATTCAATTATATATAGATATATAATAATTATGTATTTTCATTAAAAAGGTGGATATGACCAATGTGCCTCGGTCATCAATAGACATAGAGCAAGATGGATTCTACCTCCTTAAAAAAGACTCGCAACGCCGTCTCACTCTCTCGCGCGTGTTGGAGCAGGACAGCGAGACAATCTGCTCCAAATGGATGCTCAGCATACAACAGGACTTTGGGAATACTGTGCTTACGTTGGTAAGTTAATGAGCTAATGTTATTTCATATGATTATTTCAAAATTTGAATTACAAAATTTAATTTAATATAAAAAAGATAAGATGAAAAAATACTATTTATAAGTTAATAGCAGTAATAGCAGTCAATAGCATTTTTTCTTTAAAAATAATTAAACGAAATAAACTCAATGAATCACATCAGAATGTATACTCTCAGCTTTACGCTGTATTTCGCACATGGTTGCACAGTAGGTAGAGGAAACTTTAAAATCCAGTGCTAAGACACTCCTTTCCTTTCTTCACTTTCCGACGAATTTTAACGGCGGAACTCTACACTGCGCTTTGCCTTGTTACCAGAGCAAAGAAATTAAAATATTTATATTATTAATGTCTTTGATTTTCGCGATTGTTATACATTTTAAATGAAACACTTTTAAACGGATTAATCGCGTATATTCAATGGTAAACATTTTTGGGAAACCCGACGTTTCGAACACTTTACAGTAGTCCGTGGTCACGGGTAGACTGAGGTGGCATTTGTCTGTCAGTTGATATAATTATTATATCAAACTACCGCCAACGATTCCTTAATTGCCTCGCGTACTGCCCTGGATTCTTGCAGAATGAGCTAACTGTATCTGGTCCTCTAGTGTGGTGTGCTGGGGATTTTAAATTTTTTAATAGTGGGTCCCAGGTGGTGGAAAGTTTCCAACCATCTTCTCTATTGAAATTAGGATGTTTTTGTATTTCAATAGCCTCGCGGATCATTCTAGGGATATATCTATTCTCCCTAGCGAGTATGTGGGGTTTATCAAACCTGATGTAGTGGTTGGATTTGTTCGATGTATGCTCACACACAGCTGACTTTGATACATGCCCATTCTTGACATCGGAGATGTGTTCCTTCACCCTAACACCGATGCTTCTCTTTGTTTGACCTATATATGATAAGCCACAGTCACAATCAAGTTTGTATACACCTGCACACTGCAAAGGAATATTACTCTTCACTGGTCTCAAGAATTGGCTCACTTTCTTGTTAGGCTTGAAAATAGTTTTAATAGAAGCTCTTCTTAAGATGTTGCCGATCCTGTCTGTAACACCCTTTACATATGGAAAAAGTGCTGGTTGCCTCTCAACTGTGGGTGGCTTGTTGGTCTTCTGACAATGCTGGCGGGGAACTGGAAACTTGTTCTGATGAAGAGCAGTCTTCACCTGTCGAAGCTCGTCCCCTAGGTGTTCAGCATCGCAGAGGTGGTGGGCTCTCTGAAACAAAGATTTGCCAACGGTAGATAACTGTGTAGGGTGGTGGTGAGATTCACCATTGAGGTATCTATTGGTGTGTGTGGGTTTCCTATATACTGTGTGGCCTATTGTGCCATTAGAATTCTTTATGACTAAAACATCAAGGAAAGCTAAAGAATTATTTGCCTGTAATTCCATTGTAAACTGAATATTATTATTAATAGAATTAAGGTGGTTTAAGAATATATAAACACTGTCCGTAGGTAAAATTGTGAATGTGTCATCTACGTACCGCTTATATATCCTAGGTAGACATGGTGCAGAGCTAAGAGCCATCTCCTCGAAGTCCTCCATGTATATATCTGCTATTACCGGGGACACAGGCGAACCCATAGCAATGCCATCTATTTGTAAATAGAATTCTTGATTGAACACCAGATATCCAGATGTAAGGCAGTGTTCTAAAAGTTCAAGATATTCTATAGGCATGTTATTCTCCTCTAGCTTCCGCTTGACAATCCTGATGCAGTCTTTAATAGGTATACTGGTGAACAGCGACTGGACATCAAAACTGACCATGGTTTCATTGCTAGCTAACTTAAGGTCTTTCAGTCCGCTAACAAAATGGTAAGAATCCTTGACATAAGATGTTGTGTGGCCACGCAGTGGAGAGAGTATTTTCGCGACGTGTTGAGCCAGTTTATACGTCGGTGTATCGATTTGGCTCACTATTGGACGAAAAGGTACATCTTTTTTGTGTATTTTTGGTAACCCATACAACTTTGGAGGTTTTACACAGCTAGGCACGAGAGATTTAATGTCGAGATCTAACGATTTTGCGTGTTTTTTAATTAAATCGGATGTCTTTTTTAGTATTTTTGTTGTAGGGTCTTTGTCAACAATTTTATAAGTGTTTTGATCCGATAGTAATAATGACATTTTTTGTATGTACTCATCAGTGTCTAGTATTACCGTCGCGTTACCTTTATCAGCTTTGAATCAAAGACAGATTTCCATCAATGTGTAGATTTTACTAATAAACGCGCGCAACATAAATACAATCAATATAAAACTAGACAAATTCGTAAGTACGAAAATCTCGAATTAAAATCTCAACGGAAAAATAATAATGGCAACACCGTAACTTCTACACAGGCAACACAAACGTCAGTTGTCAATCTGTCAAAACAAAGTTTGGATAATTCAACTATTGAGATATTAAGTAAAGGTTTTAACTTTTCGCCGGCGCCTAGAAAAATACCTTTCGAAGAAATAATTACTAACGTCGAGGACTGTTTATATAAAAACCAGATTTTGAAGGAAGATTCAGAAGCTATTCGTCAAGATATATCCGCCTTACTGCGCCGTAGCAAACCACCTAAGTCTAATCTTTCTCGTGATGAATCTCGGGCACTTAATAATTTACGGAAAAACAATGAAATAACAGTTCTCAAAGCTGATAAAGGTAACGCGACGGTACATACAAAAAATGTCATTATTACTATCGGATCAAAACACTTATAAAATTGTTGACAAAGACCCTACAACAAAAATATTAAAAAAGACATCCGATTTAATTAAAAAACACGCAAAATCGTTAGATCTCGACATTAAATCTCTCGTGCCTAGCTGTGTAAAACCTCCAAAGTTGTATGGGTTACCAAAAATACACAAAAAAAAAGGTACCTTTTCGTCCAATAGTGAGCCAAATCGATACACCGACGTATAAACTGGCTCAACACGTCGCGAAAATACTCTCTCCACTGCGTGGCCACACAACATCTTATGTCAAGGATTCTTACCATTTTGTTAGCGGACTGAAAGACCTTAAGTTAGCTAGCAATGAAACCATGGTCAGTTTTGATGTCCAGTCGCTGTTCACCAGTATACCTATTAAAGACTGCATCAGGATTGTCAAGCGGAAGCTAGAGGAGAATAACATGCCTATAGAATATCTTGAACTTTTAGAACACTGCCTTACATCTGGATATCTGGTGTTCAATCAAGAATTCTATTTACAAATAGATGGCATTGCTATGGGTTCGCCTGTGTCCCCGGTAATAGCAGATATATACATGGAGGACTTCGAGGAGATGGCTCTTAGCTCTGCACCATGTCTACCTAGGATATATAAGCGGTACGTAGATGACACATTCACAATTTTACCTACGGACAGTGTTTATATATTCTTAAACCACCTTAATTCTATTAATAATAATATTCAGTTTACAATGGAATTACAGGCAAATAATTCTTTAGCTTTCCTTGATGTTTTAGTCATAAAGAATTCTAATGGCACAATAGGCCACACAGTATATAGGAAACCCACACACACCAATAGATACCTCAATGGTGAATCTCACCACCACCCTACACAGTTATCTACCGTTGGCAAATCTTTGTTTCAGAGAGCCCACCACCTCTGCGATGCTGAACACCTAGGGGACGAGCTTCGACAGGTGAAGACTGCTCTTCATCAGAACAAGCTGCCAGTTCCCCGCCAGCATTGTCAGAAGACCAACAAGCCACCCACAGTTGAGAGGCAACCAGCACTTTAACCATATGTAAAGGGTGTTACAGACAGGATCGGCAACATCTTAAGAAGAGCTTCTATTAAAACTATTTTCAAGCCTAACAAGAAAGTGAGCCAATTCTTGAGACCAGTGAAGAGTAATATTCCTTTGCAGTGTGCAGGTGTATACAAACTTGATTGTGACTGTGGCTTATCATATATAGGTCAAACAAAGAGAAGCATCGGTGTTAGGGTGAAGGAACACATCTCCGATGTCAAGAATGGGCATGTATCAAAGTCAGCTGTGTGTGAGCATACATCGAACAAATCCAACCACTACATCAGGTTTGATAAACCCCACATACTCGCTAGGGAGAATAGATATATCCCTAGAATGATCCGCGAGGCTATTGAAATACAAAAACATCCTAATTTCAATAGAGAAGATGGTTGGAAACTTTCCACCACCTGGGACCCACTATTAAAAAATTTAAAATCCCCAGCACACCACACTAGAGGACCAGATACAGTTAGCTCATTCTGCAAGAATCCAGGGCAGTACGCGAGGCAATTAAGGAATCGTTGGCGGTAGTTTGATATAATAATTATATCAACTGACAGACAAATGCCACCTCAGTCTACCCGTGACCACGGACTACTGTAAAGTGTTCGAAACGTCGGGTTTCCCAAAAATGTTTACCATTCAATATACGCGATTAATCCGTTTAAAAGTGTTTCATTTAAAATATTTATATTATTAATATTTACCCATAACTTGTCGCTTGCTTACAGTCACACGTCTGTTCTCCTGAAAACGTTATTGAGACTACGCAAATTTTAGACTAGGAACGTAATTGTAGCGTTGCACGTAATCAATTTATGATAAGTGTGTAGTCAATAAATAATAGTATTTAGTAACGTATTGTTTACTTATTAATATTTAATTGAACATTTTCAGAATCACCTGGAGACCTTGCGTTGCGCCCTCAAAGATTACATAATGGACCAAAGCAGAAGTGTCATCGAGCGCGCTATAATAACTTTAAAGGAAGAGTTGGATTTTGACGCCAACGCGATCAATGAATTACACTCCGCCATTTATATGTTCCAAGAAGCTGTCAATGTGGTATTGAGAATGCATAGCATAAAGCCGCATTGGATGTTCGCTCTTGACAACCTCGTTAGGAATGCTGTCCAAGCAGCGATTACAGTTCTATCACCAGGCTAGTGTTTTTTATTTATGCTAGATATATAAATATAGGATAATACTTACGACGGCGTGGTTTTATTGCCAGTTGTATCTTATATAAGTTACATTAATGCGCCGGCTTTGTTGTTTTTGTATCAAGATAAAGAGTATAACTGAGCATCATTGCTCATTCTGCAATGTCTTTTAATTAACGCTGGAATTAGGAAACAAAGCGTCTTAGTATTATTTTAACTATTACTTATTTAATTCTAGTCTGGACAGTTGGATGGTTTTCAATCGACGTAGATTAAAATGTTACTACGTTACTGTTTACCTACATGTGTCTCAATGTAACGTTTGTCCCGCGCAGAGCTCGGCGCCAACCTGGCGGGGCAGGAGGGCGAGCGGCGCGCGGCCGACGCGTCCCCGTCCGCGCTGTCCACCGCCACGTCGTCGCGCGAGCCGCTCGCGCTGGCGCTGCACCACGCGCGCCAGGAGAACGTCAAGTGCGTACCCACACCCACCACGCCCACCACGGACCATACATTGTTCATCTCACTAGATATTTTACTATTTTTAATGTTGGTAAATTTGGTTATTCGGCGGAAAGTGGGGAACGGAAGTGGAACGGAGTGTCTTAACGCTAAGTTCTCAAGTTCCCTCTGCCTACCTTGCAATGTGCGGGATACAGCGTGAAGCTTAGAGGTTTAATGTTGGTTAATATGTTTGTGAGATGAGTTTTGATGGTTATATAGATCAGAGGATCTAAAACAAGCTATAGCAATCAAAATTAGGTGATTTCGAGAACTAAGTTAGATGCTATTATATTCAATTTGTACAGTATGGTGGGCTAATGATTTACGGGCAGACCCTGAAGGATGACCGAGTACACACGACAGAGCTTTCTCACACAACAATTCAAACAAGTATATAAAAATAAATATAATTTTGTTTTATTTAGTTTTACTTCAAATATATTTTTCCAAATTTCAGACTACAACAGGATCTACTAGAAAGCTATCAACAGTACCAAGCGTTACTTAGAGTTATGTTAGAAGAGCAAAAGTCACAAACCCAAATAATAAGAGAAATAGTCGACACTAAAGTAAAGTTAGTATTGCTTTTATTTTTTAAACATTAAAAAAGAAATTGGGGTTATCATGGCGCAGTGGCACATGGTCTGTCTCTAATGGCTACTGTTATGGGTTTGATTGCCACACATTGCCGAGAATAAATTTACTTTCACCAGTTTTAACACAGTGTCTGAATAATTGGATGGAAAGTGGGGAGTGTAGTGTCTTAACAGTAGTTACCAGCTGTAGGCGGAGAATTTACGAATCATTGCGCATAGCAGGGTAGGCAGAGAGATCTAGAGTGTCGAAACAGTCCATTGCCAACTGTTTGCTCGAATTTAGGACATTGTGGGTTGAGTGGCGGACTGACTATAGTGTAGAAATGGTAATAATTAATTGCCTCAGATGGCGTTCAAATCCACAACCATCACGCAAACATAACAACAAAGCACAATTTTACCTTTTTTACAATGCTTTAATGCATTAATATGCATTAAAGCTAAATACTATTTATACTTTTTCAGACATCAAACACCAACCACAGATGAAACAGACGTCGATCAAGAACAATTGAGAGTATTCAAAGAATGGATGTCTTCCAGAAATGTACCTGAATGCGCCGCGCATGTTCTCGTAGAACAAAATTACACGCTAAATGATTTATTACAACACGCACAGAGAGACGATATTGCTAGGCTAAACTTAAAGTATGACTTTTTTATTATATTGTTGAGGCACATTTGATAATTGAGGTTCCCTGAACTAAATGGGACGCTTTGTTTTCTTAAACCACAAAACTCAAAATTAAATAGAGTAATTGAAAAGTATGTATGGGTGATTAATTTTGAGGTGTGGCACAATGGCACAGGCCATCTGATTTTGGTACTGAATGGTTATATATGAAAAAGTTTCACTTGTTCATTAAAATGTTTTATTTATATAGGTGCCCATAAAGTTAATTATAAGGTTACAAATGATTATAGTTTAATATCTTTTCACAAAATTGACTTCAGTATGAAATATGCATTTTTTAGTCTCAATTGGTATTCTTTATATCTCAGGGTAGGCAGGAAGTCATAATGTCAAAATACTTCGATTCCGGTTTCCTTGCCAGACCATTAACAGGAAAAGAAATGATTCCATGAAAAATTATATTGAGGCCTGTCGTGACTCAGTGGTGCAACTGTGTGACTGTAAACCCGGCATATTTTGGGTTCAACCCCACTCGAGGAAATAAATATTCAATATTTTCAAATTAAATATTTAATGCTTTCATTTCTTTACTCGTAACAAGGCAAAGCACGGGCTCTATGCCTTTGAGGCATCAGCGGAAAGTTCCCTCTGCTTACCCTGCCATGTACGGGATTCAGCGTGAAGCTGAGTAATAAAAATGATTCCCCTGAGCAAAAATCAAATCCCAAACCAACGTAGCGTTAATAGAGGTTATCAAACTACTACAGATAACCAAAAATAACTAATAATTTTAAAAAGCAAAACAATGTTAAATTGGATTAAATAAATGAAAAATATAATTTATATTACAGAGGCGGTGTAGAACTAAGATTATGGCGCGCAATAACGGAGCAACGGATGACGTCAAATCATCTACGACGCACCAGCAGCACAGAAACAGACATTGACAACAACTCCATTGTGGTAGTAGAATGTTCCAGATGCAAGACTTCTAGAACAATCTCGTCATGTTCAAATAACCCTACAATAGTTATAAAGGAGAACGGCGATGAATTTTGCACGGAAAATGGTGTTGTCAATCTTTGACTATTACGTGGGTGGTGCACTCTGCAATAGATGTTAAGCGGTTATTATGTTGACAATCATATTTTATTGTTGATTTTTTGTTAGTTTCCTATATAATGCACTTTCTTTCTTATTGGTATGAACATTTTAGTTCAACAAAATGTTAGATTTTTGTGTTGGTCACAAAAGAATTGTTACGCAATATCAAAATAAAATTGTTGATTTTCGTTCATTTTAGTATTACATTATTAACATAATTCACATAGTGCCTAAATATTACAAAATAACTGTGAAATTAATTTATAATGATATTTTCATTATATATTTGTAACAGGTTTTAGTTTGTCCATTTTGTGTGTTACATATATATTCTTAATACTTTCTAACAATCATTAATAATATGCAATGCCAAAAGGTTTTGGTAAATTTTTAAATGTTATATTTAAAAATAACGAGAACTCAAATTAACGAAATTCCAAGTAAATGAAAAAATAATAATAGCTTAATATACGTTACAGTTTAGAAATTTACGATATAATTCCTAGTTTATATTTTATATTATTGTCAATACAAATTAAACATTGATGTATTTTAATGGATATTTTTAAACTTTACATTCACATACATGAATATGAATATAGAAAGAGAAAAGAAGAAAATATATATTTTATCTTTCGTTATTAATTGCTATATTGCTGGTACATTAATTTTATATTAGCCTTTTATAACCGCTTCAAGTCTTGAGTGTGTCACCCTAACATATGTGTATATAGTAATTAAATAATATAATAATTTACATAACTAGTCTTTAGTAATGGGCGAATATGTATGAAACGAAGAAAATAATAATATTTTTAATATTTTAAAAGTGTTGAAAATGTGTAAAAAATGGAACGCAGTGACAGCGTTTGGTTTAGTAGTCGAAGAGCTTGGAAGGCTTTCAAGACGCGCGGGTATAATTCCTACTGCGTTCAATTTTTTTGACTTTTTAAACAAAAATACATGGAAGTGTTTTATCAAATGGAAGATTTGATAGATTAATAATTGTTATATAAATATATTCGTTCATTTGTATTTGCTCTTGTAAATATTGCTACAGAAATAAGCTTTGCGCGTGGTGCTAATAATGTGATGTTTAGCGAAGTGCCTTAAATACGCTTGTCAATATAACGAGGGGCTAATATGTCATTTTACAATGAAAATATTTATTTTTATATATATTATCAAAAATAATACCGATTTATGGAGAAAATATATATTATGTACGTCGTATTATATGGGACAATGTTCTGTAATTTTTAACGATTCATATTTATAAAATTTATTAAGCTTTAAATTTAGCAGCAGCTTTAAATATAATGTAACATCTACATTTTACTGCTTATAATGTAAATACATAATTCATTTATATCATATTCTGAAGTAAAAAGATATATGATGAAAAAATGTTTATATATTTTTTGAATTATAAAAAATTCTATAAGATTACTAAACAAACATTGTTTGCTAAAGGAAAATATCTTTTGACAAATATCACTGAAATTGAATTGAATCTATGAACGTTACATGGATAGTTAATTGCAGTACGAACGTGCAGTACTGAAGTTACATTTGGCACAAGTGGAAATAAAATATTATTCTATATATTTAGATTACATCAATATATTGTTGACTTTACGCTATATCAACCATATGTAAAGAGAGGAATCCAGTTTTCACAAAGCACCACCCAATCAATTTACGAGACGTAAAACGGCCAGTGACGGAACACTACGCCACTTTTTATATTGGCACCAGAGCGGGGGAAATAAAAGATAAAGAGTTCACCCTCTCGATAGTGAATCGTCCCAAAGATCTTCACGGAGGCTGTCGTCATGCATTACGATTTATTCTTTTAAAATAACAAAATTCAGGAAACTTAGAATTAAATTGTTTCTTTGTAACCTAGCGAGTTACAAAATCTAAGTCGGATATAATCGACCTCTACGGTAAGCATTTAATTTTTCTATATCGTTTACTTTGGTATTTATAAAATATATTTACGTCTATTTTTAGAATATATTCAAAACTTATTTTTTTTTAATTATTATATTACAGTAATGTAATAATAAGTGTTTTCTGTACTGTAACGTACTCTGTCAAAACTAAATATCATATCGCAGAAGCAAATAAATCAATCGATCAGAACGGAAATCCCTAAAGGATTCAGATATTTATAAAATAAATATGTTTTTGTAATGATTTCCTTGAGTTATGAACAAATATTATATACAATGAAAAAAATAATAATGATTTTCTGTTTAATGTAACGTTACAATAATATCGCTGTGTTTTCTCTTTATATATACAAATATTGAATCAATAGTGTTTGTCTTCTACATTTGTCAATTAAAACGCTTGTCTCATTTTCGCATAATATTAATACTTTGAAAAATAATATTTAATTAAGATATAATGTTTGTTGATTTATAAAATAATTATTAATTGTTGTGCCATAAATAAATAATCATGTCTACTTTGTAACATAGTTTTATTTACAACGACTTAGTTGAGTATATTTTAATAATTGTTATAAAATTTAGATATTTAAATACGTCTTATGTATAAGAACATCATTTATAGTTTGTATATATATATATTATCGTATACTAAACTAATAATACTAAACGCTTTTTTTGTCATAGTATTTAGATAACGTTCTTTTTTTCGTATTTTTGTTTAATTTTGTAATAATAACAGCCTATGTTTAAAGGTAGCTTACAAAATATTTTTTTGCAATTTGTTAAAAATAAATATTTCTATTGTGTAAGTATAAACAAATGTGCATGTGACTTAAACTTTAAATCATTTTTTTTATAAATTAAATATCAAATTGTTAAAACTATTATTTGATTTGGACGTAACGGAAATACTTTTTTTTATTTTGGAAAATAGTTTTCATTTGCTTCTAATTAAATAATAGAAATATTATGTAACTAAATTTAAATATACTTATATATGATCGGAACTCTGTATGTGATTGCAGCGTAATGTCCTTTAAAATCATTAATATCATACAAATCATATTTTTATACATAACTTTCAATTAAAACACTTTTTCAAGAATTTGTATTGAAATTTCAAGTTAACTTACCTTTTTTAATTGTCAAACAGTCTATAGCGTAACTCCATTAGCATGGCGTGTGTAATGAGATTAACAAAATCACATGTATTTCTAACAATTTTCAACATATATCAATTTTGATATAATATTGTCCTTGATACTATTAAAGTATTAAGCTTTGCACTAGATTAAGCACTACTCTAACAATACTCAATGATACTGTTGTGAAGTACAAAATATAAAATGTTAAAACTATTATTTTGTTTTATTGTACCTTTTAATTAGTTGAAATCATATTTAAGTATAGCGGCAATCGCGCTCCTAAATTTATAACTACCTCAGGAGATTTTTGGGCAATTTGGGTCTTTATTTATTATATTGCTCTATATTCCCTATCGGTCAGTGAAAGTCACTGACACAAAAAATTTAAATTCATTCCATCAAATTTAAATTTATTTCATTAGTATCGTCTTTTTTTCAGTTTCACACTATCAGAGGGAACCTGAGTATCTAGTGCTAAAGCACTCTGTTTTGTTAACCACTTTTGGTTCATTCTCAGTCGTTCGATCTATATATAAATCATAGTCTAATTTTGCATTTATGATTTTGATAGGATATTTTTGTAGGCTAACCATTCAGATATCTTTTTAGTAAATTTATAGGTAGTGCCGGAATTTAACGTCGCGCTTTGTCCTGTTTCTGTACTGAAATAAAAAATTAACACGTCACACTTTGTTTTTTAGCTTCACGCTGTATCCCGCACAAGGCAGTGTAGGCAGAGAGAACCCGGGAACCTAGTGTTAAGACACTCCGTTCCGCCGAATTTGAGGCATTGCGTGTTGAGTGGCGGAACTCAACGCCCAGCTTTGCCTTATTACCAATATCACACTTAAGAAGTAAAAATATATTTTTAGTACACGTATAAAAATTTGAACGTCTACATTTCACTATGAAAATAAAACAATTATTAATAAAATAACATCCAAATAATTTAAAAAATAACACCGTTTTTATAATCACTATTTACCGTAGCACACAACAATCAACAACATCATTATCACATATAGGTATATTCTCAACTGTAATACATACATTTCAAATTAATCTAAAAGTTATATTCATAAAACACGAACAACGAGTGTAAGGGGTAGGTAATTTGAATACGATCTTATTAGCGGCGTGAACCGATATTGTTACAATTTAAGTTCTCAGTCCCTAGGGCGTAAGACGTAATACATTAATTCAGCTGTGTTTGCGGAATACGTCTATCCTAATTTACATACACCGCGAAACGTATTAACTTACGTTACGAACGTCTAATGGAATTCCTATTAGTTCGCATGACTTATACGTATTATACCTACTTGTATTACTATGGTATTCTCAGTATGGAGATATTTATGAGGTTGGCGTTAACGTTATATGAAATTTATTTAATTTTGGCACGAAATATTTAAAAGCAGGTTTTATGATACTAATAAAAATTTACGTTAAAATTTATCAAAACATCATGTTATCAAAATATCATAGTGGTTATAAAAATATCACTGTGGTTCGAGTTATTTATGTAAAAAATCTGAGAGTTGAATACAAGCCAAGTGCGGGTCGGTTTCCTACCAATTACAGGATTGTAGGTCAACGGGAAATACAATACTTATAACAGTAGATGTTAAGTTTGGCGAAATCCCTACGTTAACGCTACGTTAATATACGCATATTTAAATTTACAGATTTTTAAGGTATATCTAAACTATTACTTCCGACATTGGCCCTTAATATATAGTCTCGATGTTACACTGCCACATGAATTCAAAAAGCACTAGTCATTGCTGTTCTCTAAAAGGGTTTTACTTTAATTTTCTGGTGAAAACAGAGGGGTCTATTGGAAAATACGCGAAAATAAACCCGTCACCATATCTTTTTTTAGCTTTATGCTATTCCCCTCGTGCAGCAGAGTAGGAATTTTCCTCCGAATCTTAGAACATTACATGATGACTGTCGCCACGCTTTGCTTTTTTTATGGTAAAGACGGCAAACGAGCGTACGGGTTACCTGGTGGTAAGTGATCACCGTCGCCCACGGCCCTGAGTATCTCCAGAGGAGCTACAGGAGCGTTGCCGTCCTTTAAGATGGAAGGGCACCGGGGCCCGGCATTACCTAATGCGAAACGCAGTGGCCAAAGCCACTACTTAACGCCGGTCTTAAGTGCCGGGGGTGGTAATAATCCGGTAGAGTCTGCCCATGCGTGTTGCCATTACTGGCAACGTGACTCTACCACACGCACTTTAGTCACCTCTAACGACACCATCAGTACCAGAGTGATCCTATTCGGAATCACACGGCAAACGGCTTATTACCAGAAGGAGGAAATGAAAGTATTAAATAACTCATTCCTCTCAAGTGGGAATTGAATCCACAATAGTTGTATTTTGCAGTGACACGCTTGAGCAAAACGCATGCGTTTTACAAACACATGTACCTAAAAATAAGTATATATGTTTTTAATACAATGGTTCTTTTTGCTATTTTGGAAAACTATTTATATTTCTGTCTGACTCTGGACTTAAAACAAGCTGATCAGGTAATTAATAAAACAGTTAAAAATAAAACCTTTATTAGATACCAGTTTATAAAAGTGAAAATGGCTAGAACTGTGGGGTGGATGTCTACTCAATTACTAGAGCGTCTTAATTATATTAGATATGCTCGAGACTTCGGATTTGAATTTCAATCGTGAAGCCCAAACCCGTGTCAGACAGACGAAAGAATTGCTAATTTTATTAGATTCGCCCGAAGGCTTTTTAATGTAAATCGAGCTCTGATCTCATTATACAGAATTTCGTAGGCGATCCTATTAAGTCGCTACCATTACCTATAACTTTCGGTGCTTAGAAACGTTAAAGACGGTTCAAGATTGTTTATTTGTTTATTTAAGTTTTAACATCTTGCAAACTATTTCTAATAGAAATCCTCTCGAAACTTAGATAATAACATCAATGGTAAGCATTCCTTTAGACCTTTATAGTTGTAAATTGTCTGAAAATTTTGCCACTTCTTTATTCTTTACTCTAACGTTTTTAATATAAGTTTAATTAAAACAAAAAAGCTTTATAAATACTTATTACTTTGTATAACGCATTGTGAAGTTTTTAAGACAAAAATAAATTGACTATAGTAATTTGAATAACTTAGCAAATTGATGCGGGTTAGTTAGCGATCAAATTGCAAATACAATTTATATAACTTGAACAATTGTCTAATAAATCAAATCGGTCCCTTAGTTACCTTTGTTCTATGTCAGTAATACCTTTTATGAGTAGATGTAGATGAGTAGCAAGCGACGAATCGCGAGACCGCTGGCAGTGAACCAAAACGCTGTAGCTTGCATAATGTGGATTTATACCAGGCGCGAGTTCGCTAAAGCGGAACCCTGGCGTCTGAGCCCTGCACTAAGCAATTTGCACGAGTGACGCTCAAACGATCTCACCTCAAACGTTCTTAGCCTTAGATTATCTTATAATAAGTTTTGTTGTAGCATAAGCAGCATTTTTATATACAAAAATGTTACCTACACTTTGCTGAAGACCTTCGTGAATATTATGCACAACAAAGGTGAATATGGCTTATACTAGAAAAAAGGCACTTAAGAAAAAATCAAATTTTCTTACATACGCGTAAAATAAATTGTAAATAATATAGCCTTAAATATAAAAAAATGAGTTTTAAATGAATAACATTGAAATGATTATACGAGGCGAGCATAAAAGACAAAATTAAAAATGAGTAAAGCAGAAAACTTATACCTAGTGTTAAAACACCCCGTTCATATATAAACACTTCCATTTTTCAATTTCAGCCAAATTTGAGGCATTGAGTGGTGGAACCCAACGCCGCGCTTTTCCTTTTTATCAGAGCAAAAAAATGAAAACATTAAAAAAATAATTAGAAAACATTAAAAAAATAATTTCTTTGTGTCCCCTCACAAATTCGAAACAGAGTGCCTTAACACTAGGTCCTCAAATTCCTTCTGCCTACCCTGCCATGTGCGGGATACAGCGTGAAGTTGAGTAGATATATAAAATAGAAAATTATGCAGCATAAATATTCATATATTTCTTAATCAAATATATAATACTTCGTCACAAAATACACACAAAACAAAGTTTCATCCTTAGCTAAAATGTAATATCTCAAGCAGGTGGCAAACAACCGACATTGTCATCTCATTTATGTACCGATCGCCTTAACCCTAGAGATGTGAGAATCGAAATCGATTGATCGCAACGACAGACGGTTTCCACGTGTTGAAAGGTCTCAGATAATATAATATAAAAGCTTTCAAGAGAATAGCGCTTCACGGCATGTCTGAAGTATCAATTCAGCTTGTAAGATGACTACCTCTCGGATGTTCCAGACCTCCGATGGGTGTATTGGAAAATTGCTACGGCACGCTCTCAGAGTTAGAAAAATCCCGCGGGAGTAGATTTTTATTAAAACTTTATAAAAGATACTGCTACTTGATCATGCATATTGTGGTTTTACTGCGCTATAACAGCATTTTTATGATTATTATTTTTATTTTAAGCAATTGTAATCTTTCTTGAATATCTCTAAGTTTTTGCATAAAATTATGATTCAGGAGACTTGTAATTTATTGGATTTTTTTTTTTTGTATTATTGTTAGTAAAAATATATAAAAAAATAAAATAAAAGAATATATAACGTCGAATGTTTACGAAATGAATATAACAAAGGTTCAATTATTATTATTCTTATGATTTACACTTACATCTTTATCCAGTACATAAACATGAGGTGGTAAAGTAGCATTATATCGTAAAACACAAAGAACTTTTACGCTCCGTTGCCTAACCCGGAATCGCAAAAATGCGTGCTAACGGCGTCTTGATATTTTATCGCGGACTGAAAGGAACTTGGGGATTCTTCTGTTTGTTTGAACAAACGAGCAACAAATACGATGCGGAAATGCAAACCGCTTTTATTTTACGAAGCAAAGCCATTCAAAGGAATACTGCCTTCGAAGTAACAAAGGATAACGCAATATTTCCAAACAACAACGCTAAGTGCGTTTACTATGCTTGTTTTATGCTCATGTTAAGTAACAAACAATTTTACTTCCAAAATTTTGAAATTATATACTAGAATAAATCGATGAAAGTAATTTTAACCATATAAAATATATACATTGTTATTTATAATATCTGTACGTAAATATAGCTATATGGTATATTAGCAAGCAGTACTTACCTACTTTCAAAATCATTACACTAATATGTAGCAACAGCAAACAGAATCGCGATTAGCATAACATGTATGTATTTATTGTAAATGTCACTTATGAAAGACAAAGTTTGTCTGTTATTACAAGCAATATTTGCTTAGGCTCGTACGGGCTCGAATACAGGATTTGCATATTGGTAGCAAGCTGTCTTAATTTGAGCGTAATGTGCCGGGGCCCGGGGGTGTCGCCCACATGATGCCATTACTGTGCAATTTATTGTCTCAATCTGTGCCGACTCCGACTGCAGACTGAACTTACAATTTGTTTCCACGAAATACACATGAGGTTGTATTGGTTTTAGAATGAAAGCTGACGCGGCAAGCTCTGACGGTCTTATTATTTTCATTTTGTTGAAAATGATGTTGTGAAAAATTCGTTCTTCCTAGTAATAGTGTGTTCTTCCTAGTAATAGTGGCAAAATATACATTTACATTTCAAAATTATTGTATATGTAAGAACATTAGATGAATTAGCAAACTATTATAATAAAAAATTGAAGTAAGACTTTGGACAAAAATCCGGGCAATTCTGAATGCACCTAAGGACAAGCCCGAGAAGCAATAAAAATACCAAGCGAGGGTCAATCAGGTTAAGTGTTTTGTCCGCCGCGTATTTGCGTCCAAATAATATATATCCAAGATTTATACGCCGAGTAAGTGGCGAAATTGTTGGAATAATAGCTAGCGTTCTTTCAGCGAGCTTGCGCCGGGATATCCATTTAAGGTATTTGGATTCTGTATCATTTTCTTCTGTTATGAAATATTTTTATAGTAAGGTTAAAGCTCAAACTCAAAAATATTATTTTTTTGTAGAGACGTGGTTTTTACAATGCATTAGTTTAACTCTTGTTTGCATATAGTAGACAAGGGAACTAGTAAAAATAAAATCCGTTTTCCACATACTGCCCATTTTTTAGCGTGTTGAGGGAAAGAGACCAACACCGCGCATCATCTACCAGAGCGTAGAAATAAATAGAATCGCTCCCCCGTCTTTCCACTGAACATGTCGATAAGCGTCGTACCTATTAAGTAATCTCACGGCCTCTTTTAAAGTGTCTACACAACACATAATACATTTTAAATAAAGTAAAATATAAAGTTTTTGTTTCAGAAAAACATTTGCTAATGCTAAGCAGTCACCGTACGACCAGTGAGACGTTTATGAAGGACTTACGTCTATTCAAATATTGAGTGAGCTTGTGTCGGCTTATCAACTGGCGGTCGCAACAGGTAGCGACTCAAAGACGATCTCCACGCAAATATAAAACCTTTCAGCAAACGCTTAAATTTAAATTTAGTTTAAAATTTCTTAATATATATGCAAAAAGAACTTATTCAGTTTTTTATAGAACGTCTGAAGGACTTTAACTTTGTCATAGAACTTTGTAACATAAGCTGCTTCGCGAGGTTTTATTGAGACTTTCGCTCTCTTCATTTAGCATATTTACAAACTACTTAGCATATAGAAATAGATTTATAAGTATATATAGTTTTTTTTAATTATGTGCGTATGAATATTGCTTTTTTTATTATATACGATCTAAACAGCTATTGTGTCTCTGATCGGTATCAATCCTTTGCTATCCTCATTATAAAAGATATTGATAATTACAAACTAACATCATTATAAATATTGTGAATTATATTTTGAAAAACCTCTTTATTATTAATAATATTTTGAAATGCCTCTTTATTGTAAATTATATTTTATAAAGCCTTTCTATTCGACTGCTAATGGCAAATATGTAACATTTTGTGCTGCATAATTTTTTTTAATGTTGGCAATCTTTAACTTAATATGACAAATATATTGTCTAGAACTCTATACTATATATAAGTGAGAAAAACCTTAAAAGTACAAAAATATATAAATTTCAAAGTACGAAAGAAAATTGACTTGAAGCGTTTCTGAAAATTTTCAAAACCTTGCAGGTGCTAGGATCAAGTCTTGCAGTGAAGATCAAAATTCAAAATGTATTATTTATAGACGCTAGTCGCTAGGTGTCTGGGGAGTCTTGGAGACATAGGCATTCTAATAACTACTTACAGTACCTAAGGATGTGTCCACATCCTACCTAATAATAAAGCTATAATGTCAAAGTTTATGAAGAATGGTGCTTGACATTCACTTTGAAGCAAAAACTTTTAAACGGATTTATATTTATAGTTGAAACTTTACAATAATATAGCTTATACGTCAGAATAATATAAAGGTTTTCAAAGCCGGCGGAGCGAGGCAAGGATATAGTTATCAAAACATCTGTATGTATACAAGTGCAATCAATAATTATTTTTTTATCATCATGTAAAAACAACGGCGATTGGTGGTTCAAATTCTTATACTTAAGGAAATAATCATCATGCCGATTTATTCTGGTTGGATGCAGCGTGTTATTGGATCTACGTTGGATATATGGAGTTTATTAGAATAAAAAAAAAAAAAAACAGTGATATTTCTCATAAAATGGAATAATATTGAATTACTCTTTACAAGTGACATCTACAATATTTTTATATTCTCTACAAAGTATCAAAAATTTAAAAAGGTTGTTCTATAGAGAGCAATATTAGAATGTTCATTGAGACAGCACCGTTACAAGTTTAAGTTACTATATGACAGTGGAGGGAGGAGTGCTAATTGGAAATACATGAGAATTTGCATTTTACTTTGTCCCGAACTCCCCGTGGAGTGACGTCTAGAGGAATCCTTTGTCGGTGTTGCTTATTTAAGACTATATCTTATATATTATTAATATTTAATACAATAATTTCTTGTAATTTATTTGACGTACCTTTATTAATTTCTAAAGTTTAGAAAAAAAAATACTAACTCAAATTTTGTAAAGTTGCAGATATGTAATTTATTTAGCAGTATTCTAAATAAATTTTGCGATTTACATCTTCATTACCTACACTCTGTATCTCTTCACAAAGTGATCCTATAAGTTCCTTTTTGTAATTTTCAGATACGTGTCTCTAAAAATGAAACATTACCTTTATAAATAAAATATGAAAATTGAAGAAAAATCCATTTTTTTATTGATGATTACAATATTAACAGTAATTAAATGTTAATATGAATGTATTTAATATTAAACTGTTTTATTATAACTAGATAGGTATTAAAGTATTGTATTGCGAAGATATGCCCCCGGGGGAGTCTGGCAATCAGAGCGAACAGCGCTCGTTGCGAATCCATTAAGGATAAATTAAAGAACGACACAATCCGCGTAAGCGAATTTAAGTACATGGCACCTGACTGACTTGAGCAATATTTGTGTATATTAAATAGTCATTGATGCTATCAGTGTATACTATAGGGCTAGTAATAAAATAGAAATAATTTTGTTTATAAAAAAAAATACCTTTGATATAATCCATCGCCGTACAAGGCACTACTTAAAATTTTTGAGGCCTGTCGTGGCGCAGCAGCACAAGTGTGTGACTGTAACCGACAGGTTGTGAGTTAGATCCCCACTCGAGGAAATGAAATATTTAATATTTTCTATTTAAATATTTAATGTTTTCATATCTTCGTCCTGGTACAAGGTAAAACGCGGCGTTGGATATCGCCACTCAACACGCAATGCCTCAAATTCGGCGAAAAGCTGAGAAACGGAAGTGGAACGGTGTGTCTTAACACTAGGTTTCCAAGTTCCCTCTGCCTACCCTGCCATTTGCGGGATACAGCGTGAAGCTGAGTATGAGTGAGTACTTATCATTTACTTGTTAACTGTTCTAAACTGAAATTAAATATAAGAGAATAATTATGTATTATATTTCTGATAAGTATAATTTTGAATATGGGAAAAAAAATATTAATTATATATAAAACAAGATAAATGCGAAATATCTTTCAATATGAAACGAACAAGGGGCTGACACACTAGGTATTTCATACATATATAGGCGTAGGACCATTTGTCTTACCCTTGCCCTAATGGCTACAGCTTAATATTCAATTTTTTCGCCTAATTCCTTGGTATTGTGCCGGAGATTAATAGTCTTCGCCCTTTAAAAAATTACGCTAAAGGGTCGCTCATATCATAGAGTCGTTAATGTCGCTACCATCAGTCATGCGTGCACTAAATCTATTTTAGATCGCGCCTCTCACGTACCAACTCAATTTCGACATCGTTCAGCCTTTTGTAAATTATTTTGCATACAAACACAAACAGTTGATTTTGTAATACAAATCTGTTACTGTTGTGCATGCCGTATACCAGATTTATTCATACGAATTGATATTATATTTGCTTATAAAAATTGATAGTATAATTATTTAAATTTTAGTAATGTTTCATATTGATACCACGTTCTTCAGACTTTGCACCCTTTTAGACATCGTGTTTCAAGATAGCAGAAGCACCGTGCGGGAGAGCGTGACGTGTAATTAAATTAGAAAAATATATATTTTTATTAGTATTTTTAAATACTATCTTTATAGATTTTTTTTTCTTTTTAGCACCTCAAATCGCTGGTGGGTATGTTCTTTTCTTGTACCTACATAACGTTATTGCTTAATCTTAAACTCAAACACAATTACCTATGGTTACCTACATAAAGCTAAATTTGATTTCGTTAATATATTTATTGATAAAATTTAACATTTCAGTTAAATAGGTATTATAAAAGTAATATTACTCGTAAATTTTCATATAGAAAGTAGTATTTAGTTTTGAATACTATTACAAATTAGTTTTTTTTTTATATTTATCAAGGTAGATAAATCGATGTACACCACATAGGTATATTAGAAATTTACGTAAGATCTATCACTTCAAATGACTTTGACACTTCAATCTACCTTAGTATATTAATATGTAAATGCCTATATTACATACTCGTCCTTACATCAATCAGAGCCTGAGTTGAGAGTATTAAAATTTATATATCATTTCTAAATTTCAACTTACAATGGCTTTATTAAAAAAGTGAAATATATGCAATTAAAAAGATTTTGTAATTAAACATTCAGAAAATGTGTTCGCCATCTGCCACAATCCATCAAGTTGGCGTTGGCTTCAACCCCGAAACGCTTACTCCCGGGCTGATCCCATTTATAATATACTAGACTTAATACCAAATTTCACACGTCATGTGAATTTAAAACGTTACTGTGTGCTCCGAAAAGTATGGAAATCTAAAATTTTGGGACTATTTATTTCTCAATAACAATGTAAATTATAATTAAGACCAAGGTGACGTAGTTGAACAGCGTGTGACTTATAGTGGGTTCGGTATCCATTTTACGGAAAAAGTTGTTATCATCTCTCTGCTCTGGCAAGTTAAAGTGTACTACTCAGCGTACTTGAGACAGTTTTCTGTGACTGGATATTTGTCTAAGCTTCGCTAATAAAAATTTTAGGCAATGTAAATAACATTTCCAGATCGCCAGAAAAAAAAAAAAAAATATAGTATCCCATTTTTATACTATAAATAAAAATGTATTTTTTCGTTTTTCTATAATATTATTGTAACAGGTATTTCTTTTTAAATATCTGATTAAAATCAGACAAATTTGTAATCCATTCCCCAATTACTAATCACTGAAAATCCATAATAAATAAACAGAAAAAGTAATATTAATGTATCTTGGCTTATAAGTAGCTTGTATGTTAAGGTTAGGGAGCATAAGTCAAGAGACACAAAAATAAGAGTTTAACTATATAGAATATTCAGATTTTCATGTCAAAATATTAGATAGAACTGTCAAGAATAACAGATTTCAGAAAGCTCACATATATTTCACACGAAAATGTTTAGTGCATAAAAAGTTAATTTCCATCCATTAGGCGAGGTTAATCGCCATTTCTCTACCATGCAAAGGTTGAAGTCTCGTAAATACGTAAACGCTATATCCATTACTATCATTATAACGGGCGTCGAACTTATTTCGCACATTATTAGATATTTTGCATGTCATTGTCTTCGGGGCTTAAGACTTACTGAAATTATGGCCGCATTTCATTTCGAATATGCTGATTTTAATAATAAAATGGTTTATATTTCAAATATTTTTTACCTCATGGTCCGTTGTTACACAAATAATCTGGATATTTTTTATTTTTTTTAGCTTCACGATAAATTTCGCATATTGCAGGGTAGGCAAAGAAAAATAAGAACCTAGTGTTAAGACACTCCGTTTCGCCGAACTGCCCACTCTTTACCACATTTGTGGCATTGGGTGTTGAGTGGTGGAACTCAATACCGCACTAATATTTTATTTCCTCAAGTGGTGATCGAACCCACAGCCAGTCGCTTATGCAGTCAAACGCTTGCGCCCCTGTGTCACGTAGGGACGTTGTTCTTTGTACGTAACTTCTCTCGCATGTGTCTTTAAATGCCAATAATAATATTGGTAGCTTCTCGCCATTGGTATTAAATATTTTAAGTAAATATCTAAAGCCAAGGAAATAAACGCTGATATATTATGTGCATATATAGATGTCACTTCCAACCTACATTAAATTTCTGAAATAATTAAATTACTTTGCTATTAACACTTGAAACTAAATGGCTCAGACATTACTTTTAAATTGTTACTATTACATAAAATTTACATATATTTGGTACAAGAGGCCTCAATGTCACTTCGCTGGCTTAAACGATACGTATATTTTATAACTTTACGTTTTATCTCGGACATAATAGGCTAGGCAGGGCATAAAGGGTTAAGACCTATTAAAACGCTTTCTTTCCCATTTTCCGCCGAATTCTTGAGGAATAAGGTAAACAGTCGCGGAACGCAAGGACGAGTTTTATCTTGACACCTGAATGAGGAAATGATAGTATTAAATATTTATTTTCCCGGAGTGGAAATTGAACCGTCGCTTACAGTCACACGTTGATGCTCTGCGCTACGACGACCCCTACTTTATATCCTATACATTATTTATATAACATTAACAGAAATATTATTATTATATTATTGACTTTGCTCGGAAATAATTGTCATATTTAGTAAACAATTTCATTTTATTTATCTACTCGTCTAGGAAGGAGATAGATATGTAAGCGCAGATGACCGGCATGATTTTATTCCAGTATAAAAAGCAGCCTCTATGTTGCGACACATTCTTTTCTACCTTTCAGTGTTAGTCCCATTGGTTTAGCTTTTTAAGGGATTAGCCAAGAAAACAGACGAACTAATTTTATTTTTACATTGTTTTTGTTTTGATTCCGTGTTAATAAGTACACGCACTTGTAAGACACTTCAATTTTATTAATATGTATATAGATTAATAAAAAAGTTATAAACAGATTGAAATGTGAACAGTAATGAAAATTAGGCTAAACATAATGCCATTATTGTATTATAACGCATGAATGCGTTAGAATTTGGCGGGGCTGTTTCGTTGAGATACGGGGCTCATAATAAAACAATATTAATTATTATCAATCGACGCTCCACTGATTCCTTTGTTCCGGACTTGGTTTAATAACAGAGGAATGTGTGCATTAAACCTCCGGCATTTCACGGCACTTTTGTTTAAATAATAAATTAGATTTCTATAAACGTAGCTCTTCAAAGAACGACTGCTTCAAATTATATAAGCATTTTAGCGAAATGGTTTTCGTATCAGGAATTGTAACATTCCCAGCCCTTCCATTCCAAAACTAAATTTGATATGATACATATTTTAAACTAAACGAAAAATACGTTTTTTTAAGCATATTTAAAACGCCTTAAACTTTACAAGTAATAAAAACAAAATGTACTGCAAAATGTATCTAGCGTTAAAGATTAGCAACTTATTTAAATATGAGTTCTCTCTGGGTACACGCTAATGCCTTTGAAAATACTTCTAGGTGCAATTAGTTTATCTTGTTTAAGAACATAACTATTTAATCGTCTTCCAAAGAAGTAATAGAGTGGTGAAAAAATCAATTACGTTCCCCTTGAACTGTCAGCAAAATGGGCGGAGGCAAATCAGTTTGTTAATAAATTCAAATTTATTCGTTGATTACGCTCGTGTCTCGCTACTAATGTATTTAAAAAGTGATTAGAAGTTAAATTGACACAATATGAACTTTTTGTCCTGCTACAAAACTTAATCAAAAACAAAATTATTCAATTTGCATGGAAATATCTGTATAAGAGCGGCATTTTTGGCAAGTGCTCTCCCGTTGTTCAAAGCGGCAGATACTATCTTCATCTGTTTACGATTAAATTTTATATTTAGGGGGCTTAAATCTTGCGACAGCTCATACGAGTACGTAGAGTTAAAGAAAATTGAGCAGTAGATTTTTTTATATCTTTGATAAAAGTAAAGGATGATGTGACACGAACATTGAAAATGAACACTGGTATTTTTTTGCATTGGCTTTTCTTGCTGAGTTAATACGACCGGCAGTATTGGTACCAAAAATGTGTTTACTAAAATAAATAAAACGATACATTATAGATATAAACTCTTATAACTTTAAGTCTAAGCCAGACGCAAATTCGCATTATTTAAAATGAGAATCAAGATTAAATTTACATTGTTGCCTTTATGGCTCACAGTATTATGGTAAGGTATTCATGAAGCAAATGTTTACTCTCAGAGGGCGCGAGCGCTACAGAACTCTTGGCAGAAATGCGGAATCGCCAACGTATGTATGTGGACTAAGTTATGATAATTACTTTTCAGAGTAATCCGCTTGCAGCTATAAATGCTACAGCTTCTTACTTATTTCAGTCTTCAGGTGACTTAATGCAAAGAAAATGTAAATATTTCCTTGGATATTACTTATATACTTGACGATGAGTGTCTAATAAACCAATTAACTTTTTCTCTTTCTTTTACTCAGCTTCACGCTGTATCCCACACATGGTAGGGTAGGCAGAGGGAACTTGGGAATCCAGTGTTAAGACACTCCGTTCCACTTACGTTCCCCAATTTCCGCCGAATGTTAGGCATTGCGTGTTGTGTGGTGGAATTTAACGCCGCTAAATTATTAAATATTTCATTTCCTCGAGTGGGGATCGAACCCACAATCTATCGTTTACAGTCACACGCTTGTGCCGCGCCTGTGCCACGACAGCCCTCAAAATTATTAAACTTGGATATTTGAAACATGTATAAGTAATAACAAAGCAGTTTAATGCTTTTTTCATATATCTGATTAAGTATATGCAATCTAGTTATAAAATGCCCTAACTTACTTTTATTACTGACCCAATTATAGAAACATTGCGTGTTTTAGAAAATATTTAAATATTACCATAACCTATCGCCGAGCTTTCAGTAATATTTTTATGTAGGCATTCAATAGTATTCAATATATTTCTTATAGAAATATAAAAGTAAATTTTTGAGTATGTAGCCTTTAAAGATTTTCGTAGTTTACTTATAACTTACTCCTGATACAGGTCTTCGGTGACTTAAAAGGAGGCACTCAACCTTGTAAATGTTAATTGTAAAAGAAAATGAATAAAGATATTATTATATATTGTTATTATTATATAACTTACTTTAAACTAACATAGTGTGGGCGACGCCGATCTCTTACCACCAGGTCACCTGTATGAGCATACAAGTGAATATTTATCACAAAATTGCAATAATATTTTTACAAGCTTAAATAAAACATTGAAGAAACTTGCTGTGTAGTATGAAATCTTGCAAAGTCTGACTAGGCTGAAACTTAGATAACAACTTCAATTTAGATAACAAAGAATTTACATATTAATTATTCAATATAGATGTTAATCGAAAATAGCCATCGCAAATATATGGTGGCTCATAAATTTTTTAACAACTCTAACATAACCTTAATATGTATTGATTGAATTCAAATATTTTATTATGTTATAATTATTATGATTGCAACATTAGAATTACTATTATTTTTATCGCCATGTTAATTTATAGAATCATTATTTTTATTTATTTACATTAAAAAATATATTACTACTAGATGAAATCAATTTATTTATTTTACATGATAAGCTTGTAAAGATGATAGGTATTTTAATACAATTTGTTTGTTTTTAATTTTTAATTGAATTGAGTTTTTAATTAAATGAAAATACTTTAATATAGGCGTGGTAGTTATCATAGAATGCTTACCATGAAATATTAATTAGGTCTCTAAATTCTTAAAATATTGAAATTAATCTCTCAAGAGTGTAAATCTTAATTTGTAGCAAATACAATAAAGAATATTGTTATAATGCGGTACAATTTCCCGCTTCACGCTGCATTTCGCACATTTGGGGTACTAAGACATTCCATTTTCATTCAGAGATTTCCGTTCTCCATTTTGAAACTCTGCGGTTTGGATCTTTTACTTTAATACCTACAAGATAGACAAAATTAACTTTAGTTTTTATTTCTAAAGATAAATAGATATGACCTATCACATTCGTTTATAACAATGTATGAATTTGCTAATCACTTTTCTATTTTGTGTACATAAATCATTTCTCCCATTCATATCTTATTTTTCTTAGTTTCATGATTTTAATTTAACTTAGTTCTTATTTTCCATTCTCAAATTTTAAGTATTTAGAATACCTAACGTTTCCATTTCTTATTGGCTTTTTATATATATTTTTTAGTTTTTTTATGATGTATACATTCCCCCGACAGAGATATATAAACAATTATTTAAATCGAACCAATCCCATCTGTGCCAAGACGGTATCTTAATCAATTTAACTTAATAATAACGTAAACCACGTAATTAATTTGAACAAAATACATTTGATATTACGAAATTGTTTGCCACATTCGCGTATTGTCTCAAGGGGCTTGTAATAACCTACGCTTGTCAGTCAAAGTGACGCCGGCAAGCGACCGCAAGTGTTGCCCTGGGCAAGTTGACCCCGTGGTCACTTAAGAAGCGTTGCTTCTGACACTTTTGGGTACAGATTATAAGCTTATAGCGAACAATTTATATTTCCAAATGTTTATGGTTTATTATAATTTTTATGGGACCTGCGGTGGCGTGTGACAATACGTGGGGAACGTAAGGGTAGGCAGAGGGAGCTTAGGAACTTAGTGTTAAGACACTTCGTTCGCCACTTGCCACTGAGTTTGAGGCATTGCGTGTTGAGTGGCGGAACTCAACGCCGCGCTTTGCTTTGTTACCAGAGCCAAGAAATGAAAACATTAAATATTTAAATTGAAAATATGAAATATTTCATTTCCTAGAGTGGGGATCAAACCCACAACACACATATATATATATATATATATATATATATATATATATATATATATATATATATATATATATATATATATATATATATATATATTCCATTGTTTTGTGCAAAACAACAAAATATGTCACACAGATAAAAATGTCATTTCTAAGCTGTATAAGCGGCTATTATATGGTATAGCGTACATGTTTTTCATGCTAATCAAAATTACTCGTATATCTATGAAAAATATGTACAACAATAAATATATATTGTAATCGTCTAAATTGTATCACTTCAAACGATTTATCCTCGTCCACTACAACGCCTCTTCAAGTAAATCTTCTCTAAGAAAGCTCTAAGAAGGTATTTGTTAATTAACGAGCTCCAGATTCATGGCAGCAATGAAACAGGAAACTGGTTAAATATTTTAGTAATGTAAACTTTCATGTTTTATATAGTTATATGTAAATATCTATTCTTGAACGAAATTGTTTTAAGTTTCTTTTAAAATGCAAATCTGATGTAGTTTGAGTTTATAAAAAACCAAGTTTCCCCTCGGGTTATTATGACTGAAAAGTTTCAATAACTCAAGTTTGCGGTCGTGAGTTGAGAGCGACTCACCTTGTAATAAGTTCCTCCTATTTTATAGCAAGCTAATATAAACTTGTTTGACATTAAATTGCTCTTTGATTTCTGTTATATGAATGAATTTGTATTTATATTAGATTTTATAAAAAAGAAAACAATTAAATTTAAAAACAGTTTAATCTAAGATTTCAAGATAATTAAAATTGTTTACTTTTCTGTGTAAATTGTTAACGATTTCAGTGAATACAAATTTAATCAGCCCTCGGCGATTATGTAAATGTGATAATGAATGGATTTGCTTACGTTCGAATTAGCTAAATAGATTCTCCCCATGAATAAGCCATTGGTTATATCTGTAATTAATCAAAATAAGGATTGAATTATCTCATTATATTATATGTATTCTTAACTATTGAACGTGCAAGGTTTTTGGTTCACCGATTCGAATGTTCCGGGACCGGGACCGGGTGTTTAGCCCACAATGTTTTGAGTTTTCGACTCAGTTTGGAGAATAATTGATCATTATGATGAACTTTCAAATTTCCCAAATAATGATGATGATTTCCCAAATAATGATGATAATGATAATGATTATGATTTTCTATGGTTTACCTTTATAGGATCACTTTAGTGTTTGGCTGTCCATCTGTCAAGACCATTCATCTCAAAATCACGTGGAGGTATCAAGTTCAAATAATATAAAACTTTCAGTCTACAGCACAATAATAAAACTAATATAATAAAGTTTTATCTACCTCATTATTATATTGGGTGTTTTCTGTAAAACCCAGATCCAACTTAATTATTTTCTTTATTATATAATAAAGTGTAGAGCCATATTGTTTAGCACTTTCTAAAAATGATCTCAAAAGTCTGATTTATTTTTATGATTTCATACATTAAAGTGTAAACATTATAGTCACTTTATTGTGCGTCTGTATGTCAATATCATTTATTGAGATTGCGTAAAAAGTATCAAACTGAAATTAATATGAAATATTCAGGTCTTTGGTTCCTTAAAGCATTGAACAAAATTAGGCTTTTAGGGCAATGCAATTCAATATCATACATGATGGCATGATGAACAATCCCACTTATGTTTATTTTTTATAATAGACACATACATATACACACAAAACTTGCCATTTGGCTACGTGACGATTTACAATATTTATACAATTATAAGCCGCGTTGTGTTGGAATTTCGTTCCAAAAATCATTATAAACTTACATATATAATTTATTTCATACAAAATTAATAGATACTTAAGTTTGTCAACATTTAACTATTTTTTAAAGTGTCATTCAACACTTAGGGCAGAAAATACTATATTTTTTAATTCGATTTAAGTATTTTTTGTCACCATTATTCGCAGCGTAATCAAAATCTATAGGGATTTTCTTGAACTGATTTCGTAATTGTAGATCTAAAGCTATGAAATTTTGCAAGAGATGAGTATTACAACTACAAATAATAAAATTGTACTTCATTTCAGTCTTTCTGCCTACCCCGCTAGGGATATAGCGTGAAGCTAAGTAAGTACTTCATTTCATTCAAAATGAGTGCATATGTCTGCAAATTTAAGTTTGTCATTTTTTATAGCTTTTGCTTCCCCTTGACATACAATTTTAAAATTGGTACGGAACTGTCGATGGGCGAATCCGACTTCCATCGGCTTTTTACAGCGAGAGAAGTGAGCAGGTGTTCCTGAGTGAGTGACGAAGTCCCCTTTTACATTTATAATTACTGTTTTAACATGAACACAATTTATTTATAAGAAATTCAGCGTAGTACGTACGTGAAATAAGTACCAAAACGATGAAAAGATTTATAGTTTCAAGTAATGAAAGTGAAATCAATATAGCAATACAAATTAAGCAACTCTATCCCCGTGAGCACAGCCGTAACTGAATTGAATAATTCAGAGCAAACCAATTAATATCTTGCTTGCTCGGCCACCGCAGACGGTTAAACCCAAGAAGATCCAATTATTCTTATATAAGAAGGTTCAATTATTCTTGAGGATGGACCGGACAGAGCCATGACTTGTGGCGCGATCCTTGACCACTGGATGAAGGTTGTTTATTTAGTGTACCCGCCTTGTTAGTGTTGATGGATTGAGTGGAAAATAATAGATTATTGATTTTGTGGCTGACAACTGCGAATTTAATTTTGTTATTTTATGGTTATAATAAATTTCTAAAATAGTAATAAAGTTAATTGATGTAAGGAGTTGTACGAATATTTTAACAAATATTAACTTTTATAATTAAAAATATTAGTTTATTAGCTATTTAGTTTTTTAGATAAATTACTATTCAATTTTACTTGTTTTCCAAAAATTTTATGAAAATATAACCGAAGTTAAAAACCGAAAAAAATTACCGAGAATGTCTATTTTAAAGGAAATTATACTATAATCATTGACTGCTTGAATTTCCAATTTGAGATAGAGAATGGCAAATAAAAATGCTTCTATATTCAAACGGATTTGTTTGATATTGAATTTGAAACCCTTTGATAGTACTGTTATAGCACTCGATGAATTTAGCTAAGCGTCTCGGTACATTGGTATAAAAATAAAACGATATTTTAAGTTATTAATATTATTTATTTTATCAACATAAAAATATTTATACGTCTAGACTACTTAGTAATGAAAAGTGAATATGTAGTATAAGTAAATACTAGGAATCTTAACGATTATTATTGATAAATTCACATATGTATCATAAATAAATAAATATATCTAACTCTAAAATAAATTAAACAATAGAACTAATAAATAAAAATCCAAGTTTTCTACAAATTTATTGTAAGTTTTCAGAGAATCATTATTCGCTTATGCTTATTAAGATATACTTTTAGGAGTAAATGCCAATGCTAAAAATATGTAAGTGAAACGCACTCTTTCTAAATACTTAAACACGACGAATATAGACAAATCAAAAAGTTAGAAAAGTCGTTTTGTAAAATTGGATTACATAGGAAATCGTATAATATCCGCTTGGATCCTTTACGAGTTGTACAGCCGGTAGCAATTTGACTAAACTGTAAACCGCGTCCAGGGCATGGCGCAGCGCCAACCTTTACGATAACTACATAATCTCGGCGGGGATTTAAGCGAGAAAGTTACATTATAAAACATGGCAATACAGAAAATGTTTTGCTTAATTACTTATTATTTTCTCTAATAATTTACAAGACAATATTAACTGCTTCTCATAGAATACGTGCATGTACACAAGAAGTGACTGCTTCTTTAATTAACACCTAAATCATTTTAGAATCTAGAATGTCGATATGTTTTCTTGATATTCATTATCTGCTACGTACCTGTAGCGATGTTTCCTTTTATATATATATATATATATATATATATATATATATATATATATATATATATATATATATATATATATATATATATATATATATATATACATATATATATATATATATATATATATATATATATATATATATATATATATATATATATATATATATATATATATACATATATATATATATATATATATATATATATATATATATATATATATATATATATATATATATATATATATATATATATATATATATATATATATATATATATATATATATATATATATATATATATATATATATATATATAAGATCTTACTTTTATATGTATCCTTTTAAGTCAGCTTGTCTTAACCATATTGTTACATAACGTAAGAGCTTCATAAACGGACTCTACGAGAAAAGTTATATGAATAAATTAGTAGTAATGCACCCGTTTATTGAAGGGGTTCTTCAATGAGCGCAGAAATGGGTGATTTTTCGTAATCCGCAATCAGAGGGCTTTTATTTAGACGAAGACAGTTCTCGGCGCAATTTTGTCTTGAGTGTAAGTAAACAGGCTGGTAATGAGAGAAGTAGCTTCATGTTAATTAGACGTCGACTAGGGATACTACGTTAATATAAGAGTTGGGATAAGGACGAAAGATTTTATTTATTTCAATTTCCGATTGACAAATAACCTTATAAATATTGTCGCAACTGATAAATAAAAATATGTGGGCATAGTGGACATGCTTCGCCCTTTGCAACAACCGCTTGCTGTATTAATAAAATTATTTAAAGAACGATAATTATTTTTAAAATGCACAAAATTATTTATTTTAAATATAACACTACAAATGAATCACCACGTCAGCGGGCTTGGGCGTTTTAGAGTACATTCTTGAGAAGCTATTTTGCTTAGTGTTATTTAATAAAATCGTAACGTAAACGTATGTGAATTGATTTATTCATACAAATGTTTAATGATAAACAGATATAACAAAAACATTAAAGCAAAATGAAAGCAAAGATATAAAGAAAATTTATAACAAAAACAAAAATATATAACAAAAACACGCGTAAGTGGGGAGATATCCGATATTTTTTTAAAGAATATCCCATAGCCCGTTTTGTGTTGCTGGAGGCACATGGACCAGAACTGCAAAGGGTAGAGAAGCTTGAAAGACATTGGAAAAGGCCTTTGCTAAACAGCAAACAAATATATAAGACAAATATTTGTTTATTTCTAGTTATTCACCGAAAATTGTACTAAATATCTGAATTAAGGCTTATATTATTATTATATGATACTTAATTTTTTTTCCTCAAAAACTATGGTTACCAGTTTTATGTGTGTACATTACCTTAAAGAGCTAATTCTAACTATTCAAGCTGTAATCGGTATATCTTTCGCAATGTCGTACCTTTTTGGCACGTTTAGCAACGATATCAGGATTAGCTGTAGTATGTATTAGACAGTTTTTAACGTAACATCAATTGATGCCAATGACCGCAGGACCACTGTAAAGAAAAATAAATTTCAATTGTGTTTCTTTTGATTTCTTTTCATTTTTACTTATTTCTTATCTTTGTTAAATATAATGAACATTGTAAGTAATTATGTTATACCGTTTCGTTCTTATTTGTTATTTTCTAAAAGGTTAATTTAATGAATTGTCTTTAATTTTTTCTTCTGTAAGCATAATTTTTATCTTGTAGTAAGATGCTTTCTTAGCACGGCTGAAAAATACACAGATTTGTAAAAATACACCTTTATATTTTTATACATATTTCTAAGAAACAAGTAAATTAAACTGAGTTGTGAATACACAGAACAATGCTATTCAATCCAGTCAATCAGGTCTGTCAAGTCACTGGCTAGAGGCTATTAACATTTGTATGCTGAAGATCTACAATAACACAAATGTTGACAATGAGTACAAATACACATATTGAACAACATTTTAAGCTTTATCGTAGTAAAAAATTGTTTTGTTAATATTATTTTGTAACATTCTAGTTAAAATAAGAAAGGTTATTCTCAAAGTTTAATATTTAAATTTTAGCGACATATAAATATATATTACAGAATCTCACTGCAATAAAAGTTGCGATTTTAATATAAAATATGCATAGTAATGTATTATTTAGTGTACTTAGTACTTCTAACATATACCATTAATATATAAACCTACTATAAAATATTTTTAATATGCTTTAAAAGTATTTGAGGCCTGTCGTGGCGCAGCGGCACAAGCTTGTCACTGTAACCGACAGGTTCTGGGTTCGATCCCCAGTCGAGGAAATGAAATAATTAATATTTTCAATTTAACTCAGGCAAAGCGCGGCGTTGAGTTCCGCCACTCAACACGCAATTCCTCAAATTCGGCGGAAAGTGGGGAACGGAAGTGGAACGGAGTGTCTTAACACTAGGTTCCCGGGTTCCCTCTGCCTACCCTGCCTCGTGCGGGATACAGCGTAAAGCTAAAAAAAAAGTATTTAGGTAAAGGTACGTGTTCGTTTCTGTTTCTGTTGTAACGTTCGTGTTGTGGATTCAAATTTTATTTAAGGAGAACGGTTATTTAAAAAAATATTTAGTTTAAATATTTTTTTAACAACAAACAATAGATGAGGTACCTACTACCAATAATTCAATATTTTTCTTATTGAATGATAAGCAACTAATGGAATTTATCTCTTTTCTAGGAAAATGCGTAAGACGCAAGTAAAACTATTGTCGAAAAAATTCTATCTGAATAAATATATGAAATCGTATTCGCATCGATGGCCATTCAATTCAAACGTAAGGACCAAAGCTAGTTTTAAATATTCCATGTGCGGTCAAGCATAAAATCTACAAAGAAAATGTATTACCCATCTTTTATTGCGTTTTCCCCTAGAGCATCGGTCTGGAGATAATACAAGTTTATATCATTTTATCAATATCATAAAAATGGTAAATGGCTAAAAATATACGCTAACTTCAAAGAATATCGCGTAAATTTCATTGTTATCCCGTGATATTCTTATTTATCTTCTATATTGTCCTACGTGTTGTAAAATTTTATAATAATATTTACTAAATAAATTTTAAATAAATGCACTTGCTGTTTATTATTACCCTATAATATAATGACGGCACTGAGCTGACACAAAAATATTCAACTATAGTTGTGTTAGTAGGTTCATTTCTCAGAAAGAAAAATACATTCAGAGCCACATACCAACCTCAAACATATTTCGAATGTCCCAGAGAAGTATTAATAATAGCTATATTAAGTTTTGACTGTTAAAATCTTTAATCAAAATGTAATGACTAATAAAAACAATTTTTTTGCAGCTTCACGCTGTATCCCGCACGAGACAGGGTAGGCAGAGGGAACCCGGGAACCTAGTGTTAAAACACTCCGTTCCACTTCCGTTCCACACTTTCTGCCGAATTTGAGGCATTGCGTGTTGAGTGGCGGACCTCAACGCCGCGCTTTGCCTTATTACCAAAGCGAAGAAATGAAACATTAAGTAATTAAATTGAAAATAATTAATATTTCATTTCCTCGAGTGGGAATCGAACCCAGAACCTGTGGGCCGCAAAACAGGCAGGCAGGAAAACAAAAATGTTAATGAATATATTGAAATCACAAAAAACAATGATTTAACATTTAAATTTGTAAGCACAAAATAAAATTTCTGATTCAAAAATATTCAGCGAATTTTTTGGAAAACGCCGCGCAGAGTTTATAGATTGTTTTAGGATTTATTTTAGCAACAGGAATGTGATTGGCAGTTGTAATTCAATACGCTGTATGTGTTTTACGGTGGCGTTTTTCAATTGCATACTTTTACACGTTATATGTGTGTGTACGTGAAAATATATATAGTTTTGAGTGCTTTATATGTATTCGCGTCCGTTTAAAGTAAATTAAAACGATGTTTTCCGTATGAACTACATGTCACAAAAAAAATAAGTTTATTACTGATAAAGTAACAGAGCAGTTTTTGAATGAATTATAATGAACGAAACATTTAATACTTTCAATAAAAGGATTTTGTTACATGTCCTCGTCATGGTAATGAAAGGGCAACATTAAGTTTCATTAATTGGAAATCAATTATTTTTTAGTTTCAGCTGAGTAGACATAGAAAATCTAGTGTTAGAACATTTCAATTCCACCTTTTGTTTCTTACAATTTTTGAATTACACATTCAAATTTACTTTCTCCTTTTAATTAAAATATAATGTTGGAAAGACTACTTGAACAATTTAGAGATTTAGATATTATAATAATCACCTTATTCTAGTCCACTGCTGAATGCACGCCTCGATAAGGGATCATTGAGATTAAACCTAAAATAAGGGATCATTAGGAAAAATTACGACGGCTCTTACAATTACTATCAATTATAGCTAATACAATTTAATGTATATATATATATCAATATAATCGGAATATATATATATATATATATATATATATATATATATATATATATATATATATATATATATATATATATATATATATATATATATATATATATATATATATATATATATATATATATATGTTTTTTTTGTTGACTGGTCTATTATTATTTTGATTATTGAAGTCGTTTAAGAATTAAAGCTGTTGTAGAATTTGGTTTTAACATCATCATCGGCGCTTCAACTAAAACCACAACTAAACCAGTTAACACAATCTCATGAGATTTCATTATCAAATTCAGACTTGGTAATAATAGGACCAATAAGGACGTACACTCTTTGAAATATAAAAAAGGATTTTTTAATATCTATCGGCAAAGGACAGAGAAATCACAAAAAAAAAGCTTACGAGTCTCCTCCGCCATTTAGAAAAAAAAACTCAATTAATAATACACAAAATGCAAGAGACTATTTACAATATTTTCGTTATATGTATGGAAATAGATGTTGGTAATTAACAAAATATGACACAGGAAAATGCTCTTACCCCGTTAATTAGGTACGTAAAAGGCTTAAGAAATGCTCACTTTCTATTCAGTTTCTTTAAAGGACCCTTTTTCTCGGATGTCACTGATTCCTTTAGAGTCAATTGCAGACTTAGAAGGGGATTGCTAATTGAAATAAATATTTGCGTATCTAATTCCTTTAGAGACGACACTTGTTTTATCTGTCAATTAGAATTTTAACCCTTTGCTGTTTAAGTTACACTCTGTGGAAAGTATTCTTTGTATCTAAAATAAAAAAATCTACCTTTTTTCTAATATATTTTTAGAAAATGTATAAAAATTTAAACGTAAATATATGTATATATATATATATATATATATATATATATATATATATATATATATATATATATATATATATATATATATATATGTATATATATATATATATATATATATATATATATATATATATATATATATATATATATATATATATATCACTCATCGTAAGTTTTGTTTGTGAGCCTGTCTGTTAATTTCTGCTAATAGTCTAAATGTATAGCTACTTTAAAGAAAAAGAAACTTTGCAAACTAATATTTTAGTTCTTTTCATACAAAATAATTATTGCATACACACACAAACTTAATTTGTTGATTTCATTCGATGAGTTATCACCGATAGGGTATTTCCCGTAGACCTACAATTATAAAATTTAGCAAGAAGGGAGAATTTGCAGTACAAATAAAGGAAAATTTCTGAATAATGGATATTTATATTTATATTGAAGTAAAAATATAAATTGTAATACGAAAGATAAATTTAAATATTTATAATTCTAATTGTAATTCATTTCACACAAAATGAATGCATAAGTCAGAAAACTTAAGCTTGTCAATATTTGATTAACTGTACTTCCGTTGAAATTGGTAAGAAACTCTTGGTGGCCGAGTCTGACTCGCATTTGCACTGATAAGATTCATATCTGGTCTCGATACAAATATAGGCAGGCTGTAATTTAGTGAGGCTTTTTACGTAGATACTATTATGACAAAATATTATCCCTTTTTTTATGCTAGCAAATTTACTAATTAAATTTTATACCACGTAAACATTGCCTCTAATAATTAATAATATAGAATGGAAAAGATTTAATTCGTAGTTAAGCAGTTATTATTTTTATGAAACAAAGAATTATTTACTCTCTGAGGCATCTTCATTGAATTGACTTTTCTTTAATTAACAAAACATCTAAGTGTGAAAGGGAAAAAAAACCGATCATACAGAGTTGAATTCTCCTAATACAAATAAAAAAAAAACAGTAGACTGTTGAATTTTGTGGGACCTTACACAAAACAATGCATTTTTTAATCAAAACTACTTAATAAATATTTGAGAACATAAACGATTTCTATTAAGTTTTATTGAAACCTACGGCAATTGAACGTCGCTAATGGGATAGTACAATTGAAACAGCGCTGCAGAAAATCGAGCAATAAGTATGCATCACGGCTAGGAACCGGTGGCTGATGCTGGAGATGTCTGGCGATGCAATACCATTAGTACTGCTCGAGCTCGTCTCCGTTTTCAACATACATATCGTATAACGTGGTGAAATCTCTCTGAATGTACTATAATAGATTTAAACAATAAAATGTATGTATTTTGCAGAATGTTTTTTATTAAAACAGCTTAATATACTTAAATTGGTATTGAAATATCTATATGGAACGTAAAATAAATATTAGATATGAAATATTCACACACAATATGGGCACAATTTACGAATTGTATAAACTTATCATTCTTAGGACGTCTTTCAATAGCGCCTATGAGAAATTCTTTTTCATTTCGAATTTTTCGTGTACAAAGCAAAATGAAACTCACGAAGGGAGCATACACAAGTGTAGATAATGACCACTAGTCTCTCTTTACGATTATTTGAGTGGATCCAGACAGTAACGTCCTAATTTATAACGTTAATACAGGGACATGATTGCCACCGGCCGCATTACCGACCATGATATTAGCTCTGACAATGGCTTTGCTTATGTGAAAGATTATGAAGTATGTTCGTAGTAAGTATCTTTTATAAGGCACATAGGTTTCAGCCGAATTTAAGCCTTGTAGCCCTTCTTTATACAACGTTGCCGTATAGTTTTACGATCTATAAGATATATTAGGTTAAATAGAACACCTAATAATGAAATAGATAAAATACTAATTTATGCGGATAACAAAATAAATTCCGTTTACGTATTGATCATATTTATTTCTTACAAGAATGTAATACTTAGCTACACGCTGTACCCCGCACACAGCAGGGTAGACAGAGGAAACTGAGGAACCTAGTGTTAAGACACTTCTTTTCACCGTCCGATCTCCACGTCCTGCCGAATTGCGTTTTAAGTGGCGGAGGAATGTACTTTTAAAGAAGCAATATTCTCAAAAGCTAGCTTCAAGTAGCTTCGTCCTCCTCTAGCCGTATAAACATGGGAAAGCTGCACTGGCTTCTTGGCTTGGAATTGTTTTTAATACGATTGTATTGGTTTTTATCCATAAAAAAGCGAAACACATTTATTTTTTTTATCTAACCCTTAACGTTTTCTCTATTGAAGAAATAAATATTTATACTATTTAAGAAGTGAAAGGGTTAAACATAAGCTTGTGTGTGTAATGTTTTCTTTTGTAAATTATAAAAATATCTTCTATTTTTTAGTCTTCTATATTTTAGTGTTTGAGGGTGTCTACTAAAATTATATATTTTTATTAATTATTAATTGCGTTTATTTAGGATCATACATTTTTGGTAACCATTCGTTTCTTAAATAGTTATATAATTCTTTTTATAAATAAAAGGAATTGTTGCATTTATTCTCTCTTTCATCTTTGCATGCCGCACGTGGCATAGGGAACTTTGAAACCCAGTGTTAAAACACTCCGTCTCACTTTCCGCCAAATTTAAGGCATTGCGTGTTGAGTGGCGCAACTCATCTTCGCGATTTGCCTTGGTCCCAGAGCGAAGAAATGAGAACATTAAATATTTCAATTGAAAAAATCGATTTCACCAAGTGTTGAACTCACACCTACACACAATACACACACGTGTATTGTGGCCCCTGCGCCACCACAGGTTTCATGTGATTTTTATACATGATATATTTATTGTTCACGATTGCGAAAAGTGCAAAGTGAATTTGGAAAACTATAATTAGATAAATACCAATACAAATAACCTTTAAATTTATTTAAGGTAAATGAAAAAAATGGATGTGTTGATAAAACATTGTGTTAAATTAAAATTTGTAGTAATCAAGAACCGCGAGGGAATCGCGATTGGTGTAGTTTGAGTGTTTGCAACCGAGTAACGAACCTGACCGCTACACCGCTCGCATAACGATTGTATCTGTAGGGCTATCTCACCTAGCTCTAGGAAACTTTGTCTATAACAAATTGGAAAACACCTCTGATTTTTCCAGGAGGATTTAATTAATGTTACTAGTTATTTGTTTGTGACGTATATTTCTATTGTTAATGATACAGACGGTTGAATTTTGTATTTATTAAAACTGAATAGAAAAATCTTGTGTACAATAGAAATAATAATATATACTCGAAGTGGTAAGTTAAATACTTATTAAACATTTATAACCTCAGCCGATCGTGGCGCAGGGGTACGAGCGAGTGATTGCAAACGATAGGTTGTCGGTTCGATCCTCACTCGAAGAAGTGATATATTTTTATTATCGAATTAAATATATATATTTTTTTCATTTCTTCGCTCTGGAAATAAGGCAATGTGCGGCGTTCAGTTCCGCCACTCAACACGCGATGCCTTACGGGTGGAAATTCGGTGGAAAATGGTAAAGAGATCGGAGTATCTTCGAAGGTTTCTAATAAGTTTCCTTTGCCTTATCAGCCATGTTTGGGACACAACGTGATGCAGAAAAAAAATATTTCTTTCAAATCAATATAAAATAACAAATATCAATAGATAAAGAATAAGCAAACTTTACTCAGTCGTCTAGTTTGCAGAGTGTTGTGTATCAGACGGCTTCCCCTGAAATTGAATTATTTGTTCTTTTAATTGAGTAAAAGTTGTGTGGGTGGATGTTGGCACTTAGTAAATATAGAAACGCGCTATCGGCGACGACGGTTAAAGTGTAAATTATGTTTTTACTCGCAAAGTTTCTTATTAAAAATTTAATTGTTAGTCGATTTTGGTTTACAGTATTTAAAATGATAATTAGGGTTAGGTACGTGCAAAGAATGTAAAAGAATCTCACTAAATCACTTTGTTGTCCATCTGTCTGTCTGAAACGACCAGATACGTTTGTTTGTGGTGACAAGGAGTGGCAAGACTTTTACGTTCTGAAGATAGCGTGGGGATATCAAATTGAAAACACTTACAAATTGTACTTCTCTCGGTAGACCAGCCCAACTCGCACTTGACCGGTTTTTTATATACTTTAAATTCCATTTAAATAGAAAATATACCGTTGAATTTTAAAGACGATTGAGCAAGCAAACAACGACCCTAAAATTAATTAAGAAAATTTTTCATTGTCAAAGAAATTAAAAATGTTATTAAATCGCAAAATTCTAAATTGTTTCTTCATTTACTTTGAATACGAGTAATATAATATTTAATGAATACCTACTCTTATTACCTTTCCACTGCATATTGCACATATTAGGGTAGGCAGAGACAAACCTTTACAAAATTGTAGTGTTAGGCGAGTGTTATGACACTCGTTTCCCATCTAGACACTTCCATCTCCAATTAATCGTTAAAATTGAATGTTGAATGGCGGACTTAAACGCCGCACTTTCCTTCATTACTAGAACAACGAAATGAGAAACCTAAATATTTCATTCCTCCGAGTCAAACCCGCAACTGTTGCGTTAACAGTGACGCCCTTGTACCTCTGCGCTACTCCGACATTTTAATTTTAACATTATATAAATTGTAAAAACAAATAAGGTAAAATAGAAACATTATCGTAAAAATGTACTTTATTGATTCACTGGTGATTCACGTTCGAGGTCAAGCCAGTCTGACTCACCAGCTGAAAAAAGTAACATGCAATTTGTGTAACGCTAACCACCTCGTATTATGTATTACTGGAAATCTGTCTAGATGTTACGTTATTCTAACCTATCACCACTTTAAGCTAAATAGTAATTATGAGATTGTTATCACGATTGCTTACGTGTGTACGCAAAGGAATATTTGAAAAAATGTGTATTTTTCATTTACCTATTAATTTGCATTAATTATGTAAAGTAATGCCAAGTATGTAAGGATGGCGATTTAGTCTAGTACATTTTTTTGAGACCCAGTATCTGACTGTGAACGCGAAAGTTATGAGTTTGATTCCGGTTGGGTTAAAATATTTTTATTTTCCGTCAAAAAGACTCGAACATTGGACGTAAAATACTAAACCGGGTTTCTCTATGATCACCGTTATATGCAGAATATATAGCTTCTTGTATGTATTCTACAAGAAGCTACTCTTATTACGTATAATTGAAAATTAATAAATACTTAGATTATTAAATACTAAAATATTGAGATGTCAAAACAAAACCTTAATAGACCGTCATAGCGTAGTGCATAAGTGTTTGACTGTAAAAGCGACGTGGATTCATCTTTCACTCGGCTCAATGGTTATATATATAATTATACTACTGGCCATATATAGTTCGATATTCTATACAATACCTTTCTCACTTGATAATGTCAGAGAATTATTTGTATTTTGTTCTGTTCTATGAAAGCATCCTATGCTTTAATTCACAAATTATTTATACTAAACGCAGATTTGATAAACTATGTCTTAAGTTTAATTTTAGGTGTTGGTGTTTATTATCTTTTATAGTTTCATAAATAATATTTTATTCTTATTTTACAACTTACACAGTTTACAGCTAATGCAGTTATTATTATTTTACAAATAGATTTTTGTAATTTTTGTCTTGAATAAACGGTGTAATGTGCATTAACCTAAAATACGGAATATCTAAAACGGACAGATAATGTATGAACTATTTTTGATTTTATACATTGACTAGGAATTTCATAAAATACTGAATGTACAATCGGTAACGTATGTACCTATGTCTAAAACGACACCAAGGACGCGCGGAGAGGCACGCGTGTAACAAATCTTGTATTTAATGCAGATTTTTAGTGGTATTGGTAAAATCGATCGGAAAATTATGCAATAGACAATAATTGTTAACATTAATAATTGATTACCGAAGTACAGTATAAAAAACCGAAGTTAATCACATTGCCGATAATGAATAATTAAATTAATTAAAAATTTAAAAGTATTTCAACGCAAAGGTCATAAATATATGTGCATACAAAAACCTTTGTTTGTACCTTCACATATTTACAATTTACATTAATAACAACATCTGACAACCCTACTATCAGTTTTCACGGCGAAGTAAGCAAGAGGATGCTCGGAATAACTTAAACAATGCGTCTGAAATCTTGTCTAACTGCTTGACATACCGAATGTTCGATTTCGAACTCGATTGCCCGCGCACGTCTGCGGTCCTGATACCTATTCAATACAGATAATAAAATTTATTGATGTTTAGAAATCTTTGGAAAGTGAAAAATAATGCGAAAAAGTTGGTTCAATATTGGTTTTATTATAATATTAATGCTACGTTTTAAGTCGTTCGTTTTGTTTGACGTAATTGCTTTAAAATGAATGAAATGCTATATTGTTAAGAACATTATAAAATAATATCAGTACTAATTATAATTATATATTAAAAAATAAATTACTTTCTATTTTTTAGTTAAAGTAAATTAAAATACAAATTACTATGCTTATGTTTTGGTATATGCCGATTTAAAATACAAATTACTATGTTTAGTAGTAGTTTGGTGGAAATATTTACATAGACTTTGTTCCAATTGTCTTCTGCTAAAGTACTTACTCATAATAAATTGTATTTATTTATCTTTTATAATTATGAATACTTTATTTAGCATATTTAGTCTTGTTATTATTGTTATATATAATTTATTTTTAAATTATACAAAACCTTCCTTCAGAGTCAAAAAAAAGTTGTAGTAACTTTCTTTTATAATGTGAAAGCACAATTAATAACAACTTATAGTATATATTAACAACGTATAAAGAAGAAGAAGAAATAAACACTCAAAAAGAAACTGAAATATTTTCTGGCAGGTCTATCTTTTACTTTTATACATTTAATACATCTTTTGCACTACAAATGGTTACATACAATAACGTATTTCATATTTATTGTGTTCTTTTTCTCTCTTTGAAAACGTTTCTTATATATTTTGTGTCTTTTCTTATGTGATACTTTTATGATTGATACTTTTATGATTATTAAATAAAGAATTAAATCTGACGACAACGTCCGTTACGGTCCTTTTTATATTCGTACACTTATATGCACTATGAGAACGGAAGTGTCATAATAGAGTGCTATGTACACTAAGTTTTCCCTCTATCTACCCAAACAGGTGCGGGATACATCGTGTAGCTGAGGAGTAGAGAGAGAAAGAGAGAGAGAAAGAGATATTGTATTTACGACGATGTCGCCTAGGTCATAGGTATCGCTAATGTAAATTAAGAATTGCTAAAGATGTACGAACAAGCTTTTCTTTAATGTAAAATATCACTGGTTTTCTGTTTCTCTTATCTTTCATTGTGGGATAAAAAGCTCGAAGAAGGTATTTTCATTACTTACAGTGTAAACGTCATGCCGACTGCGACCCGATATAAATTTTAAAAGAACTTCAATAGAATAAGTATTTAACCATTGTTTCTTTTTGTTTAAGAATAACAATAAGCGTTATAATTAATATTTTGTTATGGACCAATGAAGAAAATGTCCTTTTTTGAATAATATTTATTAATTTTTAGAACAATTTAATTTCAGGTCAGATCTGGAGGATCACAATATGATTAAAGCATTGTTATCCCATCTATATTACAAAATCATTGGCGTTGTCGCCATCGTCATCTACAGGGAGAAAGACTAAAGGATTCATTTCCGCAGATCAGATTCCACATACATAACTTAAATCATTTTGACTTCACTAACTAAAAAAAAATATTTCAAAACGTAATAAAAAATTAAACGTACTATATTAGCATTCTCATAACATAAAAGCATTTTAGTCTGAAAGAATTTCTTAAACAACTGATGGCTCACCTCTAAAGTGTAATGACTCTAATCATAAAGAGCGTTTGAATTACATGCCACTTCATAAAAGACGAAAGACCTTCTAATGAGCTTGCATAATTTTGTGAACCTGTTAAGCTCTTTTACTTTATAAGAAAAAGTATTAAAAGTGAAAGCAATAACGTTAAATATTCATGTAAATATGGGAGCTGTGATGGAAAGTTACTAATGGCAACGTATTTTCTGCCTTATTAGAATTAAATTACAATTATTTTTTCTAATAATTAAATATTTTTTCAATATCTTGTAATACTAGTATATTCATTTCTATTAATTAACATACGTACTTCACATATGTATTTCCGTTTCCATCAGGACCCTTTTGTTCCCAAATTGCCGAATTTGAGGCATTCTGTGTCAAAAACGGAGGAAGTCATTGCGCCGCTTTGCCTTGTCATGAAATCTCATCTCATGAAACTAAGTGCAAAGAGTTTTAAATTTCGCATGAAGTGTGTTTGTTTGCAATTGAGTTTTGTGAAATTGTAACCCTAAGAGTTTGTTTTGAATGTTGATCATTTGTATGAAATAACGTTACGCAAGTGAGTCTAAAAATGTTGTACAGGTATTCTTTTTAGGACTTTAATCGTACCTTACACGGGATTTTGTAAAATACAATCCCTAAACACACCTTGTATTTATAGGATTTAGAGTTTATATGAAAGTCCTTTGCTGCAAGTTAAGTTTAGAGTCTCAAATTGTACATATGTTTTTTTTACATTTTTCAAATCGAAAGCAGTTCCTGAAATAATCCATATTATCGAAACAAATTTAAAAACAAAAATGTTTGTTTTATTTCAACCGGTTCCTAAAAAACGATATATAAATATAAAAAAAAACACTTTGTTCAACAAAATTGCTACAAATTAATACGTGTTTAATCTACAGACATTGAATTTAAAATGATAATGAATGATATTAGAGCACAAAAGCCATTCATATTAGTAAATAAGTAATTGTATAGTCACAGCCGGCGAAGCTGGGATTAATGCTAGTATAAATATAAAATAGTAATGAGTTCACTATATACCTACTTATAATAAAAAAGAAAACTTTAGTACTAAATCTTCCAAGAAATCCACTAACCACAAATGTACTGAAACTTATGTGAATTATAGTGTTCTTATTTTAATGATGAATTCGATCAATTCAGTCACGAACGAAGTTTTGAACGTAACTAATACAGTACTAATATAAAATTTTCTATTATTACTTTCTAAGAAAGGTTCTCGTACAGGGGATTTATTTTTAATGTGTAATTTTTTGCTAATATAAAATTATGCATTTTAGTTTGTATGCCATTTTGTATAATGTTTTTTATTTCTAGAATAAAACGAATAATATTGATTAATGTGTTGTACCTTCTTTGTGGCAAAGTGGTCACGCAGGGACACATGTATATACTCAGCTTCACGCTGTATCCCGCACATGGCAGGGTAGTCAGAGGAAATTTGGGAACCTAGTGTCAAGACGACACTCCGTTCCACTTCCATTCCCAATTTCCGCCGATTTTTGAGTGGCGAAACTCAACGCCGCGTTTTGCCTTGTACCAGGGCGAATAACTGAAAACATTTAGGTAATATTTAAATTGAAACTATTAAATATTTAATTTCCTCGACTGGGAATCAAACCCACAACCAATTGGTTACAGTCACACGTTTGTGTCACTGCGCCACGACAGGCCTCAAAGTATATAAGCGTAATATGTATTCAATATTTTTATTTCCTCGCTCTGGTAACGAGAGGTAAAGTTGGATTCCGCCACGCAACACGCAATGCTTGCAGGAACAATCTTGTTTTAATAGGAAAGGAGTGTCCTAACACTAGGTTCCCAAGATTCCTCTGCCTACACTGGTATGTGAGAAATCTTGAGTGAATCTAAAAAAATATTTGAATACTTTAAATACTAGAGATTTTTGAAGTGTACACATCTTTGGAACATTTGCATCATAAACCTAACGTTTGCGACACTATGTTAGCTTAGTTGCCTTGATGTTTCCACATGCGATTTAAAACCGCTGTTATTGCCTATTTAGTATAGACATCTATATCATACTTTCAAACTATATCACAACAGAGCACTATACCCTGGCCTTATCTAATCTAAATCTTAGCGTGTTTACAAAGTAAGACAAATAAGTTTCAGACATTTTTTTTTATCACAAAATATGCCATATTCATAATTTCAATAATTATACATACCAACATAATTGCTATAACTTGACTCAGCTTCACGCTATATCCCGCACAGTGCAGGGTAGGCAGGGGGAACTTGGGAACCTAGTGTTAAGACTCGCCGCTCCACTTCCGTTCTCCACTTTCCACCTAAATTGAGGCATTGCGTGGCGTAACTCAACGCCGTACTTTGCCTTTTTATTAGAGCGAAGAAATGAAAACATTATATATTTAATTTGAAAATTTTAAATACTTCATTTTCTCGAGGAGGATCGAACCCACTACCTATCGATTACAGTCACACGCTGGTGCCGCTGCGCCACGACAGGCCTCAAACTTAACTCAAAAAAAATTCTATAACTTGCCCTCCATAATTGTTTACTTAACACAACCATTTATAATTTCTCTTAGGTGACATTGCCACAAAGATTTCTGTTTCCTCTACGGTGTCAATATGCAGTAATGTTGTGTACAGATACATTATAAAAAGTTCAATACAGGGAAAGGAAAATATTGAACCGAAATGTATTTAAAAACATAATGTAACTGCAGACAAAGAACCGTGACGTCTCGCTACCTGTAACAGACATTGTTATTCCTTTGCCACGCTTACTTGTTTTTGTCACAAACTGTATTTGAAAATATGTGTGGAAAGTTACTATCAAAATATAGATTAATAATATTATGTGATGTAAAAAAGTAAAATGAATTTATGTATATATCCTTTATAGGAGTTCCGTCATATTGTTTACGTATCACCTACATTTAACACAAATAACAAGAGGAAAAGGAGTGGCAACACTCATTTAACACCAGTTGAAACTTGCATTGCTCAAGTATACCAGAGTGGTACTTATAATGTAATTTTTATTAGAGCATTCACAGTCCTTTAACAATTTCCACAGCCTTCATGAGCCCTCTTTAGTAAGATATAGCCAATATACATGTCTTATATGTGGCCAAGACGTCGAATGAAATTGACAAAATAATTCATTTATATTTTAGATTTATCAAACTATAAAATTATTTTAATAACTTTTAGGGCGTTATTGAAAATATGCTTAATTATACAACAAAATTAAATATGCTTAATTTTTTGCATTTGCACTACAACTAGCCCTTAATATATAGTGTTTAATCAAAATTTTAACTATTTACAGCACAAACAAGTTTTAGTAAGAATTTAAAAAAGATTGCATTTTCCCACAGTAAAACCAAAAATGACCCAACTGATATTATTCTTCAATTTATTTATCAATAGTTAACATAATGCAAAATGAGAATAAAAAAGTTTCTCGTTTTGTTTTCAATACCCTTATGATATAAGAATATTATAAGGAGGTACGAATGTTGTTTTCTTAGAAACGTTACATTTCAAGTGAACTATTTAGGTCCCTAATGGCGTTGAACCTGCAGACGACTGGGGAGGTAGAGCCACTTACTATCATGCCCCGTTCGGGTAATGGCCCCGCACCTTCCCAAACACGTTAGCTTTGGCAATGTTAAATGTCAACTCTTCGCTTTTTATGTCAGATTTAACATTGACTACAAAGAACCAGAGTAGCTACTCTATCTATACTTTTACTCGTGAACATTTTATAACTTGCAACTTCAACGATGCTTGATGGAAAGCTAAAAGGGATTGCATTTATAACTAAATTTTTCGAAACAAATTGAAATGTTGCGAAAGGTTGGAAGGTTAGTGCAAAAAGTTGTTTTCGAAATTAACTACGAAAAAATTCACCGTGTGTACGAAAAAGGGTGAAAGTGGAAAGTGTCACGAACGGCATTTGGCATTCAGCCACCAATGGTATTGATGCGGCAGACGGGGGATACTCATTTATTCATAAACGTTCAAAAACTTGTCACTGCTTCCAACCGCCGCTCTCTAACGCAATTCACGTATTAGTACATGATGTTTGTTTTGTTATCCAAATATACACATGTAACGAAGCCCAGACACGACTTCTGACCTTTTGTATCACATTATATTGTTATTTTGACTGTACACACAGTCAAATAATCAACCTAAACAAATTAAACGCAACTTGCGAGCGAAATTTAAGAAAAACAATTACATTTATCGATTAGCGTAAGTAATTTTAGTGTTTCTTTTACAGTTGTCAAGGTTCTGTACCCCAGAAGAAAAATATTAACTCTTATAATATCTCATTGTTGTCCGTCCGTCGAGACCGTTTATCCCGAGATCGCGGGGAGGTTGAAAGCTGAAATTAATATCACATATCAAAGTCCTACAGACCCTTATTCCGCAGAAAGATTATGCTTTAATCAACAAGACTTATGTATTGTTTTCACGGCACTTGACATGGATATCGGTAATCCAAATCGTAAGGATCCTGTGAACCAGTAATTATAAAATTTCAAAAACATCGACTTCAAAAATATAAAATTTGTAGGTATTTCATAGAACAAAACTATTTTATATTAAATTTATATAATAATTTATTTTTATTAAATTTATTTGTAGGTTATCTTAAACAAAATAAGTCCACACGCCCGCAATATTTTCAATTTAAATATTTAATGTTTCATTTCTTCGCTCTGGTAATAAGGCAAAGACTCAACACGCAATGCCTCAAATTCGGGGGAAAGTGGGGAACGGAAGTGGAACGGAGTGTCTTAACACTAGGTTCCCGGGTCCCTCTGCCTACCCTGCCTCATGCGGGATACACCATGAAGCTGGGGGGGTGTTGAAAAAATATCACGATATCACGTACAGGGTATACCTCATGAATTCTGGTCGCGTACATCCGATTACAGGTTTACAAGTGGTTGAAGTGATGGCTTACGCTTACATTGACCAGGTTTGTATAGAATTAATGACTTCTTCGTGACTAAGCTCATTTTTCACCAACCAAGAAAATTTTATGAGTTGCGGCCTCTATATTACTATAATTTATTTTTTCAGTACATTTTTTACTTTTTCTAATATTAAACAAAATGAAACAGATAATAGTATATTTTTGAAATGCATTATTTAAATATGATCATGCCCATGATTTAAATAAAAATATATATTATAAAAATTGTGAGTTTGAGACCTGTTGTGGCGCAGCGGCACAAGAGTGTGACTGTAACCGACCGGTTCTGGGTTCGATCCCCAGTAGAGGAAATGAAGTATTTAATATTTTCAATTTCAAATATTTCATATTTCACTTTTTCGCTCTGGTAATAAGGCAAAACGCAGCATTGAGTTCCGCCACTCAACACGCAATGCCTCAAATTCGGCGGAAAGTGGAGAACAGAAGTGGAACGGAGTGTCTTTACACTAGGTTCCCGGGTTCCCTCTGCCTACCCTGCTTTGTGCGAGATTCAGCGTGAAGCTGAGTAGAGTAGATTGGAGTAAAAGTTGTGACTTAATAAATTATTGTAAAATAAAGACTTTTAATTTTGAATTTTTTTATTGTAATGTGTTTATTGATTAAAAATAAAATTTCTAGTTGATATGTTATACGATGTCGTCTAGCCATGCATTGTTGACAAAAGGTACGAAATTTTATAGAGCTGCATCAAACAAGGTAAAATACATATCGGAGATCGCTTTTTCAGAATGACGACGAGCTCGCTGAATAAAGCCATTGTGATATAAGAGCTATGCGATCTCATTTAGAATTTCATAGACATTCTGATTATAAATAGTAAAAATACTATAAACGTTAGCGTCTTAATAAGATAAAGAAATATAAATTTATAATATATATAAAGATGATTAAGTTCAAACATTAAATAATGGATCAAACTCAGAAAACTAGGTACACTGTCGCTTACTGATTTTTATATTAGTAAATAAAAGTACTCTCTCTCTCTCTCTCAGCTTCAGGCTGTATCCTGCACACGGCAGGGTAGGCAGAGGGAACTTGGGAACCTATTGTTAAGACACTCTGTTCCACTTCCGTTCCCCACTTTCTGCCAAATTTGAGGCATTGCGTGTTGAGTGGCGCAACTCAACGCCGCGCTTTGCCTTGTTACCAGAGTGAAGAAATGTAATGCTATCACTATATTTACTTAGGAAAATATCACCATATTTATTTCGAAAATAACAGTATTTGTTTTTCTTTTAAATATTGATGATTTAAAACAAATTGTAACGATTAGGCATCGAACGAGGGCGATATCATCGAAAACTGTACAAAAAAGAAAGAATAGGTATGCGATATAGTAAAATTCTATTTCAGTTTTATCTTTATATAAAAAAAATATATTTTACCGAAAAGTTTGTCCTGTTATCAATTTTATCACCATCATTTAATACAACGTAAGTAATAGAGCCTCCTACGAGATAATCTTCACTCACACCCAATCTATCAAGAAAATATTTTTTGAAGAATTTATTTTATTTTTCACAAAAAAATTGTAACTTTAACGTCAGCGTGAAATGAATTGAACTCGAACTTTTTGTAAAAATTTAATATTATGACGATTTCCGAGCCAAAGAAAAGGTAAAAAATGTGGTACGATTTTCGTAGGACGAAGAATAATAGAGAAAAAGTCACGGAGCGTTTTGTCTAGACGAGCGATGACAAGTAGTATTCTTGCACGACGACACTAAGCTCGTGTTATTAGATTTTGATGAGTTGTTGACGATGCTTTTTAACGTTACTCGTGTGTGGGTAAATTTTTAGGGCTTATTTACTGTTTCTCCTGTATTGTAAATATGTTTGTGATTGTTTATACATATATTTCTTATTTATTATTTGGCAAGTGCTTTACATATGGAAAACTAGTATATTTTAAATAAAAAATCACGATTCTGAGTAAAATTCAAATGCTTCTCAATAACAGCATTATCATGTTTCATATAATTTTAAAACAGAACACTTACGTAAGGCAATGTTCAAGAAAACTGAGACTAAAGATATAAACACTTATGTTTACACGTCGCCATTCCGTCCGTTTGCAAATAACGACTTGCATCAAATATTAAATATAATATTGTAGTAGACGAGACCGCACTCAATTTCCGTGCGGAAAATGGTACGAATGGGTAAATATTATCAGCGTATTCCATATAATGAATATCGATTATATTTTTAGTATATTATAATTTAGCTTAGCTGGAGACTTTAACATTTCAATCTATTATCTACTACCAAAAAATAAGAAAAAATAAATTATAAGATGTTTATTAAATCATTAACTATTATGTAATTTCTAATTAAGATAGCATATCTACGAGTAACTTTCTTTGATATGTCTTTCATCCATAAAGTGATGTGATAATATCAGCTATAAATTATGTAATTATGGAACACTTTCACAATTAAAATGATTCAATACAGCACAAATTTTCTCTCGACATGTTCCTACAACAGCGATAGTATACAGTGAGTACTGTAACAGTAATTACATTTCTGCGATAAAATATAAATCATATTTATTCAAATATCGTATACGTTTCACATTGAGTGCTAAATGAGAGGGTCGGCCGGCGCCGCCTCCGATATGTGACAAGCTGATATGTTTTGGTTCAGTCGCATGTCGGAACTTGCTAGAAACAATGACACGACCAAACTGATATTCAGTGGAGTCCACATTCGGATACGAATGGAAGTAAATATGTGATATATTTTTCTGACTTATCAGCAGCACACTTTGGTTAAATAATAAAGTTGTAGTAGTGGTAGTAAGTGTATAAAGAAATAAGAAATTCTTCATACATTAATTTTTACATTTTCTTAGGTTTAGCACACAACCTAGCATTTGTCGCCGCAATGGGATAGTTGCCTCGATCTTGATTACATTATGTTACGGAAGTTAGTAGCGATAGAGGTTTATTACAATCGCAAAGGCGAAAATCTTGCTACTGCTTCATACCATACTGTACACACTGTATACTTAACACAAAGATGTATTGCGTATTACATTACTCAACCTTAAGATACTTTAGAGTAAATATATGTAACAATTCAATATTTTTTGTATCGAATTGGGAGCTGCGTGATATTCCCAACACAAATATCACATGACTACTTTCTGGAAAGCCACAGTGCAAACAATTTGTATACTGTAACATTTTCTAAATAAAGATATTTATTATTACTTATAGCTGCTGCGTGCATAATATCTTAAATTACAGTATTTATTAAGTTTCATTTGAAAAGGTTTTACTTATTTGGACAATAAATAAGGCCAGTCCATCAGTACCAAGAAAGAATGACGCCCTAGTTAGGTTTGGGGATAGTAACTCTACAACTATACATAGTTATAATTCATTTTCCAGCTAAAAGCAGCCTTTTTTATTTTTTTTCTTATTGTACGTATAACCAATGACTAATAAAATCGCCATACTATCGCTAATATGTCATAAATTATGTAGCACACAATCGTGTGACTGTAAACGCGACGGTGAAGGTTGTGGGTCGTTAATGTTTATAATTCTTTGCTCTGGTAACAAAGCAAAGAGCGGCGTTGAGTTCCGCCACTCAACAGGCATGCAAATTCAAACTCAAATCGGTATTATAAAAAAGTAATTTAAGTTATAGATAGAAAAGTTATATAAATATAAAGCGTTTTATCCCACAAACCTACCCTTATGGATAAAATATAATGGATAAAAATTATTGTATAGATTTACAAATCAGTCCATCATCCAGTCATCAAGTCCGAGTTGGACCTTCTGACCGAAGGTTCCGTACCAATTAATTATAAAGAATTGCAGGTTAAGGAGCAGTTGAAGTTATAAAAGTAATGTTGGCTAAATTAATTTTGCGTTTTCATTTTGTTTCAAATCAACTATAAATATAAACTTGTAGTGTTTTTTTTTTAATGAAATCACTATAAATTGTTTTTTTTTTCTTTCAAAATTAGATATTTTTTGTATGGTTTAAAAATACTAAATCTAAAATTTATACCAAATTTGATACCGCTACCCAATTTTGAGCTAATAGCTCTTAATAGAAGAACTAAAAAGTATTCCTAAAGGAGTTTTTAAATTTCGAGGTCCTAAAGGCAACTAAATAGTCTGTCTGAGAAACGAAATTCCATTTTTATAATTTTTCTGCATATTTATTTGATTACTATTAAATTTACACTTTGCAATACTCCCATCGAAAAATAATTATTATCAGAACTACTTCACCGTATTATTATAAAATACCAGCTTTTTATATCGAGTCTAAATTAAAACGTCACAACTGTTTTGCTGTCGTGATGAGTATCACGACGTTATTTATTGCCATTGTTCATTTAAAAGAACTGTTTCGATGCTTGCGCTTTTATTTTTTTCGTTTTATTGCAGGAAATGCTCAATAGTTTTTAATTACGCTTATGTCACGAGAATTGCTTCATGTCAGTTACATGTTAATTTGCGGATTATGTTTCAATTATCTAGTAAAAGTTTTATTTATTTTTTATTATAATTATGATAGTTTTGAATTCATAACATTAATGGAGACACAGTTTTTTCTATATTATGTTTATTATTTAAAAACAGGCACTACTTTCTTACGCGGTAACTAATGTTGAGTTTAATTTGTTAACTATTTTGTATATATTTCTTCTTATTTGACATTTAAAGGGACGAATGGTGGGTATTTTATGAGTTAGTGCTTTTAAGATATTTCAATAATGCATAATTAGATTTTTATTTAACACAATAAAATACGTTAAGCTTATCATTCTCTATACTAAATTAAAATAAGATGTAACTAATTATATCAGTTTCCTTTATTAGAATACAAAAAAGTTTTCACTATAGCAGTTCGTCACAAATTTTTACATAATGTTATAGAAAATTCTAATTTTAGATTTAAATTGTAATAAAAGGCACAAGATCAAATATCCGGGCGACTTCGATTTATTACTTAGGTATTGCATTTGCAAAAGGTATTAATAATATTGTTCACTCGTCACGGTAGGACGCGTTAGAACAATGCACGGCGATATACCAACATATTTATACTCGTATGTATACAATGCCCCGATAAGCCGCAGACGGTCTCAATATTGATATAATAGAGTATTTATAGCACGGACAAGCTAATTTGACTCTCATTAGCATACAATATGGGGTAATTTAGCATAAACAATTTTTAATGTATTGTCTATGTTGCGCGACAAATTGTAAACGTTCTAATTCTAACGTCAACAAATTTTTGTTCGTGAGAACATTTGCAGTTTTATTATGAATGGAGCAATGTAATTTTAATGAATATAAAATATTATTATCTATGTCTGGTTGATAATTTTTAAGCTCTTCTAATTACTGCTACTAATTTTTACTGCTGTTCATTTTTGGATTAAGTTCAATATTGAGAATTATGTTATATTATTGATCAGATTAGAGTACGAGTAGTTTACGTTCCTATATAATTGTCGTTCCGAATAGTCGGTGATACAAAGCTTTTAGAAAACTCAAAAGTATTGCGATAAAAAAGTATTAAAAAAGCTATAGTATCTTAAATCAGTTAACTAACTTATCACATTTCGTAAACGTTTCTTCTTTTTAACTTTTTCCCGTTGTATCCCGGACATAACAGGGTAGGTAAGGAGTACCTGATAAACTGATTCTGAAGTACTCCGTTCCCATAAAGCCATTTCTGTTCTAAATCTGGAGACATTGCGCGTTGAGTTTCAGAGCTCAACACCACGTTTTGCCTCATTAAATATTTAATTTCATCGAGTGGAAATTAAATCCACTATCACTGATAGTAGTAGTCAGATATAATTATATTGGTTGTAGGTGTAATGTTATATTATTATATTTCCAACGATTTATCTTTATTTTATTTACACCTAATCAAAATGTTCCATACATATAATACAATCGATTAGTACATAGTAATTTTATAAAGCAGGCTCATATACCCACATCCATTGTTCAAAACATTATCAGTTTGTATAGTATGGAGGTAATTTACGTAAATTCCTTATCGAGACGGGAGCCGTGAGCTTTTAAAAGTGTATAAATAAGCTTTATCAGAACGCCCGCTGTGTATTTTATAGCGTAAAATAACCTGGCGTAGTATGAATTTAGATACAATAGCTTCACTATCTAGTTTGTAAAATAATTTATTTTGATATGGAGATAGCTTGAGATATGTCTATCCCAAGATTTATATTTATGTTTGATTTATATGAATTTTCTTTCAAACTCCGCCGACTAATCCATAAGATTAATTTATTGTAAGAGTTATTTTTCTTTCCAGCCTGATAAAAAATATTGTTGAGCAACATAGGCTAATGGTGTATTTTGTCTAGCTAAATTGAACAAACAATTGAAAGTAATTTTAATATCCCCGGAGAAGATAAATAGTTACAAAATCCTTAATTGTTTTACTGAAACGTTCAGTATTACATACTTATAGATTTTTCTTTAGCTATTCGTTGTATCCCGCATATTGCATAGTAGATAAACAGAAACTAAGACACTATTTTAACTTTTCCAAAACGCATAATTAATGCTGAGAGAATTAAAAATAATCACCTGTGCAAGTTAGAACCAAACTTATCACCTACAATGATTCCTACATTGTACGGATGTTAACAAGTACCTACAATCATTATTATAATTTATATTATTTTAATTTGTCATGTAATGATAATAAAAGACTTCGTAATCAAAAGCACTGTAATATCTAGAGTTGGTATATAAATAATACTAAATGAAAAAGACGCACGCTGTACTTTTATTCCCAACTTTCATTGTGTCACAGAGACAAAGAAGACGCCGTAGGGTGAAGGTAGTCCGTAGTAAAAATAAAGATAATTAGTAAAGGCAGAGCTTCCGGACAGCTGCCAGTTCCACCAGTTCGGTGAAAGGGTTCTCTGAATAATGTATAAAATATTGTACTCTAGCTATCTAATAATGATATCTATGTAATATCGGATTACTAAATTTTTTAATTATATTTTAATATGTTATTGCGTTGTGAAAGTAGTAAGCTGTGTGTGTGGTAAGCGCACTCTTGTAAATTTAATTTCCTTTCAAAAAACGAATTATTTAATATCTTCATCCATTTGCAGCGTTAGATTGAGTAAATGTATCGAAAATTCGGCAGAAAATTGAAAACAAAGTGTCTCAACACTGAGTTCTTAGTTATCTATAAGATAAACTTTCTCATATTTTTATTATCACGAAAAAATCATACCAAATAACAGAAAGGGCGTAAAGCTAAGCTATAATATATTTAGTGGTTGCTAAGGCTCTTAATCATAGATATGTCTATTAAAAAAAATAAAGCAATACAAATATCACAACTTATCTAGAGAATAAAATAGAGATACAAAACAAATTATCTATTGTATGATAGTAATAATATTTTACGTCCAACTTACAAATAATTTGACCAAAAAAGGCCATACACAAGGGTGAACAATGTATTTTGTACCGTTATATTTCAACTTGCTTCAATAATTTATTATCAAATCAAGGAATTTTCTGGCAAATTGGTTTCACATATTACACTCAATTAATTCAATTATTTTATTAAACAATTAACAAATTTATCATTCTAAACAGAATAATCTTATTAGACATGAGATGATACACGCGTCACGCTGTATCGCGTAACATACGAACCTAATTAAGACACTCCGTTCTCAACGGAACTCAACGCCGCGCTTTGCCTTGGATCGGACCCGCAACCTGTCGCGTTTTAAATCACACGCTTTGTCATTTCACAAAACTTGTTCTCTATATTGAATTTATAAATGAAAAAGAGAAAACACACATTATGCCAATTGTTACAGTTTTACAATCGGTTTTCTACGCTTGATTCAAAAAAACGCAGAGCGTGTTCTTGTAAGTTGTAAGAGCATGTATGGATCGTGGAAGCTAGTCACGTGAAATATCCATTTATGCAATTACTCGGAAAATTATCAACTTGCTATAATCAAATTAAAACTTCCACCATTTAAACAACGTGAAATGGTAAGAGATACGCCATAACTTGTAGCACAATTGTTACAGTTAGTCTGTAATAAAATAAAATTACGAGGACATTTTTTATCTTTGTTTTCAATAAAAATTTTACATATCTGTCTCACTAATAAGATTTTTGTTAAAGCTTCTTTATAGCAAGATAGCACAGAGAAATTAATTTTCAATATAATTAAAATAGTTAATGATTCTGATTATGAATCGAATCCTTTCTTCTTTCCATCTTGATTACTGGCAAATGAAGTGCCACCGCGCCGCGTATTAGACACAGCGTCTGACTTAAAACGGTTCTATTCTCATTAGTGTGAATTATTTATGTTAATAGTTGGATTTGACACGAGGCCTGTCGTGGCGCAGCGACACAAGAGTGTGACTGTAACCGACACGTTCTGGGTTCGAGGAAATGAGGAAACCCCCCAGTCGAGGAAATGAAATATTTAATATTTTCAATTTAAAATATTTAATGTTTCATTTCTTCGCTCTGGTAATAAGGCAAAGTGCGGCGTTGAGTTCTGCCACTCAACACGCAATGCCTCAAATTCGGCGGAAAGTGAGGAACGGACGTGGAACGGAGTGTCTTAACACTAGGTTCCCGGGTTCCCTCTGCCTACAATGCCTCGAGCGGGATACAGCGTGAAGCTTGGATTTGATAAACAGACAAAGCACGGCGTTAAATTCTGGCAGTCAATGCATTATCTCTAAAATAGAATAGTGGGGAACGGAGTCTTAGCACTATGTTCCCTATGTTCTATGCAAAAAAACATACGAAAACTTGAGCTTACCAACTATTAAAAAATATGTATAAAGGATATATGTATGTATACATAGATGGAAAAACTTGTGTAAAGACTAAACACATTACCGTCCTTAATAAATAAGTAAAAAACTTAACATGCTTCAAGTGTATTAACATTAGCATATTTTAATAAAGACAGTATAAAACACGAACTTTCCTTAAAGTATTAGAAGAATTTTCTTTTGAAATTCAAGATAAAAGTATCAAATTAATTTTTAACAGAGCGCCGTTAATGTAGCCGCTTTCCTTTTGTAGAGTATTACAATGAAAATTTGTCTAAAAATCGTAACGTTAAGCCATCGCATGGAAAAATAATGATTTATTTATGTCAATGGGCAATATCCGAGGGCTGTGTTTTGCCTTACAAATTGGTTATTGTTCAGATAAACTTCTTTTATTACATTGTTAGTAAAATGAGAGCAGGTAGCTCTTTTTTCAATTACCCCCTACTTCAGATAATAAAGACGGAGTTTGACGGCTAATCCGGCATTTTTATTTCGACGTCAAAATTGTATAACATTGTACTCGAGTTTTTGTTTCCCTTCACAATATAACCTTTATTAAAGGAACTGAATTTTCTTAATACAAAGACATATTCTAGCGTCTAGACTTGCCCATGTGTGAAATAACCTGGGAATTGTACACCCACTAATAAACCTTAAACGCTGGTTATAAAACTAATAGCGAGCGTCACTTCGTCGTAAACTCCGTTATTAACCGAGAAGAGGCTTAGTGTACGTGTCCTTTGTCTCTGTCAAAAGCTGGACTTCATTTTATACGTTTAATTAATCGTATTTTTGACGTAAAGATAAACATAGTTAATATTAAGAAAAAGTATTAATTTCTCTTTTACTATTTAACAACCAAATCTACGGATTTACATATTATTGTTTCAACAAAATAAACAATTTAAGATTTTAGCACGTAGAGATTTCAATAAGAAATCCATTTTAATCACTGAATCAGACAAAAATTACATTTATTACAACTTAATTTTTCTAACATTATTATAAATTATAAAAGACATTATATACTTCTTTCTTCTAATTACATTGGCATAGTAGCTCTATGACAAGTAACGATTGGTAACTTACCGTATTAACGTATCTCCTTTATTGTAGCCTCCTATTATTTATTTGGGTAGTTTGACCTTGACTCTTATTAAATTCAAAATAAAAATAAAGAAATAATATTATTATTACAAATGTTTTCACACAACTGTATATTAGCGTTAGGTTATGGAAACAATCTCCTTTATATTTTAACTTAAAATTTTATTCGTAGCACATTGTGCAATTTCAGAAGAATTTGTTACTGTTCCTTAATATCATATTTTGCTTAGAATTGTATTCAATTTTGAATCATTTATAATATGATTTAAAATTTCTAAATTCGATTAAGCTTTATAAAAACTTATATTTAATTTAAACTACAAATTATTAATTTAACTTTAATTGATCTAAATTTACTTAAACTAAGTTTGAAAGAAATGCACGTATATATACACATACATATGTATGCTAATAATCTATTCATAAAGGTTGCATTCATCAGCTTACATATTGGTTTTACAACTTGTAGAGGTGGCTGCTTTTTGGCATATTAAAAATCTTAATATATTTTTTAAGCTTTATAAAGTGAAGCCTGTTGTGGCCCAGAAGGACAAGTGTATGACTGTAAAAACGACAGGTTATTTGGGTTCTATCCCCACTCGAGGAAATGGAAAAAATAATATTTATATAATAATATTTTCAAATTAAATATTTAGAGGCAGAGCGCTGTGTTAAGTCCCGTCGTTAATCATGCAATACAACAAGTTCAGAACCAAACAGACTCCCAATTTTCCTCTGCAAGAAAAATATGAATTTTAAAATTAATTTCGTTATATGTAAGTATATATATTAACTATTTTTTTTTTTAATTGACATTTTTATATTTTATGAATTGCACATTTTTATATTTTTTTCTCATATAAATAAAATTATAGTAAGTTAGTAATTTCACACTGAAGTTACTAAATTCGTAAAATCGAAAAAAAAAATTAAATCTATATTTATAAAGATGATGAGTTTGTTAAGTTGAATTTAGTTTAAGAAAATATTGGTTGAAAATACTTAAACGTACACAACTCTTGCTTATTTTGATTGCAGGTGCTCGACAAATCCGCAGGTAAAAACTAGTCGTACTATAAATTAAGTAAAATTTTAAATTCAAATTCAAATATTTTTATTCAAAATAAGAAGTTACAAGCTTCGTTTTTTGAACGTCAAACAATTTACCACCAGTTCACTAAAGTTACTGCCTCAGACTTGAGAAGAACCGGCGAAAGAAACTCAGCGGGACATGTCTTTTTTTTTAATCAAATTTTACATCCTATAATCAATTGTGACAATGATACATTTGAAATAGCCTGGAGCGAGCATTTTATTCCCAAGGCGTGTTATCATTTATGAAATCGTTAATTTGGTAATAACCTTTAACACACAAACGTCTTTTCACAACTTTTTTAAATTGTGAAATAGAAAATTCTCGGACGTTTTCTGGGATCCTATTGTAAAAGCGTACACCCTGACCCATAAAAGAATTACGGACTCGATTCAATCGAGTTACAGGTGCACTAAGATTAAACTTATTTCTAGTATTAATATTATGTATATCCCCGATTTTGCTAAATTGAATAATATTTTTCTTTACATACATAATATTTTCAAAAATGTATTGCGATGCAACGGTCATTATATTGATTTCTTTAAATTTTTCCCTTAAAGAATCTTTAGGGCCTAATTATAGATTGCACGAATAGCTCGCTTCTGCAAGACGAAAATTGATTGAATACCGGCTGCATTACCCCAAAGTAAGATGCCGTAGGACATAATACTGTGAAAGTAGCAAAAATAAACGAGGCGAGCCGTTTCCACGTCTGTTAATGTTCTGATTTTTTTAACCGCAAAGGCTGCTGAGCTAAGTCTATTCGCCAATCCATCGATATGAGGTCCCCACTGTAATTTAGAGTCAATGGTGATCCCGAGAAATACCGTTGAATCAACAGGATCCACGGCTTCACCATTCAAAAGTACATCGGCTTTCACAATTTTCGTGTTGGGTGTTCGGAATATAACACATTTGGTTTTTTTACTATTCAAAAGTAAATTATTTGCACTAAACCAATGTACTAATTTTGAGAGAGCATTGTTTACATCGTCATATATTTTTTGTCTTCTTTTCATTTTAAAAATTAGCGATGTATCATCTGCAAACAATACTATCTCATGGCTCCTTTCAACTAAATATGGTAGGTCATTTATATATATTAAAAAGAGAAAAGGACCAAGAAGTCAGAAGATCGAGTGCACGTCCTCTTATGCCGTAATGGTGTAGCTTCATGACCAATGTCGAGTGCTGCACGCAATCAAATGCCTTCGACAAGTCACAAAACATGCCAAGAGCATCCTGCGATCCTTCCCATGCCTCATAAATACTCTTTAAGAGAGCTATACCAGCATCGGTAGTAGAGCGACCCTTAGTAAAACCATACTGTTTATTATGCATGAGTTTGTGATAATTAAAATGTATTAATATTTGATGTAAAATATATTTTTTTTTTCAAAAATTTAACTAAATGAAGGTAGTACCGATAAAGGTCTAAAATTGTTAGGATCGGATGTACTACCCGATTTAAATATAGGTATGATTTTACTAAATTTCATTAGGTCAGGAAACACTCCATACTCTATACAATTATTAAATATATCAGCAAGGTGAGGAGCAACAGCGTCTATTATAAAACTAATCAATTTGACAGAAATACCCCATAGATCTGATGTTTTCTTGATATCTATGGTCTTGAATGTTTAAACAATGTCTCTTGAGTTGATTGAGTGAAATTTAAAGTCAATATTACATTTGTCGACGCACTCCTTTAGCAATGATTCAGTGACAGTTATGAAAGCTATAAGGGTTTTAGTTGTGGAAACTGGAGTATCAGCAAAAAATTTTTCAAAAACTCTAGGAACTTCTTAATCGCAGCTAGTTACACTATTGTCAATTTTTAATTTAAATTAATAATTGCAATTTTTTGTATTTCCAGTTTCACAATTTATTATGTTCCATGTCATTTTAATTATGTCAGAGGATTTTTTTATTTTGTTTCTTATATGTAAAGATTTTGCCATGGAACATACTTTTTTAAACAATTTCGAATAGTTTCGGACATAATTAATAAATGATTTACTGTGGTTATATGCTTTTTCATTGTAAAGTTCATATAACCTTTGTCTACTCTTATGAATTCCCACAGTCGCCCAATCATTAAATAATAAGAAACTCCTGGATTTTACTGTTTTAGAAGTAAATACCGCATTAAACTCATTTTTTATAACATTAAAAAAATTCCCATATAATAAATTGGGTTTATCAGTAAATTGTACGTATTGGAGTTTTTCTATTGTATTACTTCTAAACTTTTCTATACGACCAGTTGTCATCGGTACACAAACAATTTTGTTTTGTTTACATATTTTATTTTTTCATTTAAAATTTAAATCAGAAAGAACGCAAAGAATTTTTCCATCTATTCTTCTTCCATTTTCTGTACAAGACCATAAACATATTTAAAAACATTTAAGATTATAAGAAATGTACCTCATGTAAGTTTTCCCATCTATTATTTATCTATTATTAGATCTAAATGCCAAAAGATCAACCAAACAGGTGTTAGCTAGCGATAACTATTACGAGACAAGCATAATACTAGAGGGAATGCGTAGATAAGCCAAGTTGGCAATAAGGCCTCGACTTACTCTTGTAATGGTCATCGGGCGATATTAATGTTATCTCCGTGACTGAGGTTTGTTTTGCTAGGACCCCTGAGTATTTACTAATAATTGGAGTTACCTGTAAGTGTAGAGCTTAAAGCAATCTACAAAATCGCCATTAGGTTAAGTATTTTATTTTAATGAATCCAATATTTGTTAATTTTACATGTCATATAATTTTTACATTTTGAATATGTTCAATCGGTCAATATGGGCAGCAAACTAAAATTAACCCTAAGTAAGCCAGAGATCAAAAAATATTTTTATTCATTTATTAAAAAGCTGCGCATTTTATACATTGATAGAGAAATACAATATTTGTTTATCAGATTTAACGAGTAAAGTCAGAATAATTTTATGATACACGAATCCATTTCCATGTCATTGCATTTTAATTGGAAGATATTATCAACGTAGTAAATACTGGTACAGTACGAGTCGACAGATCGCCAAATTGGATACTGCGTCTATTGTCAGTTTTCAGTAGTGTAAATAATATAATTTCCAAATAAATGTGTTTATTAGAATTAATCTTCATCTTCGTCTTCAGAAATTATAATAAAATCGACAGAAAGTAGGAAAAAATCACTGTTAAAAAGTAATAAAGAAAATGCATAATAGAAGGTGGCAATCGAAGCACGTATAAAATTCTGAAGTGATTTATTTTATTTTTTTTTCAAAAAATAATACTAAAATTATGCAATTATATTTTGTTTTATTATCCAAAGTATAAGATTTTATATGTTTTTACACTGATATTGAAACTCAAACTGTGATCTTAATATAAATATTATGTAGGTTTTTGTCTTGCACATATAAAAGTTCTATTATATATTTACATCAGCATTTATGCCACAAGTACTAACAAACGAAGATTATTAATTTAGTTATTTAAGCAACAAGTTACGAAATGATACTGTTGATTGCCTGTTCCAATAGATTGTTACACAACATCAAAGTTTGAATTAATAAGGAATTTTGCTTGGGGATAAGAAAATGTATTGTCTTTGTATATTATTTAAGCTTATTATTAGCAAATACTTTTAATTATCGTTTGTAGCCTTCCTGTGTATCGCGCAAACATTTGGGCAGACCAGGAGAACCTAGTGTTGAGAGTTAAAACACTCCGTTTCTAATTTTCTATCTATTTTTCGGGATATTGCGTGTTGAGTTTGAAAACTCAACGCCATGCTTTGTCTTGTTACTAGAGCGAGAAACAGAAAACAATTTTGCTGAAGCTGTTCCGCTCCGTTGCAATGGCCGATATCGTGTACTTGTAATAAATCTGTAACCAATCACTGACTGTAGATCGAAGATATGTTAATATTATAGGGCCCAAAATAGTGATTTCTTAAATTGATGTCTGTTTGTTTGTTCGTGTGTTCTTCTGTTTATACGAGCTAATCTCAGAATCGGATAACCTTCCATTGCTTCGTTTATTTCAATCGGTTGATAAATAAAAAAGTTACGTCAATTTGAAATATTTCGTTCAACAATTTTTCATTCATTTAGTTCAAATTTTAATTTTCATATATAGATATTGTCTTAAAACTGAAAAAAATATTAGAATAATATTAAAGCACATTTTAACAAGAAAGTAATTGAAGTTAATAGATAAAATAGTGTAATTCAAGCGGGCGAAGCCGCGGCCAGGTGGCTAGTAGTTAATATTTTTTTTTAAAATATACACACAATATAAAATAAGTAAAATTACAAAAAAGGCATGTAATATAAATTAAAATCCTGTTCTGTTGTATGATTTAAAATTTTTCAGCAAAGTCAACTTTTGTTTGAGGCAACTTACGCATGCATTGTTCAAAATGTATTTTATGATTCCGCTCCTCAAACGGAAAATAAAAAAGTAAAATGCAAACCAGACTCGATCTCCACTTGGTACATACCAATTTCATATAAAAATCTTAAGTCTGATTGTATGTACTACATACATCTTGTATGAAATGAGCTACAATTATAAGTTTCTAATAAATGTTATTTATAATAAAAATAAATTTCAATATTAGATATTTTTTCCTGCTTTCTTCCTGCGGCTTTAAAACATATATAAACTGTACTTTTGATAACGTATACTAAAAAAACACAAACCTTGCCGTATATTTTAAATTCAATATACGAGTAGTTTGTTGAGAACTACTCCAGTAGGAGCTATATAAAGGCAAAACAACAATTACTTATAAAAAGTTTAATAATTATTACTGTGAAAATTTATTTGACATAATGTTTATTTTCACAAAGAAACTAACTATGCTACATTAGTGTACGACGATGGCAGATGGCGCTAGACGCTAATGACGTCGGCGTCGGGGCATTAAATTATTTTTACGATCTACTCGCGCGATCTAGCACAACTTATAGTACCGGTATAGTGTTCCTTTAGCTTTAATATTGAATTATGTGTTTAAAAAGCTCATAAAAATTGTACTGTAGAAAGTGCACTAGCGTTATTAAAATACTTAGCGTGATAATTACTTGCTTCAATTTTTATATAAACGAAAATATTCATGAATTCTTTGAGAAATACTTAATTATGGCAAAAAATATTACAATAATATTTGATAATGTTATAATATAAAAGCTTTAATTTGTTAAATTTTAAACTGTGAAAATAATTTATTGGTCACTGGGCTTCTTGAGGTCGTTGATGCTGGATACAGGTTTCTTGTACCCTTGTGGTAAAAACAAAATTACACCAACCTTGTTGAATTCCTTTATATTCCTATCAACATATCCAAATACTCAAAAGGTCTACAAGCATACATATTTTTGGTACTCGTCGTTCGACGGCTTAATCAAAGAGCAGATCACACCTATTGATACTTAGGTAAGTAAGTCACGTATTGATAATTTTTATACATACATTAAATACATTTGGTTATACACACTACACTTGGTTTTTGTAGCTCTCACTGCAGCTTCTCACTGTATGCCACACATATCAGGTCAGAGGGAACTTGGGAACCTAGTGTTAAGTTACCACATATCGTGTTGAGTGGCGGAAATGAACGATGCACTTTGCCTTGTTATGAAAAAGAAGAAATTTAAACATAAGAACATAAGAAAATAATTTAAAAATATTATTTATTTCATTAACTCGAGTGAAAAACGATTCCATAGCCTATAGCTTCCAGTCACATGCTTGTGCCTCGTGCCATAAGATTGCAATTTTACTTAAGACATGACTTCAAAAATGTTATTTTAAAATACTCAAAAGCAAGTAGATACATACACCTTTCAAGTTCCTACGTTACGAAATATTTAAAATGGAGCCTCGCCCAACGTCAGTTATAGTTACAAGTAACAGCATTAAAACGTTCGTAAACCTAGTCTAGACTACGTTTAAACACCTCACAAATAGATATATAATACTGCATAAATCGCTGATATTATACCTGATATTATGTGACTTTTATTACCGACGTTTATTAATACGCTTGAAATAATAATTTTGATTTCTACTCTAATGCTTGTTTTTATAGTGAGATAATGTATACAATACATTTAAGAATAACAAAAAGATCGTCTGACATTAATAAAAAAGATAAAATATTTTTAAACTTACAATTTTAAGAACATTCTTAGTTTCATTGTTTTGTTCCAACGTGTCTGTAGTTTTGTTAAAGTCGACTTGACAAAACTACAGACACATTTGAACTTACGTAGCCTTGTATGTATTCTTGTACTCGAGGTTCGTAAATACACCTCCACATTGCGTTATTGTATTATACAATATTTAGCTATATAGGGGGATAACTGTATAAAAAAAGCTAAGTGTGAGACCGAGGATTCCGAACATATTTTAGGATTTTATGGAAAAAAAATACGACTTATATTAGTTGACAGATTTAAATTTACGAGCGTATGCACTACAAATATAAGTTTCTAATTACTTATTAAACTTAAATTTAAAAAACGTTTAAAAATTTCGAACGAAACAGAATTTGAACCCGCGTCTCTTGAAAACCGTCCAACTCGCGCTCTGACCAACTAAGCCATTCATCCCTGCTTCGTTCGCTTAGAACGAATATAATAATAATAATATAATAATATTTTTTTTTCTTTCAGCTTCACGCTGCATCCCGCACTAGGCAGGGTAGGCAGAGGGAACGGAAGTGAAACCTAGTGTTATGACACTTTGTTCCACTTCCGTTCTCCACTTTCCGCCGAATTTGAGGCATTGCGTGTTGAGTGGCGGAACTCAACGCCGCGCTTTGCCTTATTACCAGAGCGAAGAAATGAAACATTAAATATTTAAATTGATATAATATTAAATATTTCATTTCCTCGACTGGGGATCGAACCCAGAACCTGTCGGTTACAGTCACACTCTTGTGCCGCTGCGCCACGACAGGTCTCATAATATAATACATATAATATTCTTTATTGCCCAAGATCTCCAGAACCGTTGAACACATATCATCATGGTCGTCGTCGACGTCATCATCGTCATAGACGTATCTTTAAATTCATCTTAGCAGTCCAAGTGTTCTTCGATAGGCGACGTTAGCTGACTAAGTATACTTTAACATTTCATTAGTCTGCTCTTACTACGAAAGCAAACATAGGTTAAATCCTAACAAAAAATGTACGGACACCGCCAGAACGTAGTTCCTTGCGTTTATTCTTTAACTCCAATGTAATTCGAAAGGAAATCTATAATATTTCAATGCAAATAATTTAAAAAAATATCAAAAAATATTTTGTTCTTAAAAAATATTTACATAATATAAAATAGTAAATTATAAAGACAAATAACAAATGAAAACAAATTTTGTTAATCTCATAATTATGTTCAATTACAAAAAATATTGGCCCATGATAACAACGGCGAGTTACATAAAACAGTACTACCAGAATTGTTGTTGGCGTTGGACATTGATTTTAGGTGTATTTTTTGTACTTTAGCGTTTGCGCTATCTATACTTTCTTTGACACCGCTGCAGATTTCTTTTTTTATCGATATATTTTAATTATTCTTATATTCAGTTGAAAACTAAAATTCAAAAACATTTTTATATATTTTCATATAACAGACAACCGCTACCGTCAAAAATAATTACCAATGATAATAATAATTGTGTTGTACATAAAGGTTCTTTTTACTATTTCGTATCTGTTGAAAAAATAAATTATTGATTGACAAAATATAATACATTTTAAAACTCACATTACGTGGCAGAGTATATTTAATAGCTTAAACAATATCGTTATTCAATTTACGCCATAAATTAGGTCTTTTAATTGATGGGTACTTATCATGGTTTTAGAACTTTACTAAAATCATTACATTACTCTCTGCGCTATCTTAAACAATTCATAAATTACTTACCAATTTTATTATTTTTTTAATTTTTCATTATCCATTTTTACAGTGGGTTTTTTAAAGAGTTGAAGTACGAGATGCAGCTTGAAATAAAGACACTTTTTAGATTTTGTCTTTTATTTCTATTGAAATTCCCACTTCGATCCTAATATCATAATTCTACGGGAAAAATATTCTATACTTTTTGATTACGTGAAGAATTCTATATAAAATACAGCAAAAACGAATTACGTATCTTTCCATTGTGTTAGTTTAGAAGCTTGATTATACCTGTACTTAAGGTGTACTATTGGATATGTAATATTAATTTCAGCTTGATATTTCTATACGATCTATGACAAAAATAGCATTGAAGGAAACCCGAAACTCTAAAAAGAAATAAAAGTAAAAGTTAATTTTCAGACATTGTAGTACTTTTAATTCTGCTGTAGCGGGTTTCTCTATCCATAGAAAGTTCTAGTCGCTATTTGAATTCACAGTAATTAGATTGCAGGAATTGTTGTTATTGTAGCGATTATCTCGCGGGTGCAGCTTAATAGTCGTCTTATTGCTTTCCTGCATGCATTCGACTCTAGTGGAGTCTCCAACACGATATTATTTCGTTAATTGTCATTTCATAGTGTCTATACACGAATATAGTTTACGTTTGCTAAAATTATATGTTTATTCAATATTTGTATTTTATTCAATAATTATGTATAATTTCTGTTTATTGTTATGTTAATATCTGGCTTACTTTTTATACTATGTAATAATTATTATTATGTATTTTTATTTTATCTATGTCTACTACAACGCAGTTCCTTACAATTTTCCACCATGTAATTTATCTCACTCTCTCTCTCTTCCGCACATGGCAGGGTAGGCAGAGGCCACTTGGGACCTAGAGTTAAGGCGATCCGTCCCGTTTCCCACTTTCCCCCGAATTTGAGGCATTGCTTGTTGAGTGTCGTGGCGCAGCGGCACAAGCGTGTGACTGTAACCGACAGGTTCTGGGTTTGATCCCCGGTCGAGGAAAATGAAATATTTAATATTTTCAATTTAAATATTTAATGTTTCATTTCTTCACTCTGGTAATAAGGCAAAGCGCGGCGTTGAGTTCCGCCACTCAACACGCAATGCCTCAAATTCGACGGAAAGTGGGAAACGGAAGTGGAACGGAGTGTTTTAACACTAGGTTCCCGGGTTCCCTCTGCCTACCCTGCCTCGTGCGGGATACAGCGTGAAGCTGAGAGAGCTTGTTGAGTAATGAACCTCGACGCCGTGTTTTGCGTTGTTACCAGCGCGAAGAAATGAAATAATTAAATATTTGTAGTTAATCTATATGTAAGTATTATAGATCATATTATAAAAGTCTATAATGAACCGCGTTGAAGTAAAATTGCAAATTTCTAGTTTTATCTCTTTTCTTTTATATCAGTTTCACCCGATGTAACGTTTTCATGCGTACTAGGTCTCGTATCGTAAAATAAGACTCAGTCATCCATGAAAATATTTAAGATACTGCTTGCAAAGACATCGGCTTCTCCGACTTATTTGTAAAATATTTTATTTTTAAAGATAATTTGACATAAACTATTTGTACCCATAATTTCATTGATCATGTTAGACGTGTTAACGGTTAATCCGTAGCCTTTAGCTTCAATTAGAAACTACTTCCAATCACTTTAAACTACAAAATATATCTCTCGTACGCTTACTGTGTTTTTGGATGTAGATTTATTTTATTTTTAAGCCGTTTTTGGTAGGTATATGATTTAAAAAGTGAAACATTGTAGTATGTTTTATAGCTTTGTTTTATTTCTGTATAATTACAGTACTATATCATAAAAAACTATCCAGCATGTTTTAAAATGATATGCAGTGAAGAGATAAAGATATTCTATCATATGGGTAAGGGCAAATAAATTATTGATTTTAAACATTCATTTAAAGCGACGAATTGTTTTATAATAACCCACATTTTTTAAAAGGCATGCGAAATCTGGTCCTTAGATACTTCATTCCCCACTTTCCGCCGAATTTTAAGAAATTACGTGTTGAATGGTGGAACTTATCCCTTGTTTTGTTTAACAGAAAGAGAATGAAGAACATGAAGAAATTATTAAATATTTCTTTCCTCTGTGGGGATGTCATGACGGTCTTAAATATATAAAAAATAACATCATAATGTTTAGGATATTATGTAAAATAGCAATATGTAAAGTATTTAAAACCAAGATTCTATGTAAATACTTGTATTTTAATTTCCTTTTGATATTTCTTAAATTTCAACAACAAAATGTTGCCATATACCATATAAAGTACATTTTATACGTAATGTCTGCATATTTAATAATTCTAGGCGTCTTAGACAGTATAAGTAGTGTAATCGGGTTCACCTGCCTGTCTGGCACCTTGCTTGTAGCAACCGATACAATGACACACAGAGGGTCGGCCTGCTGATATCTATGTCAGAGATACAGCTTGTTGGTAGTGTCATGTAATTAATATTTTTTATTATTGTTCTTATTCTCTTTCAAAATATACATTGCAGAAGACAATGGCAGAGTTGTTCATCGCATAAGCATATTAAATAAATGTTAAACATAAAACATTGTTTAATTATTATTTAAAGCCCAAGTGTGTAATTTATCAGATAATCATTAACGTTAACGCTACACGTGCGTTCTTTGTTCTTCGAGCCTGTTCGCCTTGAACCCATCGGTTTGGACGAATGAACTACATAATATATTAAAAACGATGTTCTAAACCTATGATTATCTCAGTTCAATAGAGCTGATTTTTAATGAGAAAAATGTTTTTTTTTTTTATTTTGTTTCTACAACGTGTTTTAAACTATCGTCAGACAATGCTAAGTTTCTCGTTAACATTATAAATAAAAACTGATTTTGAATAGTCTTTGAAACTTTTTGCCATAATAAACTCCGAGGAAGATAAGTTTTTTATGTTATCACGCATTATATATGCTGCTATATGCTAGATAAAAAATATAGATCTATATCTCTCTACCAATACTCAGTAATTTGTACAATATTTATAGTTAGTTACACCAATTTATTACATAACATATTTATTTTCAGTTTAATTGGACAACAATTTATGATTTGTTGTGTGCTTGCTTGGGTTCACACTAACCGTCTCTTATTTGACGAAACGGAGACTGAAAAATAGTCGATAAATAAATAAAAATTACCCTTCGAACCGAGGGTTGATTACCAATTTCAAAATTATACTCATAGATCAAGGAATCAAGGAAAGTACGACTAAGAAAAGCTGATAAACTTTACTTTGTAAACATATATTATATCACAATCATTTTGTAAAAACAAAGATTTTTTATCTAGTCTAATCTAAGTTTATTTTTTAATCTAATATAAATTTTATTTTTATTTTTTTATTTGTAGGTAGGTACTGCTCAGCTTCAAGCTGTACCCCGCACATAGCAGGGTAGGCAGAGGGAACTTAGGAACCTAGCGTTAAGACATTATGTTCCACTTCGGTTCCCCACTTTCCAAGGCGTTGCGTTGTAGGTACTACATGTTATCATCTCTTGACAAATTCGTAATTTTGGACGGGATTGGCGAGATGATTATAAATTTAACTTTGCAAGACTATGTATTCATTTTGTATGAATTGCACATAAAAATTGTAATAACTTTTTTATGAAATACCGAAAACTTGTCACTTTAGGGATCTTTTACTTTATTTCTATCGGAAATTCTAACTTAGTACCGTTACCCAATGAATTGTATTATGCAGCGAAAATCATTTAAAATGCAACAAAACATATAATAAAATGGTGATTTATTTAATATATACTTAAAAGATTGTTTTTTTCTATGCACGGCAAGGGACCGTATACTCTACGGTCTAGGTCTACGGTATATTTGATTTTAATTTCAGCTTGAAACCAGCTGGTGTCAAGATAAATGACAATGCATTGTCAAACGGACATCAAAGTGTTTCTATAAGATTTTTTTTTTATCTTTTGATTCGTATTAAACCCTTAAAATGACGAATTAATAATCCAGTAATAATAATGTTAAAAAACAACAAAAATATAATAGTTATTTAACGGTCAAACTTAGTTGAAATCGACAAAATCTAAAATCTTAATATTTATTTTGCTTAAACTTCAAACAATTTACAAAATTTTACCTTGTTGCTAACGAACCCATAACCATCACGTAAAATGTAAACAAACACATTGTCAATATGCTGTTATGTATTTAAAACATATGTATGAGTATGTTTACGGAAATGGCACGCTCATTTAAAGAATTTATGTCATATAGTAAGTAATAAATGTTATAATGTCAAACTACGTATTCAAATTATAACCGAATAATATTTTGTATGCGATCGAGGCCACTGCCATTTAAGAAATCTCGTTCAATAAAAGATAAGAAAGACCATACATTTGTATTCGTTTGTAGTAATTTTATTGTGGTATTACAAAACTGGCATCTTCATTTAATTTTGAGATCACGAACCGTAAGATTCTTCGAATTTATCTACTTCAGACTTACTATAACTAAAACGTATAGTTGTATCCGACTACACGTAATGGTTGTAGATTCTAATACAATTCAGACTGATGACATATAAGCATAATTTAATATAAATGGACAAAAATACTCACTGTGTAATACTTTCAAATTAAATCTGTTAATACTTTCAAGTTAAATCTGTTGTTAACAGTAATACGTTTTTCAGAACTCAATGCCACGATTTGTTTCTTTTGTCAGAACAATTGAAAATATAATTCCCTCCAGAGGGAATCGCACAACTTTGCCAGTTTACAACTGCACGCTTGTGCCCCTGCACCACGACAGGCCTCAACAAAACAACATGTTTCTTAATAATAGAAATCATGTTATAGTTAGTTTCTTTACAATTGATAAAAATAAAATGAACATAATACAATAGTATACTCACTCAGCTTCACGCTGTATCCCGCACATGGCAGGGTAGACAGAGAGAATTTGGGAACCTAGTGTTAAGACACTCCGTTCCACTTCCGTTCCCCACTTTCCGCCAAATTTGCATCGTTACCAGAGAGAAGAAATGAGAACATTAAATATTGAATTTGAAAATATTAAATATTTCATTTCCTCGAGTGGGGATCGAACCCATAACTTATCCGTTTCAGTCACACGCTTGTGCCGCTGCGTCACGAGAGGCAACACAATAGTATACGCAAGTATAATCTAAAAATAATACGACTCAAGCTATCAAATACAAAATCTATATTAAAATATTTACATTTTATAACCATTGAAGTATAAAATACCTCTTGGTAGGTCGTTTATCTTGTGACTAAATGATAATGTCAAAATTATCTACACATCATTTACGCTTATTAGTAATGGGATACCAGTTAACTTGTATTATGTTACGTGTTAACTATTTCCGTATTATTCTTGCCCGCGGCCTCTCTCGATGTAGCTTGTGATTGATAGGTTGATGACTTGATTACAGATAACAGTTTGTTCTGAACTACGGATGGGTCTTAGAGACACTTAACTGTGGCTTGCAATATATTGAAGTATACTTATTTAGAAATCCTTTTGTAAAAATATCCTTACTGAGATGCTAACATAATAAGTTCTAACAAGCTCATAACAATTTCAACGTAGCTTGATAAGTACGGGTGGCTTCGTGGTCCGATACATCGACCTAACTGAGATATCTTATATTTTTTTGTTTTATAGATTTAGATTAGATAGGTACTAGATTTCATTCATGTTAGTTTTAAAAATGTCCTGTAATCGTCAGTCAGGACATAAGCTAAAATTTATTGATATAAGTTACTGACTGTAAGCTTTATTAGATAGAGTATTTATTAACATAGAATGAAACCATATTTCCAAATATTATATATTAATTGCATTGTAATATTTACATTTTATACAAAAATCCTAACAACATTTATTATACAAATCTTCCTATTCTGTACACTTGTTTAAGATCACAGTATCACGTAGCATCCTTAAACGTACATAATTTTCCCCCGCAGCGTCTACGAAGTTTTTATCGGCTTCATACGTGAAAATGAAACGGTGTAATCAAACTAAGTAATTGCTCCCAAAATTCTCATTAAGAAAATTTAAGAACGTCGTTTATGAACTTTGATGGCGTGTTAAATTAAATTCGTAGGAATCCAAATTTTACTGTGGTGACGTTATCAAAAATACATAGTTGGTATAGGCACTATGATTTTTTTTAATATATACATATTGAATGGTACTATAGGATAGAAAAAAAATATCCAGTCTATTTTACTATAAGTAAAAATCTAAATTAATAAATCTTTGGTTATCCAATGAAATTCGATTATTTCGCATGTATATAACTAGCACAGCAAATACACTCTAAAACAAGATATAAAATTATATTAAGCAAACTATTCTCTTATCTTACTGCATTTTGAAGATACAACTTTTATTCCTTTACAAGCGAAATTGATCCTACTTCTATTTGATTAGTTCCATAGAAACGACCAGACCAGACAATTGTACTTTTGTCTATCGCAGCTTCAGGTAGGATTACACGAATTCTTTTTAGGTACGTTTCGTCTTACGATATATTTAAGTGGAATTTTATTAAAGGTACCTGACCTTAGCTTAATATATATATATATATATATATATATATATATATATATATATATATATATATATATATATATATATATATATATATATATATATATATATATATATATATATATATATATCAAATGCTAGCAATAATTGTGTCCAGGACATACTTATAGCACAAATAATTAATAAATGAATAAAAATAAGTTACATTTAATTAAATAACTTTTTTATAAAAACGCTTTTCATCTTATACAAACACAAAAATATAGTATTAAGAAGAACAATAAACTAAAAGCAAGTCTAACGTCTGGACGCTTTCAATTCAATGATGGAGGTTTGAAAAGAACTAATTCGTTGTGCAAGTTGATATGGAGCCATTAGAATGATTGCCGTGATGTGCCGTCCCATCACATGATTCGCTGTAAAGTGTGTGTAACAGACTGGGCCTCTTAACGGATTGAATTTTATACGAGCTCGAGTAGGACCAGGGTTGTCTTATAGTTATTCTTTTGAGAATGCTTATTAATATAATTAATTGAAACGATAAGAAAAGACGTTACTATATTTATTATTATAGATATTATTATCTTTTATACGCTTTTAAATTTTACTATTTTCTTTCCTAAGTAGGTTAAAAATAGTAAAAATAATATAATTATATTAATAATAAAAGTTATATGATGTATGTAATTTGATTTAGTTAATAATAAAAGAATAAAAAAATCTTCTAATAAGTGGATCACAAATTTTAGTCTATTCGAAAGTAAAATACGATTCTATTGCTTAAGCGGTTGTTAATCGGTCGCTTTAATTTAATTTTAATTAATTTATATTAATGATATATATGTATAACGGGAAATAAGGATCCTTACCGCGTACTTTACCTTGATAAGTCTTTTGCCATTCTCACGTCATTCGTTCACTCGACGTGCTCAAACCACCTGAGAGTTCTACTTCATTTTCACCGTGACATCCACACAAGTATCATTCTGTGTATATCTTCGTTGGGTTTGCGATCAGCTACCTTTCATCCCACTCAGTTAAACTCAGTCTGTATGAATCGTTGCTTGGCCTCCTCTAGGTAACTAGAGCCTCACTCGGCTGGTTTAACCGCCCTAGCCAGCTCATCCTTCTCCTTTGTAAAATAATTTCAATTCAACTCGTGATAACTAAATAAAAAATAAAAGTTAATTGAGTAAAAGTACATATTTTCCAAATTCAAAAACATAGGCATTAACAATTGACAGCCCTAGAGAACATACGGATTAGGTGCATCATATTATTCAACTTCTGTGTGTTATGATTTCATGTCTGCACAATTTTGTATCTACTACGGTTGATCTTAACTTATAACATTTGAACAATATGTAAGCACATTGTATAGGCTTTATGAGCTATACAATAATAAGTCAATGAATTTACATAATGCAAAGATATATGCAAAAAATCATGTATATATGAATGATGTCAGGGCACCGCAGCTCCGTGTAACTGTGAACGCATGGTTATAGGTATCATCCCGCTTCATAGTTTAATTGACTGACATATTTTTAAATTTTAATTTCCTTGTTCTAGTAAGTTAACAAAGTGTGGTGTTGAGTACTGTAACTTAACACGCACCGTCTCGAAAATCAGCAGAAAATTTGGTAGGTACAAACAAGAGAAATCAAGACACTTCTTAACACCTAGGTTCCCTCTGCCAACCCTCCTATATGCAATATGATAAAAAAATATTACCAAAATTATTATATCAATGTGTTTTATACATATTTACATGTATAAAACACATTGATATAATATGACGTAATTCAGGCAACATAAGGATTCTCAGAATGTTATAGTTGTTGGTTATAACTTTAAAAGAAAAATATTTTTCCTTGCTCTTGTGATAATTTTCATTGAAATACTTCTGACACAGATTTTTTATGATTAAACACCTTAAAACATTCTCATACTAAAAAAAAGTAAATTTAAGTAGATAACTAAATTAAAGTTTAAAAAAATATAATAGTAAATATGCAAATGTTGTCAAAAATTTTAATTATGCTAAAAAAGTAAAGAAGTCATTGTGTATATGCTACAGTACCAATTCGTCCAGCATGAAGTAGGTATTAGACGATTTTATGTAGAGAAACATATATGTGCCTAAGAAAACATTTAAGTGACGTAAATATATAACTGTAAAGAAAGAAATAGTAAAATTAACTGTTTATTTCACTCAGCTTCACGCTGTATCCCGCACATGGCAGGGTAGGCAGAAGGAACTTGTAAATCTAGTGTTAAGACACTCCGTTCCACTTCCGTTCCCCACTTTCCGCCGAATTTGAGGCATTGCGTGTTGGGAGGCGGAACTCAACGCCGCGTTTTGCCTTGTAACCAGAGCGCAAAAATTAAAACATTAAACATTTAAATTGAAAACATTTAATATTACACTTAATAAAACATTTAATATTACACCTACTCGAAGAGTAGGAATCGAACTCACAATCAGTCGATTACAGTTACGCCGTTGCGCCACCACAGTCCGGCAGACTGTTTGTTTCAGTTTTGTATAAACGCCTGAATATAGAATGTTCTAATGTGCTACTCATTTACGTACCTATTTATATTTTATATGGATTGGTACACCCTTATCAAGTTGCTAAATTTAGTCAGCAGGCGTCGACAACCTCCTCAAAAAATTTACTGTTGCAAAGCCATTTTGTTCACTTTATGCGCTACTTTAAGCACAGGTGAAAATTGAAAAAGTTTATGTTACGACTCATTTTATTTAACAACTCTAAAAAGAACGTCGAATTCTAATTTTGGTGTAATGTTGCATTTCGTTGAATTAAATTTGTTTTATTAATATTTTTCTTGTGTACATTAAAAAAATATCTGATAAATGATATGACATTTGCTTCCTTAATTATTTAACGTAACCTTGATTATTTTTTAAGAATTTCGTTAGAAGGAATTTCTTGTTGAAACTTACAGCTGAGCACCATATATGCAGACTGTACTGAGAAAAACGTCCAGCAGTAAAATGGCTATTAGAACAATTTTTAAGGCGGAGTCGCAGACGCATCTAGCAGACGCGAGTTGCTCGTAAAAGTGAGTTATTATAACCGCGTCCACTGAATTTGAACAATCGCCGTCTCACAAGCATTAGAATATGAGCTTTACATTAAACACTTTTAAGAGTTTTTTCACTTGTTTTAAACAATTTTTCAAGATTTTCTTTTTACTTTCAACGAATTTAATGCTTAAGCACATATATTAGGTGCTAGTATCTGTCAAGAAAGTTATTTATCTTTAAGATTTAAATAAATGTTGCTAAGTATGTAAATATAAAATGATGAACGACCGTACCTTGTTTATTATGTTTCTGCATTGCATTATATGGTAAACAATAATAAAGCCAGTTTACGATCATAATATGCGATTACTGGTACCAGAGTATTTAAATTAAATTGAAATATGACTCGTTTTATAGTTAGGGTACGAATAATCTATTATAATATTACTGTAGCTTAGAAAAACTAATATATATATATATATATATATATATATATATATATATATATATATATATATATATATATATATATATATATATATATACATATATATATATATATATATATATATATATATATATATATATATATATATATATATATATATATATATATATATATATATATATCTAAACAACTATTTATAGGCGAATAGGAGATAAATACCAATATAACGTTTAAAATTGTAATAAAAAATAATATTATATTGTCTTTTAAATAAGCACATATAAAAGATTTAGCCGAGCCAGGTGTCTATTGTGCCTTCCTAACGCGCGAACACTTGACGAAACAAAACAGTAGGTGTGAAGCGCAATCAAGGGCTCTCGCTGTGCATACCGCTTTATGCACTCACATTGCACTATTTGCAGTCGTAAGAACGTTTGTGTCAACAGCGTGAAAGAACTAAGTGGTAGCATCAAGCACTACACTTGTCAACCTGCACCTGCTCGTTATTGTTCACAAAAATAAGGCAATGAAATGAAAGTGTTGACATTAATAACACGATATGCAACTTTGTAGTATTCTTGAAATATCCTTGATTATTTACAATTAACAGAACCAAAATGAATATTCCAAAAAAACTTTAACGACTATTTTTGTGTAAAACAAACAATGTATAATATTATGCTTCATATAAAAATTACAAGAAAATGAATGAAAATTAATAAAAAACATTTGAGCAAAGACGTTATTTTGCCAAAGTGAACATAACAATTTGCTTTTGATTGATTTTTGTATGTGAAAAAAAAATACTTTACATTTTAATCTCATCGCAAGATTAAAAGAGTGGTACCTACATTTCATGGAACAGAAATTATATTAAACTGAAATTTTAAATCAAATCTCTAAGTATTACTCATATATCATTTAAAATAAATTGCTTATAAAATATTCTCAAGTCGTAGTAATGTCTTTTTATCCACAACATCACCTGTTTTCCCTTTTTAACGTGTACAGGTCTTCTGTGTGTAGAACATAAATAGCCAGCTCTTGGTGTATCTGGAGGATCACCAATTGATTAACTACCGCCAATATGGTGTTGACCTCTCGTCAGGGTCGAGCGACCCGGTGATCTTCTGGTTTACCTAACCCAATTTATGCAATTTATGCTTTCTCACTGGGCGCAGCAGCAAGGTTGCTATAGACGTTTTCTGTTCCAATTACATGACCTTGAACGCCATCGTCCACCAATGCTGCGTGCTGTCCTCGACGCTGTTGAAGGACTCTTGCATACATTGTTATGCAGATGATAGCACTGTGGACGCTGTAGCCCAGGATCGGCCTCATATAGAATACTGTTCTCACATCTAGGCAGGTGCAACTCAGTATCAGCTTGAACCATTTGATCGCATACAACCTAGAGCCGTTCGAATCGTTGGGGACCCAGTGATCTGTAAAGGGCTTGATACTTTGGCTTTGTTCAGAGAGGTATCCTCGATGTGCCTTCTCTACAGCAATTATCTCGGGAAGTGTTCTGGAGAACTGTTGGACTTGATACCGGCCGCCGAATTTTGAATTCGCACAGTACGTCACTAACTAAAATATAATCCACATCATCTGGACACCCGCCACTCATACGTGGAACGGTCTACCCGTGGCAGTATTTCCAGGTGGATACGATATAGGTACCTTCAAAAAGTGCGTCTACCTCCACCCTTAAGTCCACCATCTCCACAGTCCACGGGGCCGTGGGCGACGCTGATCACACACCATCAGGTGACCAGTACGCTCGTTTGCCTTGTGTTTTTCATAATAGAAGAGGTTCGATTCCTAGCTAGCTTAGCCTACCCTGCTATAGGCGGGATACAGCGTAAAATAAATGTCTGTAAATGGCAATATAATTTATTTGGAAATAAATAGTATTTCACAATATATAAAAATAAAGTAGCTTCCATTGTCACTGTAAAGTTGCAAAGAGCGCATTAACGATATTCCTATTTTTAAATTACTACGGCCAAATTTTACCGATTGCTAAACAAACGTAATTAAAACTTTCGAATTACATTGTGCCTGATTTCTTTTTTAATTTGGCTGTAGCCAATTTCGTCAGCGCAACGGGGAATGACACTCCCTTCTTACGTAAAAAGAACAATGAAAGGGTAGCGGATATTACTTAGAGAGGCATTTTTATAATAAAAAATAGTAAAAATATTCGTCTGGAGATTTTCTGAAGTATTTCTATGAAGATTTTTAAAGCTTACGATTTTATATTTAAAATGCAAAGCATGTAACAATTAAGACCTAAAAAAAAATTAGAAATGTTATTAATAATAAGATATTTAAATAAAAATAATATAGAAAAAATAAAGAAAAACAAATATAAAGTCCTTTGTTTGTCAATATTTTTTTAGCATTTACATAAAACTAAGCTTATATCATTTTACACTGTTCAGTAGCTTTACGAGTTACTTATGCTGACCGAGGCCCGGGATCATGGGATGCGTGTGAATCATAAAAAGTTTATAGACAAATATAAAGTTCTGGGGTTCATCAAAGACAGAAGCTGGGAAACGATAGGACCCCACTTTATTGCTTGTTACGCACCATAAACACGAATCGATAGCCTGAATTTATTTTTTACGAGTATATGAGATGTTTAATAGGTGAATCGAATTATAATGGCAAACCCAAGTATGTGTGATATACTATTTTTAAGATTATTAAAGAAAAATTACAAACTTCTGCATTTTATGGCAATGATTATCTATCACTTCGAAATTGTTGTTATATATTTATGTACAGTATATTCATGTTGTATAAATAAATTAATTTTAAAGAATTAATCTAGTAACGTATTTGAGCTAATTTATTAGCATTTTATATATTTCTACCAACATTTCTTGATAGATGTTTAAATATTTTTTATTATTTCAGCGTTTTATAAAAATATTTTAGATAAATAAAATCAAATTAACAAAATGACATATTTCATATAAAAAGAGCTCACAACTCTATTGTATCGCTGATATGAAGAGTAAATTAAAACCGATCTCAATTATCCAAGTGACACTAAAAATAAATTCTTTGCTTAAATAGAAGGAGCACGTTTCCAATCAAGTTAGTAAACAGAGATGGCGGGGTGCATAACCCGTAATACATACGCGGTATTGTAAGCAATAAAACTGTTTTACGTGTGTGTAAGTCCTGATAAAGCGACTGAGGTGTCCCTTGCCCAATGCCCAGTTTATCGTCCTCTGTTTTATGATGCACAAATTTCTATAACCTCACCATATAACATTCAAGAGCATGTCGTTTGCATGCGGCGATGCTTGCAATATTTTTGGACGGAAAATTTAAAATTTATATACTATATATAATAAATTTTGACACAAAATTATGTTATATATACATAATATTTTATATTTTTCTTGAAACTATATATCAAGCGACCCCCAAGAAGAGAGATGACATACAAAAGTGTCACAACATCATACAACAGTGACATTACCTGGTGTTTTTTTTTTAAATATAGTTTTATTTAATCTTTATGAAACCTTAAAGTAAAAACTTTACTTTAATATTTGTAACCTCTTTGAATTATAGACAAACAATCGTGATCAAATCATTTTATATAAATGTCATTGATAGTAAATATAGAGCTGTGAGAGGCAAACGTGACGAATGTACCGTAGCAATATATGTCCTTTACGTGAGTAATGTTTTTTATTTTTCCATAGACTCGTTATGTTATGAGGAAAATTTATGAGTGGCCGAAGCGTGCGCAATAAATTAAGCTGTTGCGCATTTTACGCATAGACCTCTAAAGTGCCTACACGCGATATCTATGTCCACATATGATGTTAAAATATTCTATCTAAATTCGGTTTATTTTTTTTTAGCTTCACACTTGGCAAATAGTAGTATATGCCTACATCGTACCTATATAACGTTACGTTACATATGATATGGTTATGATATTAGAATGAAATTAGTCCGTTTAAATGATGAGTGACTGTCGTGGCGTGGAACTATGAACACTACAGCTTGTGGGTTCAATCCCAAAACGATGAAGTGAAATATTTAGAGTTTCGCCACTCAAAAGGCAAAATCTCAAATTCTGGAACGGAGTGTTTTGACATTTTTTCGTCTGTCTGTCATGTGCAGAATACAGCAAAGTAAATAAAAATAACGGCGGAAATAGTAACATATACTATTTTATCAAAAATTTTCTTTTTAATAATCAACAAATGAGTTGCCATTATAAAAAACCAATCTACCAATCTCCATTGTAAAGGTACTTTATCTCTCTACTATAATATTAACGCAGATATTTACGCCTGAATATAATATGCATACAAATTATTTATGAAAACATACTTTTATATTAAATACTCGTATAATGGGCAAGTCTAGGTTGATATTGAAATATTCATTAAATACCTACATATAATGAATCAGCCAATAGCTATATTCATCTTTATCCAATTTAATTCATTAACGTTAACCAATAAATACGTTATTGGTTAAATAATATTCCATTAAATGTTAAGATCAACTAAAATACCTGGTAAAGGTCATATGAACATTGTAAAATCATAAATTTGCTGTTTAGCCTTAGGTTATTCAGATTTATTAAGACATAGATCAAACATAAATACGCTATTCAAATACAGTTCAGTAGGTATAATTATCGAGTACTTGATATAATGTGAACAAATAAGGTAATTATAACTAACTGTAGAGGGCACGGTGTTTTAAAATGATTACTATAATTTTTATTGCAAAGATATACTTACATAATAGTGTAGGAATATAATTATTTATTGAAAGAACATCGTAGCTATGGAATCATTTGGTTTATGAAAATTGACATTTTCTGATATTTTTATAACAGTTATTTTTGTATTGCGTCTGGAAATATGAAAGATTAGACAGCTAGACATAAGAAGCGTGTGTAATTACTTTACACATCCATCTTAATCTTGTCAAGTCGATCTATTAATATTTGAAATTGAGTCGGCAATAATGAAGCTATAACTACCTGAGCGATAAAATTAATTGATAATGAGGACGACGCCAGACAATTTTGAAGAAGACGAATAATTTTGTGATTCAATTTTAAGTGTTCTTAAGCCCTAATAGAGGTTAATGAAGGTGTTTCATAATCATTGGCATACACTTGCTCTGCCACTATAGATTTTATGTAGTTTTAAGTTTGTTAGTAAGTATATTAATATTTACATGCTTACATATTAAATTATTGTTACACTGTTAGTACATACAAATATCTATTATGTAGGTATCGTAGTTTTATGCAAATTGAATCTTTATTTAATCTATGTTTGTTTAAGTCTTCGTAAAGGTGTTCTGCTTTATATGAACATTTTCAACAGTCTCGCTACTATCGTTATCTCTAAATTAGTGAAAGTGGGATTAAATACGAATTTGAATAGCCTTCAGTGCCATCCAAACAAGTCTTAGATAAGGTACGTGCTGCTATTTAGCGATTTGTATATGTTTGTTGTGATTCTTACATAATATCATATTATAAATGTGCATTAGTTATAGCCAAAGGACCGTAGCAGTGACAATATATTTTTACATACTACCTATATACATATCTTCCGAGTCAGTTCTTCTAACGCCAAAATACGTTTTTCACTGTAGACGGTAAATATTGTCTTTACAGTGGAAACTATATACTTGGAAATCTTTTAAGTATGATTTACAATTTTATCGACACAGTATGCGTGCAAATTAATTTATCGATGCATAACTAGATAGAATAATACTTCAGGTAATAATATTCACGACAAAGGTGTTTGTTTATTGCAGTTACAATGTCTTATACTGATGCCAAAAATATATTAGAAATTGTAGATATACCACAGGCAAATATTAGTTTACAATTTACATATGTTCAAACCTATAGGTGTCATATATATTTAAAAGCAAAGCAACAAACTTGAAATAAGACAAACTGAACGTGTATATGATATAATTGAGTTGAATATTTTACGTTTTTAAAGTATCTAGCAAAAACTTTGTAATTAACAAAATATTTAAAAATAAAACGTGAAATGGTGTAAGAATGATTCTACATTAATAAAATCACGATAAAAAAATACGATACCATAGTCACCGTACCGTAATAGACAGTTACCAAAGGTGATAACTAAGTTTAGAACAACTGAAGATGTAAAATGTATAATATATCATATTTTTATTTTTCTTTTTATATATAGTAACCTATATAACAGGATTTATTCTCGCAGTTAACAAAACGCTATAACTTGGACGTCGCTTTACGTTAATCCTTTGCAAGGGTGTGTAAGATATTGGTAGTGTTTTAGACCCATTATTTGCTTCAGCGAAGGTTGAGATATTTATTAACCATCAGAGCGAAAACCAGTTTGTTTACTTACTCCCATTACCGAGATAAACAACTTCTGATAATGAAATAAATTTTACTATATACCATACTGTATACTTGTTTACCTATAATATTATAAATTATTATTATTATTGTAACAGAATTTAACTCAAATAAAATACATTATACCAATTTTAGCTAAGAAAGGTAAAAGGTTAAAGTATTAGTATTGCATTAGGTTCTCAGCTCTGGGAGCACGCCAGTCCCGCCGTGAAGTTACGCGCGAAGCAAAGCACTCATTTGTTGTCGCGTCATTTGTTTGCATGCCCCTATTTGAGATTCTCTGTATAGATTTAGATCTTTTAGAACATAGTCTTCTAGTAAGCACACAGCACACGCCAGAACCTCAAAATTTCAAACATGTCATATACTTCTAAGGCTATACGGGAAAAGATTTTCACTGTTTCTACATTGGTCATCAAAAAGGGGCCAGTACTTCTCATAGACCTCTAAGTCTATAAGAAGTACTAATTCCTTTTTGAGCTTTCTAGAGTTAAAATTTCGTATTGGATAGGGTATAGTGCCGATAAAAGGGAAAACAAATAAATATCAAATGTAACATTGTTGACCTGGAGTACCTGGAAACCCTGCTAAAAAAATAAGCCAAGACAGGCTATTATAGGTGTATACGGTTTTTATAATCTTTATTGATACTAAGAGCTCCATTAAGTAAAAATCTGCTTTTTGAAAATTTCGCCCAAAACATCGTGTAAAAAAACGAGCCAAGTCTCGATGAACCTTTTTGGTTTTCTATGAATAGTAATGAAATTTTTAGGCAAAGCCAAGCAAAAGACTTGTATATATCACACGCAATTCTACTTAAAACATGTTCAACGATCGGTCATATAATTTATTTATAGTATTTAAAAATTCACAGTAAGGAAACACAGACTTGGCTTCGCTTAAGATTTTGATGATTTTTTTTTATTTTTTATAGAGAAACAATAAGTTTCATCGAAATTTGGCTTGTTTTTTACAAGACTTTTAATGTGAAATACTCTTTACTTAGAGGAGTGCTCAAAGTGATGACAGAAAAGCTAAAGCCATTGAACTGTCAGGCGTCATTTTTATAAAATAGTAAGACATTTGAAAATAATAAAACCAAAACAAAAATAAATTTTCATTACTCTCTTGTTCCACAGTCTGGTGACCAAATTACTTATACTCAAGACTTGAGCAAGTGCAACGAAAAATGTTTATTTGTTTTATACAATTTTCTTTGTAACAGACTGTACAAAATGCCTAAGAATGTGTCTTGAATAAGAATGAAACAGCAAATGCAAAATGCTGTAAATAAATATTGAAGATATCTCTATGAAAATTATATTGAATCTATTTTTATATTTATAAATTTATTACTAACATATAATTTTTCAAAATTTTTGGGATTTTTGAGGCGTCGTGGCGCAGGTGCACAGGCGTGCGGCGCGACAAGTTGTGAGTTCTACCCCCACTCGAGAAAACGAAATATTTCCATTTTCTCGATCTCGTAAAAAGCGAAAACGCGGTGCTATACTTTATTGCCACACTGCACGCAATGGATTTAAATTCGGCGCAAAGTGTAGAACGAAGTGTCTTAACAGTAGGGTCTTAAGTTCTCTCTGCCTACCCTGCCATGTGCAAAATAAGACGTACATCTAAAAAAACGACGTTGCAGGCAGCTACTAGAACAATATAAAACATTTCTTGCTTGTTGAATATAGCCTTTATACTTTGTATGTTGAATATGGCTACTTAATAGATTTTAATTGCTTTAGATTATTTTTATTTTTTGGTACAAGTAAAACATTATGAAATTATACTTGATTTCATAATTCTATGTACAGTAGGTATCTTAGTGTTCTATGCAGCCATGATAGGCCATAGGAGAGACATTAAAAAAGTAAAACACATCTATATTTTTCAAATTTTTATTTTATTTTTATAAAGGTTTCATTGTATTTATCGTAGGTATAGTGTCATTTGAAATATATTTCAATTCAGCTTCCCAATTAGATAATGTGTAGTAGGCGATTACGTATAACAAAATACAACGGAAAGTAAATAATTAATAATCTCTGAACAAATGTTTACAATTTTTAAATAAAAAGCTTAACATTAAGCAGTGATTGTATACAATAAAAATTAGTGAAGGTAATGAACGTAATATATTAGGTTATTAATTGTGCATTAACTAAAGTAGGTAAAAAATAAAATTATTCTAACTTTAAATTAATTCAATTTCGAGCTGCTAAACATAATATAATCATACTTTGCAGTTGCCAATACGGCACCTTTTATTCATATCTAGGGAAATAATTTTAAGGATTCATTTGAACTATACATTAATGTTATCTATGAATAGATCTCTGTCGGCGACATTGAATGATCTTTTGAAACGAAGTGCCGCCAACAAAGCCTATCGGAACCGACGCAGGTCCGTATGTACAGATCACACGTGTCTAAAATAATTTCCAGTTAATAACAGTCAAACAAAATTGGACTAAACAACAAGGAATTTGTACTTTGGGAGATGTGATATCATAGAGAATCGACTAGGTCCTCATCAAATGAATATTAAATACTTAATGAACATTGTATCAATAATATATAATATAAGCAATATAAAACGTAACATAATCGGAAACACTAGACAATAATATAATTCTGCTAAATAACTGAAGTAATTCAGGTTCATCGCCAGGACTGTAATGGAACAATTTTAACTCGCTGACATCTATGATTAGACGAACGATTCATTCGCAAGCCGATGAAGTCGACTAGAAACGGCTACATATAATCTGATCGCAAGTTGCACTTCCCACTACAAGACTGACAACGAGGAATTGTCTAACAATATATTATTAATCGAATAGAATAAAAACTTAGCTAAATTTTGTACCGAAAACGTATCTAGCGTTGTAATAAAATGATATGCTTGCGAACAGCGACGCTTTGGTAAAGATCACAATTGCAGTAGTGCTGCCCGCTCCGCTCGTCCGTAAACAAAATTAACGAAAGGTCCCGTTCACCGCTGACCCACTACACATTCTGCTATTGATCATTGTTGGCCGCTCGTTCGGTAGCTCTGCGCTTTATCGATATCATATTAATAATAAATGTCACAACATCAAGCCGGTATAAAAAACACTAAGCCTACTAAAACTACTACCTGCGAAATCTCTTTTAAAGAGCAAACTTACACACTATATTCGTAAAGTAACACAAAGCCCATCGCTCGGGCGAACAGGCGCAATATCTGGATCCGTATAAAATATAACATGTTTTTTTTTTCTCTTTTAAGTTTTATTACAATTTTCTGAAACAACCTTAAATACTACTCATGCTTTACCAACATTACAAAATAGACAATACAACGCTCACGTATCCTTATATATGTATATATTTTTTTTCAGTTATCATTATTTTCATATTTCAATCAATACAAAATGGAACTTTGTCTTATAGTAAACAGAATAAATCTAAGCGCCTAATTTATGGTTCAATTGTGCCAATTTCCTTATGCAATGACTGCAAATTTATAAAAATATACATTATAATGTATCATTAATTTATATTATATATCAAATGAAGTATATCTATATTTTAAAATGGTTCTTATAAATATAAAAAAGCACTTAACTGTTACATTTAAGCTTCATGTATTGGCGTTCATACGAGTTCCCTATCCTATTCTATCCTATCCTTCTTTTTAATCTTTCTTCCACATCGAGCCATATTCCAGAAAAATTGTAAGTAAACAAGAGATCATAGTAAAACACATATACATGTATCACGACCACACCCAATATTAAAATTATTGTAGATACCCAGTATACCTACGCTAAAAATGAAATAAGAATTCTTAAACTTTAATTAATCATTCACACTGGCATACATTACTTACATTGTAAAAATAAATTTTAAGTAAGATGCTCTACAAAATTTTATTATAATTTGTTTATAGTCATGGGATAAAATATGTTTTTAAACGCCTTAACGATTTTGCTGCCTTTTTTAAGAATGATAGCTCTTTGGGAACATTTTATGGAATAAAAAATCAAAATAACTCCATTAATTACGAAAGAAGACTGTTATAATATATTTTTTATAAAGCATCTAATACCAACTTACAAAAAGTGGAAATATACTAGCTTACACTTAGGACCTTCTCGCCGTAAGTCCTATCAAGAAGAAGTCTTAACATTCCGCAGCCAGAACCATTTGTCGTCCTGGCTGCGGTCAAGACCACTTCTTAAATTATGACAAACGGGCGGTCTCGTCGAATACCTATTATCGCTGTGATACACGCACGAGCTCATGTCTCGTTTGACTTATAAAATACTACAAACTACGATTTCAGTAAAAAAACGTATATTACTTGACGTTAAATTTACGAATTACATATTAATAGAAAAAATGTTACCGCTAAGTTACTCATTATCGTTATGAAAGTACAAAAGTATTAATTTTACAAATTATGACACTCATACCCTGATGCACCCCGCGCATTACGTCGTAAACGTTAGTCTAATTGCCACGCAATAACTTAATTATTATCTTTAACCAATTCGTAAGATTATCACCAATTAAATCGTACTTACCACAATTTAGAACCTCAATTTTACGACTGAATCGTACATTCGCAAGTCATATTGGAAACAGAAAGTACACGTTTTTGAGCAAACGCAGCACAGGAAACAAGGCAAATTGTAAATGACGAAAGTGTCATAATAATATTGCATCAAAAATTTGTGATATCAAAAAATATTCAAATGATCATTTATCAGTAGTTCTTAAAATACTACAGTCATAGTCTACATCTACACAGTCTTTAATAATGTGCGTTTGCTCGTATTGCTTTTAAACTTACAATGTATGATTTCAATGCTGTCTAATTACTTTTCCAATTTTTCATCGCATTTGTTAAAAAGCTTGAAATTTATTAACTGGTTTAAATTTTATCAGGAATATGTTAACTTTATCCTTCATGATTACACAAGATTACTCAAAATGACAAAATACGATGGAGCGCGAAGTTAAGCCCTTAACTACAAAAGTTAATACAAAATTTTAATACATAACACTACTTTAGTGTAGAAAACATCGAGTATCAAAATATAACTAACACGTTGATTTGCATCTTTCACTAACCAATAACAGCCGTATACTATATTCAGCCAATGCGTTCAAAATTTTTTGAGCTTTTCTGCGGACGCGGTTACGTTTTAATATCTTCAGGCTTTATATCGAGGACCAAAGAAGTCAATGTGTTGGGTTTTTTAACCCAAAAACATTTAATTTTTGCAAGTAGCATTGAATGACTAATCCAAGATTAATGTACGAGTATATAAAACTCCGCCGATCCAACGATCGTTACATCTATTTTTTGGTGTTTCCAACTATCAAATAGCTTAACTATTCTTAGCCATTACACAAAACATTATCGTGGGCAACCAGTCTTCTTTCCGATCACATTTTAGAACTGTGTACTAACAATTTTGAAAAAATACACTATATTTATGGATGTTTATTACGTATAACTAGACGAGAGTAAACATTAAGGGGCAGGGTTGTAGGAGTGAATAGTAAGATTAATAATGATATGACCGTCATGAACTAAATTTTAATTTGTTGCAACTAAGCACATGCGCGAACGCTACTTCTATGACCAGAATGTACACAATTTTATGAAAACACTCGCTTGGCACGAGGAAGATCGTTAGAAATAGTAATCAAATTATACTTTGATATCTTACTTAATGTGACCACAAACACACGCCTCATTCACTCTTAATATTAAAAGGAATTACTTATGAGTCTAAATGAAAACTACAGTTGAAATAAGGTTTGATTAATCTAGGGTAAAAAGCAACACGAGACCTAGTTCAGGCACAATATTATGCCGATGGTTGTCTACTTACGGTGAGCTCCTACTATGTACTATACTAATAGCATTTTATAAAATACAAGATCAAATAAACGTACATAAAACTAATAGAAGATATAGTTTTCAATAAGTAACAATTTACGCCTCTAATTTACCAACGTATTGTAAAACAAAATTTCTATAAAATCAATGTAACGGTTAGTCACTTCATTGAGGTGAAACGTTTCCATTCCATTAGGATTTACAGCAACTATTTTGTACAGATTATCTAGATCAGTGTTACCTTTAATATGTATTCCATTTACTTTATAAAATTTGCAAAAGTAACAAATCGTTTCTTTGTACTTTTAAGCAATTCACTAAATTACACCACATTAAATTCAACATGAAGTGAATGTGTCTAAATAAATTGTTATTTATTACAAAAATTTAACAAATATGTGCAAATAAACTAAGAAGTTGGCAACGTTCGTGTAATTACATTTCTTTAAACTGAACAAACAACTAAGTGACTAAAATATGAATAATCAAACAAATTCTACCACGTTGTATACAAGAGTAGGAAATGTCAAACTATTTTATAAGCGCCCCTACATTTATACAACCTTAGGTTTCATATACGAAGAGTTCGCTGCAACCTGCTTGCAAAGAGCTTTGGTTTGTAAAAGGTACAAAATACAATGGAAACTTTTATGTTCTGAGTTTTGCGATATATAGTTCGACCTAGGAAAATTCTTAACAGTGTAAAGACTAAAATAGTAATAGTAAATGTACACGATTCAAGTTAAAATGCTTAAGTCAAATATTATATATAATGTATGTACTATTAAAAGGGGTAAAACAATATATTTTTTTTAATATTTAGAATTATTTTTAACAACAAAGGAAGATACAAGATAGGTTGAGCGAATATTTAAAATACGTTCTTCTTTATTATTTGTACTCTGCAACCGAAAGTACTACTTGTTAAGTAATCACTTCTTTATTATAAATGATAACTCTGAAACGTATTAATTTAGGAGCCCTCGGACCAATATATAAATTTTTCTATTTAGTATCTAGAGAGGTAATGTCGCACTTTATAAAATATTAAAAAGATCTAAGGATCAGTTTCTGAGGACTTTAGTAAACGCGTAAAAATGGATATTTGTTTCCAATATATCGTAATTACTTTGAATTTGTACCGGAGAGAGGGGGTAACGTTGATGCTTCGCCTCATTATAAACTTTTACTATGATTAATACATCTAATTAAGTTGGCTCTGTATTGACTATTAAACAATATGATTTAATAATTAATTTGTATCGCTTTCGCTAAATAACCGAAGTGTAATGTCATTTCACTTTTTATTTGTACATGGCCACCATCAGATGATCTGGTTCTTTTTTTTTAATATTTTCCTAAATATACCAACAACAGCTCGTCAATTTTTTTTTTATTTTTTTAATTATTTTTTATTGGATACAAATACATTTTATTAAATGTACATTAAACTTTTTAAATATAATTCTATAATTCGAACGAGCAAACTTCGATAAAATTAAAATTGATTAACATATGAAATGACATTACAGTACAGCAGATTGTTTAAAATAATTAGGGATTTTTGATATTATTGACATAATGTACTATCGATTTATGGCTAAACTAGAAATATGTAATAATATATCTGAATAAACACTTTGTAAGCATCTGCGTGTACAAGAACGGCAATATTTACAATACTATACTGTCCTATCATAGTTTTTGATATATTATTTTCAGGTATAGATAAATCCAATAAAAAAAAATAAACAAAAAAAACTTTTAGGGAGGTATTACAAGAACAACCACACTCGACGAACTGGATACTGTGATCCATCCAACTAAAAAAATATAATACACCTACGTACAAGAAACAGAGCACTTCTTGTATATTATAATATTCTATTAAAAAGAAAGGAGACTTAATAAGGAAATTCAAAACAGTTTTATAATTATTTTGTTAATAAAGATAAGTTATTTTAGTATAAGAAAACAGTGAACCAGTTCGTCGCCAGCCAAACCGTGCCAGATGACAATAACGATAAATGAGGTGCAGTGATGCGGATGATAGCAATGACGTGCGATAGAGGTGATGATACCCTGAACATGAATTTAGGCCAAGCGAACAAACAAATAAAAAAGTTGAAAGAGCTATCATTGCTCTGTACATCTTTAGCACTAAGTGCACTCAAGTACTCCACGTACTTAAGTATGAATAAACCGACATGTAATTAACAACCTACTTGCTGCAAATTTTTGCATATATCAAAATATTGCATCAGAACAATACAATTTAATTCCTTACATATAAAAGAAACAGAGATTTTGGGGAGCCGTTATATTTGTTCACTTGGTCCAAGCCCAACATGAGTCTAATAACTACGCAACATTTACGATCAAATCTTATTCAGTCCACCATCATAAGTTTCAGAACGAAGTACGCACTTCATTTCGAAACCAAAGCGATTAGTTTAGTAAAATGTAAATGGCAGTTTTGATTTTTAGAATAATGCAAAAATTTTCACCTATAAAAATTGTCAAGTCTTCATAGAATTATTGCCTACATTGTGAACTCAATGTTCACGGATATCACGTTACCCTATTTTGTAAACGAGCCATTAAACACCTATCCGCACCACTTGGTCTATCCACTATCACTATACACCCACTAGAACTAGAAATTTTATCACTTTTAATCACTTTTGCGAGTAATAAGTATCAAATGTATCAAAAACTTACCTAAAACGTTAACGTTAAACATTAATGAGTAAATGTGCATCACTTATACGCTTATTCAATGTCGAAGCACTATTAATTATAAATAAATAGACATTTATGATAATTATATGAAAAATCTTAACCTATAGACGTAGCCACAAACCTTCTCTTCTAACAAAAAAAAGTACCGTTTCATATAAATAAATGCTTTCAGTGATAAGCGGAAATATATCTTATAAATTAATTATGATCCGAATATTGAGGTTCTTGCATTTGATATGGCACGATTCCATAAATTAAATTCATATATTTTTTTTTAATTTTTATAAAACTCCGCTGATCACTGAACATAATATCTACTTAATAAATTGAATAAAAACAAAACAAATATATATCCGTATAGACCCTTACTTCAAAGATATATATGTATATATCGACAAGCTAATCATATTATTGGTGACACAGCAATTGCTTAAAATTATACTCCTCTAAAACTATTAAGTGAAAAAATATTTGTAAGTAATAATGAAAATGATATTAAAGAACATAAATAACCTAATATGACATCTACAATCCCTTTACAGAATGCAAGTGTCATTTGGTGGGAGAAAAGAAAATCTTCATAAACTTACTAAATATTGTATAACACTTAAGTATAAGTTTAAAAGTTTAAAATTTTGCTAAAATAAAACATAACTAATAAACTAAATTGAACTAAACAACACACCACTCAAATGATCCTATTAAATAGGACTATATATCAGTATCACTGAAATCGAAGGTAATTACATCGTAAAAAAACTTTATTTTCTCCTTCAAAAGGAAACCACTCAGGTAAATTTCAATCAAAATAAAAAAAAAATGCAATTTCTGGCGTCACTGTACACATACCCCTAATAATAATATTTTTTTTGATAAAATCAACATTATCTATTTTAATTAACAAAGTGCAGAATAAAATTAAAATAAAATCAATAGTATGATCTAAACCGATACATAAAATTATTTTCAATAATACCAACTTAATTTTAACAAAAATTACTCCTAGCGCCTCAGGGAGGGCACACAAAAGTTCAAAAACACAGAGGTCTCACGCACACGGCTTACGCGATTTGGTTTAAATAGTCGATGAAGTCATTTGAAAATAGCTGAAGATTCGATGGCTCGGAGGCCTCGATGCGTCGCGGGGCACTGCAGGTAGTTAAAGGTATCGTAGGTCTTTCCACTGGCTTTGAGCGAAGCGATGCAAGATATCGCTCGGCGAGGGTCTCCCCAAGACTCATAGCAAGGGTTTCAGGACTCAGCCCAAGTAAAGAAAGTGATTCCGTAATGCTTGCTAAGGCCGGGGTGAGGAATTTTGAAGATTCATCTGTAGATTCATGGACGCGAGAAGCCATGCTCGTATTGACGACTGGGCGTAGTGCAGGCGGGGAAGCCCGTCTAGAAGGAGACGGCGCTAGACCCCACGTATCAGGGGGGGTGCCGGGAGAGGTTCCCGGCACCGCCGATTGTTATGGCCACTGCTGAAACAACGGGAAAACCCGTTTTGTGAAGCAATAGGACATCGGCTTCACAAAGTGAGTGTCAACTACGTGGCAATGTGGGCATGTAACGGGGTGTGAATAATCCGAGTAGTTCAGACGTTGGTGAGGGTGCAGAAGTGGCTTGTAGCAGTTGTTACACTGAGAACAAAGATATTTCAATAATTTATTTAATTTTAATTTTATATATGTATATATGAGTATATTCGTGTTAAGTTCCGCCTCAAATTTGGCGGAGGCTGGGGAAGGGAACGGAGTGTCTTAACACTAGGTTCCCAAGTTCCCTCTGCTTACCGTGCTACCTACAGGATACAATGTGAAGCTGAGTATGTATGTTCAATTAATTACCTTCAGTCGTTCAGCGCAACAAGGAGTAGCCATAAAGATGTCATATGAATACATTGTACCAAGCACAAGAGACGACCCGTCCCATTTTTGTCCACAAAATCGGCAACGTATAGTGCGGTCTGGATCGCATCTCTCCAAGCATCCCATGCACACGCATGTTAAATATTGTGTGCGGCCCTCGACTTTCACCTGCATAACATAAAAAATATTATAATATTTTCTTATCCTCGAAACAGAATACTGTAAAAAAATAAGGTACTAATTTTAACATGAAGCAAACATCGTAAACATCCGCTTAAGCTAACGTTTATCACATAATTCAAGATAGAGACAGTCGAAAAGCTTGAAGCGATAGGTAGAAATGCGTTCTGTAATTTCGTAGTTTTAAAGTAACTTTAGAAATCTTATTAAAGTTTATTGATTGAATAAAAACGGACAATTTAAACTATAGGTATATTAGCTATGGCCTATCGTGTTGACGCCGCAACGTTGTACTACGAAAGCGTCAATTATAATATAATTGAATAATATTTATATAGTTTTTCGTACACATTTCATAAGAATAGAAAATTTCTCACCTCAACAGCGCTGCTCGTATGTTGCCTTGGGCTAAGGAAGAATGTCCCATCAACCAGCGGATAGCGATCAAAAACGTGAAGGGTTTCTTTGCAAAGTGCACAAGACACACGGGGTTTGTGTTGACCAGCAAGTGTGGAGAGGATGAACAGCCTGGTATCATCATTGCCATGGTTACCTTCGTCCTCAATCTGTAACAAAAAAACAGTACGGTTATTTTTATTTTTTTATTGAGTAATATAATAATATGTAATGTGACGTCCAACATACACAAAATGTAACTGAATATAAATAACAAAATAAGTCTCGTACACGATGCTATACATTATACCCTTACATTTACATATTACGATTAATGCTGGATGCATTATTATTACAGAGATATTCAACTCTCCCTTTAGAATAATCCCAGTAAATGACTGCATATAGCTACATAATGAAAGGTTGAAAGGCAATTATGCTGAATTCGGAGTCGAAGTCAAACAAAAGCTCACAAGCGCCACAGAGATCGATTGTAAGCACAATTTGTTCACGTACGAGTAATTTGTGATAGCGAATAATAATGAAAGTTTAACGAGTTATTGCTGCATCGTAATATTGTCAAAACGTACAATTATTCGTACAATATAAAATCATTACTAATTCTTAGTTTCTTATATTTCAGACAAATCATCTGTTTACGAATCGAATAACCAGACAATACATAAAATGTATGACTTATGCATAATCAGCTAGATACATACCAGTGTGTTTGATGTTAACATTCCTATTATTCTATTATTAGAATGACGTCGTGACACCAGGAACACGTAAAACGTCTCGGCGAGAGCGTTGACCCACGCAAACAAACACACTATGATTTGCAATAAAGAATAGTGCAGTTTGCCAAGAGACGAGGCGGGGCAAGTTATCAGGTATCGCAAATCTTGCCTGGCGTGGACTATTGCACCCCAATTATTGAGAGAGATATTATCTTCATTCGTCCATTTGTAAATTTAAATTATTGCCATTAAATTTGGTAATGATAAACAAATAGATAGGAACTACATGTGCGGGAGAAATTTTAATACGTTTTAATAAAACCAATGAAATATTCATAATTGTATTATAATAAATTCATAGACTTTTTCTAAGGCTCTTTTAAAGAGCAAAATTTATATCTTAAAAAAATACAATTGGCAGTTTAACAACTATTGTGAAACACAACCATATTTATCCAATGTCTTTTTTTACTTTAAAATTAATTCTTGTATTATATAAATATTTATTAATTCTTTCTTCCATCTAAAAATATGTAGTAATAATATATACATACGACATTCATATATGTAGATTATGCGGACTACATATGCAAATTGTATTACTAATTGTAATAAAATTCTCAATTACAACGTTTTAATTAAAGAAATGCAAATACAAGCTGTACTCAAGTATCTAAAAATTTGGATTTATTCTTGTGAAATTTAATCGTAAGTCTGTTCGTCTGTTTCGTTGTTCAAACAACAAAAGCGTCAAGTGCTCGTTTAAAAAGGAGACGAGAGGAATAAAGTACGCTTCAAGCCTCGTTAGTCGTCGACATGCCGCAAAACGAATGTACACACATTAAAACTTCCTAAAATGAATATGCCGCAATAATCAAGAAGAATCGGTAAGTATTTCTTAAGAGAGCTTTGAGTTGTCATTTAATTAAGACAAATGACAAAGTTTCTACTTTACTTCATAATAAACATACTCGTATCACGAACCGACATAATTTTTACGACACGATATATCAAAATAGAATTATTTTTAGGTGATTTTCCTTAGAAAACTAAAAGAAGAGCGATATAAAAAATTCAGCTGCACATACAAAATAATCATCCTCCGTCTCCAGGCACCGCTTATTTTAATTAGGTAAATGAAACTTTTCCTATTATATCTACCGCCGCGTCGCTGGCACTCTTTTAGGCAAAGCAAATAAAATTAAAACGAATATCTAGAAAGACAGAAAGTAAAATAGTTAAATAGAATTAAAAGTTATTTTCGAAAAGTTTCTTAAAGAGTTACACACAAAAAGTTTTAGTACAAAATGACAGCATAGAATTTATGACCATAATAGATGTTTGCGGTGAATTGCAATTTTCAGGAGTAAGGTACATTTCAAACAATATGTCTGCCGGCGGATTATATTTGCGGTGCTCAATACATTTATACTGAAAGTTACGTTGCGTTTTGCTCCATGTTTTCCATTGTCTGAGAGCATCGCTGTATTACTTTGCTTTATTGAATATTCAAATGTACATTTTAAAAATACCTGTCGTAACTCAGAGGCACAAGCGAGTCGAGTGAACAGTCACAGAGTTCGAGCCCTACACAAGAAAATTACATATTTAATATTTCTTCGCTCTGGTAACATAACAGGGTGCGGTTGAATTCTCTACTCACCACGCAATGCCTCAAATTACGCGGAAAATGGAGCGGAGTTTTTTTACACTAGCATATTCTCCTTGTGAAATTGAACTATGCTTATTTAACTGTTTACTAAAAAAAAAACAATTTAGTTATGTTTGACGTAAATCTTGAATTTTTGGAATGCCTAAATATTTTAAATCATTAATATTTAACATTCTTAGAATTTAAGAAGAGCACGTCTTTATAAAACTTGTTCGAAATATTACAGTTCTGCTCAAAAATGCGGACGAAGGGTGTACGAAAATATTACGTGTGATATTTAGGATATTTGTCGCGTGAATTAATCTCACATTTTAAATATTCCATATAGTCAGAAGGAGGTCGCATAACAAAAATAACTTCATACTTCATTGAGTTCAAAATATTTTAAATATTCTCTTCTACTTGGTAATTTTATAACTTAATTTCAAGACACTCAATTCACCTAAATAAAACATTAAAAAAAAAACGAAGACAAAATATCGACTTTACGGACACTTTGATGGTTTTTTGATGAGGTGATACTACAAGACAACTCAATTTTAATAAAGGACTAAGTTTAAGAATTTTTAGCCAATACACATTATATTTAAAAATAAATTGTAAGCTCGGTAATAAATCACCTATTATTTAAGCGACAATAGCAAATAAAGTTGTTTAAGTTTCAAATTATTTGAATTGTGCTCTGAGCAGACATGAAAAACTACTTATCGTAAATACGTTTTATAGTTAGTCGTACTGTTGTCTCTATGACTGATGGACTTCTTTTTCATTGTTTTTAATGGTATTTTACTGTTAATTAACATACATATTTAAGACCAGCGATCCGCTCGCGGTTTTGTCCGCGTGAATAACATTATTTTATTTACTAATTCGAATTACGTTCTTGTTCTAATATTGTTATCACTTTTAAGACAATATTTATATATTAAAAACTAAAAACGAATAAAATATTTGTAGCAATTCTGCCCAACTAAATATTTTAAATTGACGTAAATGTTCATTGACGATAGATTGCCAAACAATGAAAAACTTCATTTAAATGTGGTTAGCTAGCTATCGCGGATATATGTATAGTTGTAAGTTTTAAGTGTATCTCATTCTTCTACGTATAAGTTTTATCAAGTGATAAATAATATCGATAATTCAATGCATTTAAACAAGACAAGTATATTTTATTAACATAGAGCAACATTTATCATTGTCACTAATTCCTTTGTTCGAGCGTAAAATGATACATAAATAGCCAATGTGTGTATTGATGTAGGTCAAGGCATACACACTCGTGAGTAATTTACGTTAAATATATTTTCTTAATATATAAATATTATGTACACAGTATAAATGTTTATTCATAACAACCACAGCGCTGTTTTTACAAGCAAAATATTGGCAACGCTTTTCACAAGCGAGAACTAAAATACCTTCATTTAAAATTAAAGTCTTTACATTTGAATTCATATAGATTTAATGTGTTTTAGCTTGTGCTAATTTAATATTAATGGTTACGTTTAGCATAAGCGAGCCTAGATTACTATGTAAATTTAAGCAACATTTACTATGTATTTTATACCAATCTAATTTCTATTCAAACATCAAACATCACTTAGCATTCGAATGCCCAGATAGCTTTAGAAACTGTGTATATACTTTTTTATTTCTTATATTAAATATTGAAGTCTATTGAGTAAATTCAACCGTCGTGGCGCAGTGGGAAAGTGGCTAAATTTTAAAGCGAAAGTTGTGAGATTGGTTCCTATTCGGGAATATTTTTATTTCCCTGCTTTAGTAAGACATGAAAAATGCGACGTAGAGTCAGTACTTTCTAAAAAATGTCTTGAATACGGACAAGAAATGAAGATATTGTTCTTTCGGCTTTATACTCTGATGTAGTCAAGAAAATAACCTTTCTTTACATAATTTTATTTTATATCTTTATCAATAATAAATATACCTTTGAACTAATATTTAATAAAATTAAATTACATTTATGTAGTTATAAAAAACGAACGTGTACAACCACGTGCGATCACAGCTGAGTCAACATTGAATACGATTATTCATAGCATATGGTGAAATCCTTACGAAATATTGTGTCTACAGTGTCGATTGTGGCCATCTTTATAATAAACTGTATATTAAACCAGCTGAATAAGTTCTTATTATGATATCTCCCCAAATGTTCCATAGTGAATAGGTTGTCTATAAGAATTATTCATAGAAGGAGCAATGGTTTGGCAACTTTTTAAATGTTAAACCAAATAATAAAATAATTTAAAATGTATGTTTCATCATCATATATAGCTGTGTTATTTACACTCATGGTTAGCGTAGGTATTCGTTATATACGTCGAGGCCATATATTTATTATATTTGGCAATGTAAAGAAAAACCTTTAAATCGTTAAAAAAATAAACATTCAAAGTAATATCTGAAACCAGAGAATAAATTTCCAAGTAGACTAAATCACTTTATTCTCTTTGATTTCATTGAAATTGAAACCTAAGATTATTTTAGAAGGTATCTAATCTAATTTTACTGAGACAAACATTGGATAAAGCTCGCTTTACAGAATTAATTGGCTGGATATCTGCTATTTGATCTGAATCAAACGAAATAATCGTTCAGATATAATAATTCATGCGTGTACAATGTTATTCCAAAATGGTTGAGGATTTAATTTGGGATCATACTTAATCAAGTCATATTTTTTTTCACGCTTCACGCTGTTTCCCGCACATAGCGGGATAGGCAGAGGGGAACTTGGGAATTTAGTATTAAAACACTCCGTTCCATTCTCCTCTTTCCGCAGAATTTGAGGCATTGCGTGTTCAGCCTCAGAGCGAGACATGGAAACATTAAATATTTGTTTTACTTGCATATAATGACTTTTTTGTAGAGTAAAATAATATAAATTATACTTCTAATAATTATTACTTTAGTATCGTAAATTGTCTGCCTGTTAATAATATATGTATAAATACTACATAAAGACTTTAGATACCTACCATAACACAATTTTAATAGACTGGTTACTTGGCACTTACTTAGTAAACAACGCTAATAAGATATTGTTAATATATTGTTGTTGTAGTTATCAAATAACCTCTTGTTTTAATATATTTATGTAATCTATACACTATTATTATTCACACCAGGCACTGGAATGCTAAAGACAACTAGTACAATTCTAAATAAAAACAAGATTTATAAAATTATTGCAATTCGAACAAACAACATTGTATAACTTATCGCCACAAAATAAGTATGAGTAGGATTTATGAAAAAATATTGATAATCGATTTTGCGCGATATATTTATACGAAATATCTAATATCGAAAACTGTATCTAAAACATTTAATCGCTCACTACCGGATAACTTCTTGTTAAAACCAAGCATAACTTAGAAGATGATTAATTTTATTATTATTTTTGTTTTAATTACTGCTTTGGTGATTACTACTATTTTTGTTGAGCGTTTTTTATGTATCTATTAGTTAAATATTGAGCTAAAAATTCTATATTACTTTACGTATAAATACACAATACATAGCAAGTATCCATTACAATAATTACAACACGTAAATTCAACACTATTAAATAATTTTTGACATTTGTTTTTGACGATTTTTAAAACAATCAATAAAAAAACCAAGAAATATCTTATGTAATATATATATTATTTATGTATAGGTTATATACATATTTTCGAAATTTTTGTTTAGGTTATTTGAATAGATAAAATGTAAGGAACTTCGTTTCTATTTAGGGTTTCCCGATTGCACATTTTTTTTTTATTATAATACGGTCTCATCGTTATTATATAAAAAAAATATATATTAATATTAATTTCCACAATTTATGAAATAAATTAAAATTAAATAAATTATTGTTATCTTCAGCTACAAGAAATATTTCAGATGATTTACTTTAGTTTATTTTTACAAAACGTACGTACATACTAGAGCACTTATGCGTCAATTAATAGCGTCATTATTATGAAGTCGCAGTACGATGAGAATCATTATCAGCTTCTATACGAGTATTAACCGACCGTGCATCGATAACCCTGCACTTTAGTTGTCACCTCCTTACAGTTTATCAACGATGTTTTGCAAAGTTGCCAATAAACAGCCTTGTAAGTAATTATCGAAGTAAAATAAAAGAATAGTATTGATAAGGTAAATAATAAATATGATTATAAATCAAAAACGTAACCTATTGACTCATATAGGTTTTTTTAATACCATAAACTTATTTATTACTTTCCTAATGTAATTTTTTATAAATTGCTTTATTTTTTGCAATAGTTTTGTGCCTGTCGTGGCGCAGCGGCACAAGCGCGTCACTGTAACCGACAGGTTGTGGATTCGATCCCCAGTCGAGGAAATGAAATATTTAATATTTTCAATTTAAATATTTAATGTTTTCTTTTTTTCGCTCTGGTACAAGGCAAAATGCGGCGATAAATTCCGCCACTCAACCCACAATGCCTCAAATTCGGTGGAAACTGGGGAACGGAAGTGGAACGGAGTATCTTAACACTATGTTCCCAAGTTCCTTCTGCCTACCCTGCCATGTGCTGGATACAGCGTGAAGCTGAGTTTTGTACTATCAGCACAAAAGTGGTTTCACTCGTTTAAATATATTATTATATTATACGTTTTACACAAATTGTAGCCTATGTGTTATACTGGTGTATAAGCTATATTAATTTTTGATCCAAATCCGCTCAGTATGTGTGTGTGTGTGAAAGTGCAACAATCATCCATTCTCACAAACTTTTACATTTATAGTGTTATAAGTATTTTTTTATATTTTCACAAAATGCTAATCGATTTTTATTAGGCTCGTACATTACATTTTTGCCATTTATCAAAACATAAAAAAAGAAAAAAAAAACGCCATTAATAGGATCACGCCGTTAACATCAATGGTTGGTAACAATTGAGGTTATATTTGCATTTCATCCTAATGTTGCAACGAACTCTGGCTGTTGCTGCAAGTAGTTCGTGAATAGAATTGACAAACAAGTCCTTAGACCTAGTTAAGTAAATAACATAGAAGCTGTATTATAGAAGGCGCACTCTACTGTTTAAAATTAGGCTCGAACATATTACGATACTTTCTTAATGCACACAAACAACAGTTCTTGAGGAACAACAAGCCTCAATTATATTTTTATCTGATATTATAAACATAACATTTTGGAGTTTAATAAGTATTAGTGTATAATAAAAATATTGAAATTAAAGAAAAAGATTTAATAAATTTTATCTAATCATCATATATTTGTTTATTTTTTCATTACAGCTGTTGTAATTTATTATTAAGATAAAATGTGTCTTATCTTAATAAGCACAGATATAATATTATATAATCTACGGTTGATATATTTAAAGAACCAGTCGAGCGAACCAACGACTATGTAGACCAATAGTTTAAACTAGGCTTAGTTGGACATATTTGAATTAAAATTTTAAATTTTCATATTTTGACTAATCATTATATATCAATGGTATGTCCCACTTAGTTTTGCCCACCTGTGTCCATAGAACGAATTTAAAACGTTGCGATGTGTTGAGTGGCGAAACCTAACGCCGTTTTTTAACTCCCAAGAACGAAGTAACGACGATACTTAATTCTCTAAGTGGAAACATTTTGTCCTAGTAGATGAAAGACCGCCTTCCATCTGGTTGGAGGTTGCGTGGGGCGACTTCCCCTCGAAGTACTCCCACAAAAGTGGTAGGATCCAGACCTGTCTATTGGTCCCTGCCACCGGGACCTGGAGGCAGGTATATTGGCCCTCCTTGTGTGATATTAAGGTTGGTACAGGGGTACAGTATAACATAAACGATTAGTCTCGAAAGAGAAAAGAGGGGTATGTCCTAATAGGCCATGATGATCTCAAATAATTTCAAAATCAAACAATATTCGTAGAAATATCATTTATTGTTTTTTAAACAAACTATGTGATCGAGTACTATCACTAATATGATTTTGTTCTTAAAAATGGCGGTAAAATATATGCACATAAAATATTATTTTATTTCACTTACCTATATATGTCTCTTATCTTACTGTTACTTTAAGTGTAATACTTGGAAATTAAATAAAGTCGATAGTCACGATAAAGGAACACGACGCAAACATAATATATTCTATTAATAGCATACAGCAGCGGCAATTCTATCGGAATGTGCCTAGCATTGTATTAATTTTATCTGAAATTAATTAGACTTGTAGATAAATAAACACTTCATATATTTTTTAAAGCTAAAATAAATTTCATAATTTAATAATTTCGACTTTTAATTCATAGTTTAAACAAGAATGAAGATTTGAGTTCAAAATTTGACAAAAGATTTTAATGATATTTATACTTGTTATAATATATAAAAATATTATATAGATAAGAAGTTGTATAATTAAAATCTTTTGTCAAAATTGAGTTTTTAGAACATTGTATACTATATATGTTCCTGATTATGTATGTATTGATTAATAAATACTTCACACAAATAAGAGTCAAGCAACCATTAACTTACAAGTAACATTATCGTCGCTTATTATATGTGCGTAGGTAAAGGCACGCATACGATAAGCTAAGTATCGCATAGAGGATAACGGCCGCTTCAAGGCGAACATAATAAACATGTACAGCCCTTAACGGAAGTTTGACGTCAGGTGCGTATCGAGTTAGAAATTACATATAGAATCATAATCAGTAAAGCAGTGCTGTGTGGCCTATCGTACGCGGTACGCCACTTGCATAACAAGCTATAAGCTGTTCTCGTTGGCTAATAAATAAAATGTTGCCGTTTATAAACGCAAAAAACGTGATCGTTAGGTAGAATTATAATTTAAAGTAACTCAATACATGCAAGATTTATTATAGTATCAACTATCAACTATAACATTTTATGTAACAAATACTTCATATATTTTGAAATATATTAAACATAAATCAGCAGTGTACGAATATATTGTACACAATTATTATAGTTTATTTTGTAATTCAAAAATAAAAAATCTATTTACTTATTTTGTTGAATAATTATTCATATTATTCTTTAAAACATAAATGCAAAATTGATTAATGAAATATGTAATGCTTAATTCCAAATGGAATTTTACTGACAAGCAACAGTCTAATTTCATTGCAGTTTCTTAATAAGTTTTAAAGAATAATTAATCGATTCAAGGTTTTTAAAATGAACTACCCAAACATTATTATACATAAGTTATCACAGTGTGAAGTACTCTCTACGATCTCTATCAGTCGTAGCACAGTAATAAATAAAACTGTTACGTAACTAATATTATCGCTGGAAATACTTGAAATGTATTTTTAAATAAAAACATCAATATTCATTCAATTAAGAATTACGCGTGAAGAAGATAACAATTACACGCAAATAAATACTTTCTAAAAGTGTTATAAATACTTTCAGAACTAATTTATCAAAGTTTTATTTTATTCGGTTCTTTGAATATAATTTTATTTATAAGGAATTATCTTTTTTTAGTTTTACAGTCTGGGTACGCAGAGAGAACTAGGGAATCTAGTGGTAGGACACTCCATTTCGTATCCCGCTTTCTTCAGTTATTCTTGATTTGTTCATTAATATTAAATTTAATTTTCAAGGAAGGGTATTTGCGCACCTTGTAGTGAGTGCCTCATAAAATAGAGGGTTACCAGTTAAAGGCTATGAAAACTTATATTTCATATTTTATAATTAATAATCGAAATTAGGGACATTTTACAAACAGGCGTGGTAGCAAATTATATTCAATCAATTTAAATAACTTCATCTCGTAAACATGCAAAATCGGCATGTCATGTCTCGATGCAATTGACTCGAGTATCATAAAATAAAGGCCAGCAGTCTCTTATAGTTATAATTGCCACTAAGCACGGAGATACATTAACTCCTGCTTAAAACCTTATTGAATTATGTATTTATTATTATTTTTTGCATATCTTTCTCTCTCTCTCTCATTTGAGATGATAACAGAGATCTCATCTGCATACCGTACATGGCAGGATAGCTAGAGGGAACTCGGGAACTTATGTTAAGACGGACAGTCTTTTGTTTTACTTTTGTTGTTCCGTTTCGCCGAATTCGAGGCAAGTCGTGTGGCAATGGCGGAGCTCAACGCCGCGCTTTTGCCTTGTTATCAGAACGAAGAAATGAAAATATTAAGTATTTCGTTTCCTCCAACGAGGAATTGAACCCACAATCTCGCGTATTTAAAGTCGCACGTTTGTGCTCCTGCGCCTGTTAAAAAACTAAATAAAACCGATACTGTCTTTTACGAACTTTAGATAAATAAGAAAATTGTTACATAAAAAAATACACCCTTGACAATGTGAGAATCAAAACACTTTACCTTTTACCTTTTATCAATATGAACCCCCTAAATGTTTTAAAACAGTCCTACATAGTAATTCACTTATAACAAGATGGAGCGTGAAAGCATGTTTAAAATTTTATCGGGGTGTTGGCACAGTCGTTGAGAAGAGAGCTTGCAGTGTTTAAAGTAGGCAACCCTTATCCGCAGTCGGCTCCTCAGAAATGTTTAAGGATTTAAAGACAAAAACGCGGAAAACGAAGTAAACTTAACTCTGGTTCACTCAACTACAAACTTTAAAAGAAAGGCGAAGATTGTCAAGACTAAATGAGAGTAGGAGCACTTCTATTCGATAGACTTAAAGTCATAAGTTTTATTAGTATTTAAAATTTGTAATGTTATAAATTATACGTACTATTTGTTTTATTACCTTAGGCGTGGCTATTGTTATATTGTTTGCAGGTATTTTACTTAGCTTGTGTAAATCTGCCACCAATGCATCGAATGCCAAGTGGAATAAAATAATGCATAAGGTCTATGACCTATAAGTAATTCATAGAATGGGCGAGTGAACGCGAGGTTTAGCCCGATATGGCAGGTGTGTTATGTAAGCGAACTGCGCAGGCGCATTTAATGACACCAAATGCCACCGTGCTATTCCTAAGCTACTTATTGCTTGTGCCAAGGCCTCTAAACAATTGAAAGTACACACAAACTGTTTATAAATTAAAGTGCAGGATAAATGAACATTAAAAGCTCATAATTTAGACTTATTTAGAACATAAGTAAATTTGACTTATGAGTGAACTCAAATTACGATCCATTAATATCAGGTGCTGTCTCAACTCGTGAAACTTCCAGACAAAATTATAACGATACAGCCCATTAGTCGTCCCTCGTAACGATAACACTAGATATACCCATAATCGTTCCGCTCCGGAGTACTTTAAAAGCGCACAATTTAAAACACAAATTAGATAGTGCAGTGTCTAAATACGGGAGGACACTGGGAGGCAACCACTACCGGGTGGTTAAGTCCGATGAATAACGAAGAGAGCGGGACGGATTAACGGCAATGGCGCAACCACGAGCGAGACAAATGACAGGGCGCGGGCCCAAGTGCAGCAGCCAGCAAGCTGTGTGCACACAGACACCGATCGATCAGTGGGCCCGCCGCCCGCCGCCACAGCCAATCTATCGACCTTTGCTTTCGCATTTCGTAACTGCCCAATTGTTACATTCGTAACCTTTGATACCCAATATTAAATTCTTATTGAAGTGAAGTACTTATCATGAGTAATAGGTACGCGCAGGTGCAATTAGTTGTTTTGTATTCTCTTCACATAACTGACCGGTATTCTATTGTACAACTCAGAAACAGATCACACACGTCAGATGAACCATTATGGTTGGCACATTCTATTTACTATTTTTATTTTAAGTAATCATTTTAGTTTTAAAAAAATACTTACAGCATCAGTTTCTTAAGTTATATCTCAGTGTGTCTTCAGCTTACATACACGTATTTGAACTTTTTTCGTATATTTACATATGCAACATATCGTAAGAAATATACCTACTGTTCTTTTATTTTAAATATTTTTTCAATTTTATTTTAAAAAAGTGAATAAATACGGTGTATCTGTAATTCTTACATCATTGTATCTAAAAAGTAATAAAATAAAATTAACGTAAACAAACGAGTATATCCATTAGATTTTAAAATAATGGCTTAATATTGCTACGAAATTGCTACGATTCATCAACATTACTTTTTATTGGATATAATTGATTTGTTACAGTACCTTAAATATGATTTGTTTTATTACATCAGTATAGCTGTAAAATATTATTACTTAGGTATACTTACTCAATTTAAAAAATACGTCATATTTATATACTGCTTACCTATTAACCACTGTTCGGTAGTTATTAAAAAAAAAATAAAAAAGCTACGTTACTTTATTTTAACTCACCAAGAACTAATCAACTGGACCGAAGTATGCAACTAGAGTGGCATAACAAACGGCAAACAGGAAGTTAAATGTCACTATTATTTTGTCGTAGATAAGAAACATGGGAACTTGTAACGTAGGATGATAAGAAATACATCGTACCTAATGTGTTACGTCTTAATCAAGTATTGGACTTAATTAATTTAAAATTATATTTTAAATTAATTTATAATAGAAAACTGACTACGTGAATTTCAATTATAGAATATAGCTAAGCATGTAACTTAAAAGCGTAAGTGTTATCAAAATTGATATATGTAAATAGAAAAATCTCAACTCTTAATGAAGTAACAGCTATAAGTGAAATCTTTAAGAATTCATAATATGGAGCAATATCGGATAGAAGAATAGTCGCCAGGAGAACAGACCGCTGTCTAACTTAACAATGTGTTTAGTTTCTAGATTATACCAATCTCGCTCGACACCTAAACACGGATTTTAGATAACATTCAAACTCAAACCACTGAATATAAATGAGATTTTAGAGCACCACATCGCCCGTCTTATGGATCTCTTGCATAATTACTACATATTAAGATCGTTCAACTACAATACAGTCTATGAATTTCTATAACTATCACTTAAGATCCTCTATAGTATATACTTCAAGTTACACTGAAGTTGTACAGTTTGATACCATAGTTAGATCAGTCACAACTGAGTGTTTTTATGAACGTAACAAAACACTGAGTGGGTGAGGGTCGGATAAGGAGAATCCGATCGCACGCACCCTCACCTCCCAGCTGCTTGCGTCTATTACGATTTCAATGTCAAGTCCGATCAATACCAGCCGGGGATGTAAAATTTCGGCTGGTTTCGGCGCGTTCCGGGACCGACGAACGAGTCGCGGCCATACTAACCTACCGTAATGCGTCGGGGTGCGTGCTCCGTAAACGATCAATAAGCGGAGAACTTGGGCCCGTTTTATAAATAATCTTGAACTTCACCCCGTCCGTTGTAACAATTTCTAGGACGAAAGTGCCAATTCACAGCCATTCTCGGTCGCGTGCGTTTTACAAGCTCCAAGCGTTCAAAGTTTACAATTTATTACGAATAATCAGTGTTTAAGATTGGTGAGCCTCAATAAGATTTCAACGTCTCATTATTTAAATTATATTCACACCCAACGCCACAGAAGCTTTGAATGTCTCAATAAGTGACAATCGACAGCTGATGTGAATATTTTCGAGTTTTCATGTAAATAGCCCTTCGGTACGAAGCGATTGTTGGATGCAATGGCTGGAAAAATGTCACTGAGCAAGCCCGAATTGGAAAAACAAGTGCGGTGAATTTTTGCACGTAGACTAAAATAAATGCTCAGTGCGAAAATATCTGCGCTTTATATTTTATTTCAATCGGAAAAATTTGCTATTTGAAAAAGAAAATGTTCGTCCATCTCACTTACAGGTAGAGGGAACCTGGGAATCTAGTGTTAAGACACTGCGTTACCTCCGACGTGTGAGTAGCGGAACTCAACGCCGCAAATATTAATAATTATATATTATAGTTATATTTAGCCTTTGTAAATATCAATGTAAAGAGGATAAAGAAATTAATTGAAAGAATTCAGACAAGACCGACGGGGCGTAACGAAATGGGAGCTAGTTGGTGATAGCGAGGGAGCAAAACGGTAATATTAAAGTCGAAAACGAGCGCTTCATTACTCCAATGCTGGCAATAACAATACGGCTAATGGCGCTCCGGCAATCGTCTTCACTCCGGTTTCTACTTAAAAATATTCCTCTACAAATCTCTGACATTTAAAATCATTACTGATTTTTTTTTTCTATTCGGACGGATTTCGACATTTATATTTGAATATAAAACTATGTTTGAAATAACTAAATAATTGTCTAACTCTATCTAATTAATGGAATTTAAATGCACAGGTAGGTGTGTGTTTAATATTATATATCAACTTATTATATCAGTTACCAAAGACCAATATTTATATTTCGGGTATATTGTCAAAAAAATATGTTCAAATATTCAAATGTATCATTATCACATAATTATATAATGTAAAGTTTTGACAAAAAAAATAAAAAAGACATGTCCCGCTGAGTTTCTTTCGCCAGTTCTTCTCAGGTCTGAGGCAGCAACTTTAGTGAACTGGTGTTAAATTGTTTGACGTTCAAAAAACGAAGCTTGTAACTTCTTATTTTGATAAAAAATATTTGAATTTGAATTTATGTCATTGCTCAAAACAATCTTAAATATGAATAAAATTACATGTTTGTAAATAATACTCTCACAAACACCAATTACTTTTACTAAAAAATTATAAAGAACAAAGTTGATGGAACTTTGTGTACGCAGTCATAGTTCTGTAGTTGTAATACACGTTTTCTTCTGTCGCATTACTAGTATCATAACATGCGCAACGTGTAGGTAGGTCACGTAGGTAATGATAGTTTAGTTTTATTACACTCAGAGCTATAATACGTAGCAAGAAAATATCTTTTAACCTTTATCATGCAATTTTCTGTAGAAGTAATAGTTCCTTATTGTCTCAACACAGAAATAATTGTATGTGTACACATACGTTGGGTGAATTGTACGTGCGACGACATCTTGAAAAACGACGAATTCAAAGATGTCGGCAATTTAATGTATAATAAGAATCACTATTCTACAAATAGAAAGACACCCGTGAGTAGTATTAAATAATTAAATATAAAGTGTCAAGTATTCTACAAATTCAGAATAATATTAAAACGAACCTCTTATATGTTACCCTTTAGTTTATACAATTGAAGTTTCACATAACTGCTTGTTTAATATAGAATAAAAGAAAAAGAGAATTAGTACTATAGGCACACAGACTGCGATTTAATATTTATTTGCCGGCGATATACAGGATAAGTTGAAGTACGCGGCAAAACCATTCATTAAATGATGCACACTGCCGTCAAGTGAGTGGGATTACTTAAAGTATTATCATGTCTATCTTAACGTGCTATAATAATTTTGTTAAGCTATAAAATATCAAACCACACCTTACAATTAGATCTCGATTCTCGAGATTCGACTCGATACGCCAGAGTTGTTATTAAACGTAGCATTTAAATCTGATTCTATAAAGAAAACATAATAAAGAAACACACCAATCTATTACAAAGATCTAAGCAATAACTAATTAATGACATGTTTTCATTCATTTTTCAAAACTGTTTACGTTTATGTATTTTTCAGCTTCACGCACATGGCAGGGAAAGTATGGAAAACCTGGGAACCTAGTGTTAACATACATTATTTCGTTCTCCACTTTCTGCCGTATTTGAGGCATTGAGTATGAAGTTGCGGAACTCAACGCGCTTGCCTTGTTGCCTTCTTTTCTTTGAATGGGTATCGAACCCACAACCAGTCGCGTTTACACTGACTCACTTGTGCCCCTGAGCAACAACAGGCCTCAATATATCAATAGTCCTTGTAATTAGAGTAAATAATTTGTTGAGCGTAAATAATTGTGTTAAATGTTTTGTATAGGTATAGATAGCATTATAAATAATTTTGACACTAAAAATAAAGTTTTATAGAAAGGTGACGAATAGTAAAGGAAAATATTAACGTTGTTGCTTTGCTTCATGATTCTATGCGCTAGAGATTTGCAAGCGTTTGCGTTTGTGCGCAGGCGCAGCCGTGCACTCTAAGTGGGACGTTAGCGAGCATCGACCTCACGCCCGACTTCAGGGTTACCACTGCCACTCGTCGACCATGCCAACAAACTGTTACGTAACTCTATTAACATCTACCATTCACATTATAACTATTTTTAATTTCCATAAACTCGAAATATTTTGGCTTGAAATCAAACGTTTGTTAAGCATTAGCTATTAACGTTATCGAGATAATAATAATATCTGCTCGGATCAATGACCGTCCTAGTTCTATTCTAGTAACCAGTTGCAACGACATATCTTACTATGTTATTTTGTGGAAAACTCAGTATTATTGCTGGAAGGGGAATTCTTGAATTGTAAAAGTGACTTGGTTTTCATACTATAAAAACGTTATCGTTTAAAGTCGACAGTTCTATCGTATAAACCAATTTATTTAATGTTTTACTTTACATAAAATATATATTTTCCCTGCTAATAAATTTTCACTTTTTCATTGATCCTTTGAAAATAATATATGAAAAAGTTGCTTACAAGTTTTTTCCTTGAATACATAATTAAATCAATTAGTTCTATAGTCTGCCAGAAGTCACGTAGCTTGTCTGAGCTTTAATTAATAAAACAGTACTTAACATTCTGTGATGAATTCAGCACATTCACATTGTAATAGCAAGGGTATTCCAATATGCAGATGCAGAGGGTGGATATAATATTATAAAAAAGATATAAATATATTGACATCAAAGGTATTAAAACATTTAATAACACAATTGTTATTAAGAATTTATTTAGAAGTCATTTGTTGTAAAAATATAAAATTATATTACTAATTCTTTCTTTGATATGTAATTGGGGCTATTGTATGGTAGATATTGTACATATCAGAAACTTTCTATCTTGTCTATGAGGTTATGAAAAAATAGAGAAAATATAATAAAATAGAGAGAAAAATAAAAAAAACTATAAAAAGTAGACATTTGCTTAGACGTATTTATTTTATGTAAACCCTCGTTTAATATGTACTATAGTTTACGACAATCTAAAATGGCCTCGTAGTGATTATATATTTTTTTTATTTTTTAACTGGTCAATATATATGTATATCTTAATTGACAACTACTCCATAAATATTTATAAAGCAAAGTGCGCATTATTGAAAGCAACAAGGTCTGCTAACGATCGTTTCTGACACTGATGAAAACTGGGAACGTAAGAACAATTTCATTACTACTACGAAACATTTAAATACACTTGTAAAATATGCAAACAAGGTATGCTTATCGAGATTGAATTCAATACAGTCTGATGATTACAAAAACCGGCCATCCAGCTATTTCCATTTAAAGGCAAAACATTCTGCCAGTCTGCACTTGCAATGACTTTATAAAAAGTTGATCAGATATACCTACACTAAATGATGGAATCAGTCGTTGGGCCAAGCTCCTAAGTTTGCCTTTTAAAGGGATTGTAGCTATAAGTGGTGTCGAAAACGAATGTTTAAGAAATGCGCAAGTTGATTGCACAAACGTCAAATACTAGGACATTCCCGTTGATTTAAGGCCTATACTGTGGTATTAATTATGTACCTACTACTATCGAAGCACTAACGTCTACTACATATATCTTACGAAACGATTGATATCTGAACTAGTATGAGACTGCACGTCATGCTATCATGCTACTTTTTACAGTGCAAGAAAGTTGCACTACGAGATTTAACAGCCAACCAACCCTATTGTATATATTAGCCGGGTACTTTCTTATTTCTTACCATTTACGGGTCGTTGAGAAAATGATGAAACAGATGCATTCGTAACAGATTTGTAGTAATAAAAGGTGTACTACAATTGATTGTAAAAAATATATTATTGTAAAAAATTATAGTCTTATATATGAAATAGATTAGTAATATCTATAGTATATCGTCGGCGTCAGTAAAAGACCCCAAAACTGCAATTTAAAAAAAAATGTGATCATCGTTACTTCAAATATGATGTGGTAAAATGACATATTAGCTTGTAAGCATTTGAGTCGATTAAACAGTGCAATCTAAAACTTATTTCCACTATTTACACCGCTTTCAAGCCACTTCTTACTGTCTATTGTAATTATTTTTATTTAGATTCTTCACTGACTCCGACGGACCGACCGGAAATCTGATCCGACCGAAGACGAGCAATTTTTGCGCAATCATTTTAAATATAGCTCTACCAATTTAAAATTAATTTTATATGTTAATTACAATTCAGATTTTCAAAATGTTTGATTTGAAAAATTTCATACAAGCCACTGTTAAAAAAATTATAAAACTATTATTATGAATACGAGGCAATTTAAAATAAAAACTCAGTGCTAATCCACATGGGAAGCCTTGAGTGGGATATCAAATGGCTGCTAGCGAACTTAGTCGTATTTAGTTACATGGACGACCGCATCGCACCACGCCGGTCGCTCGAAAGCTCTATAGACAAATCAATTAAAGAGCTATAGGTAAAGTCTGTATGACATAGTATCATATTAGTTATGTATTTTATTTATTGTCTTAAAATTGCGTTAGTATTAGATAGAATACATTTTTAACGCATAATTAAAATAGACAGGGTTGTAAGATTTTGTAAAGTAAAAATTGGGAAATTACATATTTTCAATTCCTCAGTCGATTCTTATAACAAAAAAAAGCACATGTCCGGCACTTAACATGCAATATCTTAAAAACTCAGCCTATTTATATTTACAATCTTGTTGTGACTGTATGAACGATGTCAACTTTGGAAAATTACTGACATGATGAATTTATAAACCAAGTTTGGCGTGCGCAGCCAGCCGGTCTAATCGATATGCTGGTATTCAACGACCACCATAAATAGAAAAGAAGTTTTTAGGACAATCTTCGTTAAATACATCGTTATTTATTAGGTAGATATATTACAATTAATTTTCATTAAGTTTACCAACAAGATTTATTTTGTACACTCTATGTATTAGCTATCCATTAATATAGAAATTCCGTTTCTTTTTACCGATTTAACTAACAACCTCAACCCGTGCGACACTCTATTATCGGATATAGAGATACTTAATGAAACCCATCTTTTCGAATATGTACATTTACAAAGAATAAGAAACAAGTTTATATAACTATCGCCTAGCTAGCCAAATTATGTGATATAATTATATGATATTATAATTAAACAAGGTGATATTATTTAAGACGGTGAATTTCGTTACAAGTTTTCTATTAAGTTATATGCACTATATATATGAGAACATAAAATTATGAAGTTTCCCCAGTGGTATACAAATGAGGCACTGTCACGCGACGTGAAGCGAAACGGCTACAAGACAATACTGGTCGTGTTTACGCGATACAGCAATGTTGTAAATTATTGACGTAGATTATCCTAAAGGTTACGAATGATTTATAAATTCGCTTTTGAATTGAGCAACTTATTTAGTTTTCTTAAATGCGACTGCTAAAATAATAGACAAATATAGAATTTTCTTTTTTTTATATATACTTTATTTGCACTTAATACAAGTAAATATTTACTTTACTTACAAGTTTCTTTTCATTTGCAATTCAAATCCATTTTAAGTGCAGGCGTAAAACAATAACTTAATCGTCACACAGTACAGTAAACGTAAGTACTCGCAAACTCTGGGCAGTAATAAATATCAAACAAACGTCGGGTAAAAATAGAAACAGGCACGGCGGGCGGGCGAATGACCGTCGGTTGACATACAACGGACTCAAGGCCTGAGGAGATTAGATACCCGCTGCCGTCGCATACAAACATATAAGTACTTATATTGTCATCGGCTAATTTGTGTTTTGAAATTGTCTGAATTGCCATTTTCATTAAATCACATTTTTGCCGGATTTAACATTTAAGGCAATGATGACATTATGTCCAAAGATAATATGCATACTTGTATCAACATTTACTTACAGCTTTAGATGCTAATGTAATTCAAAGTGGACGTTTGCAGGTACGTGCTTTAAAATAAACATTCGGATTCAATAAAAAAGTCAGTATGGTAGGTAGTCGTAAAACACCCAGTGGCGCGATTAAATTACATGAAAGTTACGTTTATTTGGTAGAAATGTACCGACTAGGGGCACCTCCCGTGACGCCGTTTTATCAAGTGTCAGACCAGTGTTTCACGGCACGACCAACATACTTTCACCTTTATGCTATTATAAATAAATATATTTAAACTGTTGTAGAGAAGAAAATTAATACTACTCCATTGTGCCAGTATGAGAAATGAAAATATGTTTTTATGTAAATTAATTCGAATAGACTCGAGTAAAGAAATACGCTTATGAGTGGTCTAAGTGGATGAGATGACGAGACTAATGAGTTAAGAGATAAAACGTCACCAGTACTAGTCCTTGTTGGAAAATGTCATTGAAAATAAGTGGCTGGTTTGAATGAACATAACCATGACTTTCTCATTCGAGAATTTCACTTCTTTTCCGTCCTTGAATTAGCTACTATATTATATTCAATTATAAAACTTACAAAAAAAAAAAAACATTAAGTATACCCCGTTGACACGGTCGTGACTAAGTTAACATACGACTGAACACGAGAATTGTGAATACAAATACCTCTTAAAATATTAACACTCAATATGGTCATCGTGTAAAGAAAGTATCTAATGGAGGACTCCGCAACATATAGTAGAGACGTATATTTAAATAATTGAATTTTATTATGTAATTGACTAAGTTTACAAATTAAAAAGAAATATTTAAATATTGTTTTCGACACACACTCAGTGCTAGAGGTAACGCACGCACAATGCGTTACAATGAAATACAATTTATACCTATTACTTGATAAACGGACAATCGAACCAGTAGAGTTCTTGAGAGTCAAATAAACACAGTATTTAGTTTTATAATAAATGGTATTAAATTATAATAGGGAACAGAACGGAGTGTCTTAACACTAGGTTTTCTATGTTCCCTCAATCTACCCTGCCATGTGCAGCATAAAACTGGGTAAAGTATAGTATTGTCATATGACAACAACGTGCAAAACAGTTTTTCTTGTCCGCCAATCTTAATCAGTTTCAACTCCAATCAATAGTAAGTGGTTCAAGTGGATGTCATTATTTACTTACAATGAATTTATTGCTGAGAATTGTAGCGAGCAGTAATTTAGAGTGTCTTCATAAGAAAAATAACAAAAGGAAGGAGACTTGAAGATATAAATAAAATTTTAAGTAAAAGATAATAATGATAATCTAATGAGAGAAAGAAAAAACAATATATTTGTCGTCACAAACTTTACAAATAATATATGTGTATGTGTACATAACAAACCGCCATTAAATTTAATATTATCTTTATATCACAGTAAATACAAATAGCAGTTGCCGTACTTTCTATAATTCAAATACCTAAGTAAGTAAAAAATCTTCTTAATAATTACAATTAAAGGACTTACCTTAATTTGATATGAGTTGACTTTATGCTTCGGCAACAGATTGAAAGTAGAGAAGTCAAGCCTCCTTGAAAATATCCCATTTGCGCCAGCACCAGCCCTGTTCAAAAACATTTATATAAATATTATAAGAATATACGTATATGCTTTCTTTACTATGTTTTTAAGTATTATACACACTTGGGAAAAAAAATATTCATTTTAAGAACGTATAAAAATATTGAACGTAGCGGGATATGTACTAGCGCCTTTAAGAATCTGTGCAACCACTAAGCTATATCTTATCATCAAGTTACGTTGATATTATTATACAATTGTTACAATTTATTCATGTTGTTAGCATCTCTGTATTTCTAATCCTAATAGATACATACCTAAAAATTTGTAAAAATATATGAGCTTTTTATATAATATATTTGTACTAATAAATATTAAATTTCGCTCATAATATCATTCGCCCAGTAATTTACAGATGTTTTTGCCGATTATTACATAACTTGTACTAAATTTTTAACACGTTTAATCAAAAGGTTATTTTATTTCTTTGATAATGTTTATTTATTAATTTTATGTTTATGAACAGGTACAGCTAAAACAAATCTTAAAATGCCTGACCACTTTTAGTTATTTTATATAACATTTTAAATAAGACCATATAAATCCTAAAGCTACATAAAATTAACAAAGTGCCAGAAATTTGCAAACCACAGTCTCTTTACTTGTGTGAGTTTCACTTGTTGTGACAAAGGATAACGAAGACATTGTAGTTAAAGATCTGTAGTTTTTAGTACCTACGTACATAAAACTTCTGAAGGCGCCCCACAAACAAACATAATATAACTCGTTCTATTCTAAACTCGGAAGCAAAAATTAATAATAAAAAAGAATGGCCCAGTTCAATTCAGAATTTTTACTGTAGCAAAAAAAAGATGAGGTCTGTCATGGCACAGGGGCACAAGTATGAATGAGGCTTTAAGCCCGACAGTATATGGGTTCGAGCCTGAAACGAACGAACTTGAAGAAATAATATATTTTTTTTATTTCTTCGCTCTAACCATTCCAAAGATTTGGGGAAGTGGAAACCGGAATGGAGTGTCTTAGCACTAGGTTCCGAAGTTTCCTCTGCCTACTCTGCCAATTGCGGGATACAGCGTTAGCTTTACGCTGTAATGAAAATGGTTTTTGACCTTCGAACTTTTTTCCGGAGAAAATAATGTTAGTGACATTTTCTTTTCATTTTTCGTCCGAATTCAAAATATTGAATTGCGTTGATTGGTGGAACTCAACACCGCACATTGTCTTGCCAGAGTAGGGAAATGAAAATAATATGTAATAGTATTTTTTTATTTTAATCCGTTAAAAAAAATATTTTTTGAGTTAAGACATTTTAAAATATTAATTCGACAAAATTGATATAAAATTTTGATTTATTTAGGTGCACATTTTTATTTTTATTTTCAATGTACAGATATTGATTTAAAAGTGATAACGTTTTTAGAACAAGAAAATTGTTGATGTTAGTAAATAAAAAAGTGTAATTCAAGGGGGCAGGTCCTAGTCTACAATATATTTAATTTTTTAGTTAAATTAAATTGAAACAAATATGTTATTCGTAAAAAATACATTCCATTAATTTTTAGCATGTAAACAACATATTTATGCAAATTAAATGTCATATACAAATTAAATAAATTAACAATTTAAATATTACAAACGTTTGTAAACAGTCCGTTACTAATCTGCAAATCTGCATCTAATGCAACGACGTCGATTTAAATATGCACAAGTAGGAAGTGCGGCACATTTGAATATTAACATTAAAAATGAGGAATAGACACATATAAATATCTAATAGCTATTAAAAATATAAACGTTCTGATATAATATTATTTATATTGTTTTTTATCTGTTTTAAGCGGTATAATTAAAATTGTGACAAAGCCGTCAGTTTAGGTTTGTTTAACCTTAATAATTGTAATATTTTCCCGATTAGCAACGAAAGAAAGTTTATTAGATAAATATTTACCACAATTAATTACTTTCATTAACTTATTTTTATTTATTACAAAGAAATGTACGATGATGTAGATGCATAAAAAAATAAGAAAACGCAGATATTGATACAATTAAAATCAATATTAAATAAAAACCTCTGACCCAAAAAATCACTATTTCATCTTTAGTGATTTTTTTGGGTCAGAGGTTTGAGTCTAGAACTTTAACTGCTAAGCTGATTTTCATAAAACACAACTAAGAACCAGCGCGATGAAAACCGATTTCGATTGAAAAAAAAAAAACTTTACTCATATCTTTTTCGGGTTTCTTAATTCGGGAGCTAAAGTAAATTATTAATAGAACAAATTATTTTCGTGAGACCCATAGATAGATATTTATCTCTAATGTCGAGTTACCCGAAACATATTTACCCTGACAAGACAATCAATTATGGCGAATTGTATTAAGCAATTTGAATACAAAACACTAAAAGATACTATCTGATATAAAACCACATTGGGAATAATAATTGTTATTATTTCAAATATCAAAGAGTTATGCAGATAGATTTTTCACGGCACATCGGTAGCGGTGCGCAAAACGCAAAATAAAGCATCAAGGTTATGCAAAAAAAACTTGTTTTTTCATTGTCAAGGTCAGTCGAATTAGATACCGGCTCTCATATCTCGTTGAGGCGTGTCAACATAGCATTGTGTTTATATTTGCGTTAAGATAACACACGTATTTATTATACAGGCGGGTTTTATTGTTGGTAAATTTTATTACTGGTAACTTTATGTAATGATAAAATGGTGACATCATAACTATGAAAACAAAATGCCTATAAATATCTTTATACGTTATATAATATTTTTATGTAATTTTATATTTAATATAAAATATATAGTTTTACTTCTACGTACAAACATTTAAAGAGTACTTTTGCGAACAATGTGTTTTAAAACTTACAACACGTCTCATCCACATTGTGATACAGCTGCGCACTCGTATTTGTTGTATCCGTTTCCGATCGTATTAAAAAATAAGCACTCAAATGAAAATATTTTAAAAATATAATTATTACAATATCCTATATATATTTTAGATAAAAAGTAGAAATATGACACATTGTATACAAAAACAAGGATATATAATTTTACATTTAAATTTAAAGAATATTTATTTGATAAAAAAAACAAATGAGTTGCACTCTATGCCACAAACACGCTCGGCCTTATATGGGTAACCTTGAGCACGTAATGACTTACTTTATGTTAGAGTAATGGACAAAAACACCAGCAATTTTTAGGTCCAACTAAGCAAGAACATTATGTTGACATTTAAGAGCAATACGATAAGCGATCTTGGAGGTGTAAGGTTGTGCAACTAAGTAATTTAGATAAATTATTAAATTAGATTAAAGTGACATTAGTTGTTTATTTTCAAGCTTCATAAATGTTAAAGGTTAAAGGTTTTTATCATTTCCTGGTTCGTTATTTTCTCAGGTATAATAATTAAGTAACTAATTTAAAAATATATTATTGTTAATTAAAACAGATCAATTATATATAGTCTCCGTCAGCGAAATGAAAATGAAAAATGGTTTTAATGATACATATTAGAAGCCTGGAATTAATTATATTACATTAAAAATAAAATAACAATCTTATACTAAACACAAATAAAACGATGGTGAACATTTTTTAAGTTATATTATCAATTGGACCTGTGTCATATAGGACCTTGATTAATAGTAACATATTTTGAATTGAAACATAGTGAATGCAATATGGCTGTACCGGCCTTGAGACGTTGAATGAAAATAAACATGTTAGTGTCGACTAGATTCTATATGAAATGATGAGTCGACTGCTGTGATCGTACGTACAATAATACTTGTACATTTAAATGACTCACACTCAGTTATTCATAGAATTAACAAAAGTATATCGTTCGTATTAAAAGGGAAATAACAGCTCGAAATATATTTACTTAAATTATATTAAGATTTTGAGTTTATTTTTGTTTACTCATTAAATATAATGCAATCTTTACATGTTAACAATATGGTTTTATTAGAAAATGTAACAATGTTATAACGTTTATTTTAATTTCCAAGTAAAATATCATTAGTCCATTAAAAATATAAACAAAATACATATTTTCATTCATTATTATCCATAATATTTTAAAACAAAAAAATGAGCATCCCATATTGATCAGAGCACGATCGCTGTCTGTTTAGTTTAGCGATAAGCCCGCCATTGTGATTTGAAAGTAGACCTAGTGGGAGCTGGGAACCGGTCGGACTTTCTCATTGAAACCGACCCACGACCGGCTCCGAATAGGGATTTGCGTTGTTAGAAGCTATAATATACTATACATTGTGACCCTGACATTGCCTGTTGGAAATAGACTAGCTCTGTATTATTTATTTATATATATTATTAGTTATAACAAAGACACTGGTTATCAACATATTTATATAATATAGATGATTAATTGTAAATACGCAATTTTCTTTATAATAGAAGGTTAAATATTCCTCAGTCACGTAACATCTACGTTCAATTTATCCTACCGCAACATAAACTATGTTATCGTCGCAAATAATATAAATAGAGAGGCATGAAGTGTGATAAACATACTCATAAAACACAAAAAGTACATAAAACTGCCGTCAAGGTGCCTTTGTACATTATAGGTACATATAAAGAATGTATTTCGAAAATTCTCGAAATATCTATTGACAGACCCCGCTTCTACATTTAAGATATGAGGTTATTTTGTAATAATAAGAAAATACTGTAAATGTTAAAAATTAAGGTTATAATTAATTAATCTCTAAGAAGAACAACAAAATATAATATTAAATAATTCCAAACATGTAAACGTTTTACAATGTTTTCTCACAAGCGGCGTTTGTTACCGGTATTTCTTAACAATTGAAATGACTTAGTTAGCAAGGTCAACAAATACCCACAGCCATTAATCTTGGTCAGCTTTACATAATGTTAATTTTATTAGGCAGTAAATGAAGTGGACACAACTGCTATTTTTAAGAATTTCTGATTTATTTCTTATAAGAGGTAATATAATTTAAAGAACAAAATATCAAAACACGTTAAAGCTAGAACGAATTAAGGAAAAAAATGTTTTATATCTAAATCGAGCGTTATAATGCAACGTAGAGCGGCGTACGTTGTAAACAACAAAGACCTTGGCCTCGGTCGCACAATGGGCCCCTCTAAATTCGATTACTTACAACTCAGCACGATTGTTTGGTTCACGAATTTTGCTATAACAGTACATTTATATTTGCATGTGTCATAATGTTTATAATGTAAATAATATAAGGAGATGTAAACATTAACTTATGCCGATATGATGATTGAAACACCCATTTATTTAAACACGTAACGAGCGCAGATGTACATTAATATTTTATTTATATTATACCTACACTTAATATTTTTTATACTTTTTAAATATTCTAATTAATGTTTTTCTGCTTTTGGGGGAAGGGCGAAGAAAAGAAATATTTAAAATATATATAAATATTGCATTTCCTCGACCCACAACCGAACCCACGACTTATCGTTTACAGTCACACGCTTGCGCACATTGCGCCACGAGAGGCCTCTGAGAAGAAACAAATAAATTAATACCAACTTTGGTTTATTTGCAATACGTTTAACGTCTATTATAATTTTTTTTCAGCTTCACGTCGTATTCCACACAAGGCAGGGTAGATAAAGGAACTTAAAAACCTATTGTTAAGACACTCTATTCCATGCCTTACTTTCCGCCGAATTTGAGGCATTTTGTGTTGAAAGGCAGAACTAAACGCCGCGCTTTGACTTGTAAATTTTTAATTTTCACTTCCTTTCAGTGAGGATCGAACCCACAAACTGTCGCGTTTACAGTCACACACTTGTGCCACTGTGCCACGAACGGCCATATATAATACATAATAAATCATACGTCTTGTTTTTTTCACTATAACTGTAAACAAAGTTGTGTTATTCTAATACGTATAACAAATTATGCAATTACGGCATCAAATATCCTATTAAGTTACGTTGAAGAAAGACTACAGACGATAAGCGTGGTTAGCGTTTCATGTTACAACATTCATAAGATTCATATTATATATATAATACATTTTGTTCGTTAACAATGCCCGGAAATTTAAGTTTGTGATTTTTTTTATTTGCTTTATTGTACCTACCTATGTATGTGAACTTTTTGTATACTGATCAATCTTTAATCTTTTAATACTTTATTAGTATAATAGTAAAGGTTTTACAACGTTTGCTTATTAATGAAATTGAATATTTTCTCTTAACTGTTTTATCTTAACTTCAACAATCTCAATTTTCAAAGTGTTTTAATTATAAAATATATCCTCATTAGGATTTCAAAAGGGTTTCCTTCTAATACAAAGAAACCGATACTTTTACGAGATTACTAATCAGGCGATTTCTCATTGTCCATTCAACTCCAAATATTTCCTTGAAGTTTGATATGTATTTATCCCATTCTTGTACCGTCACCTAGGTGGTGACGGTACAAGAATGGGATAGATGGAACTAATTTCTCTCTCTCTCAGCTTCACGCTGAATACCGTACGAGGCAGGGTAGGCAGAGGGAACCCGGGAACCTAGTGTTAAGATACTCCGTTCCATTTCTGTACCCCACTTTCCGCCGAATTTTTCGAAACTCAACGCCGCGCTTTGCCTTATTACCAGAGCGAAGAAATGAAACAATAAATATTTAAATTGAAAATATTAAATATTTCATATCCTAGACTGGGGATCGAACTCAGAACCTGTCGGTTACAGTCACACTCTTGTGCCGCTGCGCCACGACAGGCCTCTTACTTAACTTATTTCAAAACATCTCATTTCATTATACTTACAACTCATTCTCATTATACTTACTTGATTATGAATTTACCTACCGAAGAGTTGATATATAATTTAAAACTTGTTAAAAAATTGGCTTTACTAAGAAATATCCATTTTTTAATTATAATAAATAAAAATGGAAAGAACACGCTTGATAACATTTTCCCTTTATATTAATCTTCCACAAAAAGGCCGTCAGTATCATTCTTAAAAAAATATTGTATTATTGACGGACAACAAGTAGATTAAATACCAGGTAAGATATTGTCTCTTAAAAATTATAAGTATATCAACTTCCCGGTAGGTAAATCCGTAATTAAGTAACTATAATGAATATCTCCAAGCATAAGTGTAGGTGTTTTATGTGAGATTATTTCAGAAAATGGGTCGTGACAGACTATCTAACAAACGGGTAATAAAAATAATTAGCCAATTAGCCTATATGCACGAAGGCGTGTCGTTAAATGCGTACTATCTTCATTGTATGTAAAAATCGGAACGACTCAATTGACCGTAACAAGAATAATTATATTTCTTTTAAACTTTTATAAATTTACAATCAAATGTTATGTATTTTCTACATTCAGGGTTTGAATTATACTAAAGTTAACATAACTGGATTCATTTTTATTCAAACAAATAATTCAAAACTAAATTTAAATTAAAAGCTAAATTTAAAATGCTTTTTTTTCAGCTTCACGCTGTATCCCGCACACGGCAGGGTAGGCAGAGGGAACTTGGGAACCTAGTGTTAAGACACTCCGTTCCACTTCCGTTTCCCACTTTCCGCCGATAAAATGTATTCCGTAATATGTGATAAAACAAATTGGCTACAAAAATATACATACATATATTCTGTAATAGCAAAATCTTTCGGACGCGTGAGACCAGTTGAGAAGCTGATTTGCATGTTTATTTGCAGACACTGATAATACATTTATATTACCATAATATAATGATTGATGTAATCGTTTCTTAAAAACTTATAATTGATAAGTCAATATTTATAGCTACAAAATAACGAGACTATTTGAATACAATTGTGAGCAATTTGCTCCGTTAATTTAAATTTATTCTTTGCTTATTCTAAACAAAAGTTTATAAATGTAGATTTTAAAAATATTTTTCCATACTTACAATAACAATTGTGTTTGAACAACGCGTTGACATTTAAGTCAATTATTTTTACGCTTTAAATACAATTATCCATTTTTATTCATTTTTAATATCTTGTTTATTCTTAAGGCTGTAATCACTTCCATAATTTATACCATCAGTCGCAACAACACGATTGGATATTTTAATATTAATATTTAATTAACCAGTTTTATTGATGCAATTAGCTTTACACGGTTTCTTCCAACTTCAAACTATATCCCGTATATATATATACAGGTTAGACAGAGACAATCTAGAGTCAATACATTTCTTTCATCGGTTTCCGCCCAAAGTCATATCATTTCCTGTGCAGCGGCGAAACGCAACGCTGCAGTTTGTCTTGCCAGAGAAGGGAAATCACTTAATTCACTTCTTGGAGTAATAATCGAACAAGCAACTATCGGGTCACAAAATAATATTTATAAAAGCTTTTATAGAATGTATACAGCGTTACCGTCCGCCAGTTCAAAACCTGGAAGTGTAAATTTATACGTATAAATATTTGATACACATTTTCGTGCCAAAAGATTATTACGTCTCATTTTCAAGGTATTATAAGCATGCTTTACTTGAATTGTTAGCTACATTTTACCGATATCAATCATCATGTTACATTAAATCACTCAAAAACCAGGCACTTCAGTAAATTTTTTTAAGCATTGTGTAGAAAAAAAAATTAAATTTGTTTTAATATATTTTTTTCTTATAACTCAGATTACTGAGGGTAAATAAATAGTAACATTTCAATCAAATGACTATTGCGACTTATCGGGTAATGTGCCTTGCTTACGTGACCTACATCACATAGAGATTTAGAGTTACAACTAAATACAACAAATAATTCCTACGTTATTGGCCTTAACTGGGGTCTGTGCCGTAGTATACGCGAGCGATCCTACGGCCTCCCATATATCTGAAATCGCTTTCCGCTGGGTCGCAATACCCACTATTAAAAAATAATAATAATAAAAATTGAGTCTATTAAAATTATCATTGGAGTTAATAACTAATTCCTAATGGAATTTTATACTTATTTTTAACTGATCTACTGATATTGGTAACCAGATAATGTGACAATGTTGCAATATAAAAACATTTCTATGTAGGTACTTTATAACGTCAATCGCAATAGCTTTAAATTGCAATAATTTATTTAATTACACTATACACTTGACTTTACATCTTCTATAATAGGTAGAATCTATTAATAACGCCAAGCCACTGCGTGGGTATAATTTATAATAGATATATTTCTTGAGTACTTACAGAGTGCTAAATACTATGTTTTTGCTTTCATAATTAAATGTTATGTTATTAACACTAAAACTCCAATATATACATTTTTTTTTTCAATATGTAGTAAATTGAAAGTAAAACTATTAAATACTTGTCCTCTGTTTAAAAGGCTTATTGGTATGCTTATGAATCTGCTTCAATTAATAAATTGTAATTTTCGCTATAATCTAGTAATATTATGATACAGAAACAAGTAGGTAAATGTCGCTGTTATCACAAGAAATATTTACACAGTATATACAAACAAGCGTTTTAAAACAAATATTTTATAAATAGACATACGATTGCATGCAACAACTTAGTAGAACAATATTCATCGCAGGAAACACATGACAATATGGCCGCGATTGTTGAACAAACGCGTAGAAAACTCTAGACCTTACATCAATGAATGTGTTGAGGATGGTTAGTTTTAATGCGCAATAATAGTTACAAAGTACTTGTCAGCAAGTAATATTTTTTTTATAATTTTAGTTATATTAAGGCCATCTCGCAACGGGGCATAAGCGTGATTGATGTAAACACGGCAGTTGTTGATTCGATTCCTTGTCGTGGTAATAAATATTTAATATTTTCGTCGCTATAGTAGGTACGATACAAAACGCGGCGATAAGCTCCGCCACTCAACATAGCCAAGGAAGAGCAAGAAAAGGGGACATGCAGACAGGCAATTTTTATTAGTACTTATGTACTAAGTCTATTGCAGTGACAGTTAGGTTAGAAATTTTTAAACTTAACCTAAAATGCACTTAAAAACCAAATTTATTAATATAGATAAAAATTCTTATAATTTTATTTTTACATTGCCGGTGAGCAGACACACAGAGAACAGCAGGTACACTATAAAATCCCTAGGAATTATATGCTTTATTTAGGCAAAGTACATAATGGAGAATAATATTCATAATATTTTCTAGACGCCCCAGGTATATTATTAATCGCCTAGGTATTCCTAAATTATACAGGTTGCATTGAATAGTACTAATTTTTACACGATTGTTATCAAAGCTTCAACTTGATATGAAGCTGACAAGTCAACGCCCACATAAATCTGATATCTAATCTTAACGTCATTCTCACTCTATTGCGGTACATATATTTCAAGATTTACTGGCATCAGGGCCATGTGGTATATGGAATTGCAGTTGAAATTTCGCTTTGTGTTAACTTATACATGCATACTGCAGTAAATTGCAATTTTGAATTAAGCTACCTAAAATCAATTTAGTTCTTGCCTTATATGGTACAAATAAGTGAAAGGATGAAATAAAACAAGATGCCAAAATAAGAAGATAACTTCAATGAATAGTTTGCTAAATGCCAACGAAATCTGTGAAACATACAATATCTTGTTGTTCTCAGTCCAGTGAACACGGCATTTCAAATGGCACACCAAAACACGATACTCGCTTGGAATAAAATATTCTTTTAGTAAAACTGTTTGGAAACTCAATATTTCATGAAATGAATAAATAAATGTACGATATACTATATTAGATGTATATTTTAAAACTTTAAAATTTTCTTCCCTTACTTTTTCCATTTACAGAATCTTTATAATGATTCTGGTTATCATCATAAAAAAATATCGATTATCAGTAATATTATTGTTATATTACTAATAAAAATATTTTTTATTAAATTTACATATATGAAATTAAAGTTTTATTCCGGACACGCAGAAAACAAATATGCCATTTACCCAGAATACGACACAGCAACGTTGCAGGATAGGCTTATATTTAGCTCGAAACATAAAGCTTCTCTTACAATTTTAATTGCATCGACGATCGCCCGCCGCGCGACGTAAATAGCAACACCTCGTCCCTGAACCCGTACTTTCTCCACTGTAGCGTCGATGTTTGTTAATTTTCAAAGAATATACGCATATACATTATATATAAATATCCTAAGTTATATCATAAATTACAATTGTAAATTGAGTAAAGTGGAATAAATTGGTTTTTGATAACATTTATAACGGTACAGATTCTAAGTCAATATAATTGTACTGACTGCTTTTAAATTGCTCCGAACTCGTTACAAAGTCGTTTTAGCAGTCTTGAAAGTTGTATTGAATCCTGACATATAGCGTCGTATAAGGTTGGTCAACTACGAGTACGTCTAGCCAACAGGACTTAGAGTCATTTCAAGAATTAATGGTCGAATTATGCACGGACTGTTCTGAATTGCCGCTGCTTCGCCGGCCGAATGTGTAATGAACCGGTGCAACTGACCATGCCCTGTTGTCAATAAATCTTAGGTTTGATTTTAATAAAATTATTGAAATGCTATATTTTTAGTTATTAATATAGTGTGGCGATATTTTTAGTTTATTAATATAGTGTAGAGGCCTGTCGTGGCGCAGCGGCACAAGCGTGTGACTGTAACCGACAGGTTCTGGGTTCGATCCCCAGTTGAGTAAATGAAATATTTCATATTTTCAATTTAAAATATTTAATGTTTCATTTCTTCGCTCTGGTAATAAGGCAAAGCGCGGCGCGGCGGAAGTGGAACGAAGTGTTTTAACACTAGGTTCCCGGGTTCCCTACGCTGCCTCGTGCGGGATACAGCGTAATATAGTGTGGCTATGATACAATATATTAAGTTTTGTACCAAAACCTGTACAAAAGGGAAATGTTTTGTTGTACTTGCACTATAATGAAGCTCATTAGTGCGTGCTCACGACCATACGAACCTAACAAAACATACAATGCACACGTAATGCATTTAATACATTCATTCTACATTTCTTAGCCAAGGTATGATTAATTGTGAAAATTTGCATGTTAAATTACAAAAGTCAAAAGATTTTAAATTGGCAACGGCAACATTATATTGTCTTGAACTGTTCGAACCCATATCCTTAAGAATATATCGGCTTAAACTCGTCACAAGGTCGACCACAATGCTACGTGCCTCGGCGGTATAAACGCGCGTATCTGTGAAAGAGATGCACGTAGACGGGAATCGGGAGAATACTGCGTTCGGCTGCAATTTATGCAGGCATGCGCCGTTGCGTCGATCACGCCCTAAAAACGGAGTTAACGAGCCTTGCCGCCCTCTACCAGTGTCAACGAACAACATGGGAACAGCAATCACCACGTCTGATGAGAATTAATACTTATTTTTGTGGTCATGCAAAAATATTAACAGTTTAGGTATTATACGCTACTATTTTAATTTTTATCACATATTACCCTTTTGATAGGATAAAAGTAATATTTCTTTTCGTAATTGCAATAGAATTGCATATTTTAAAAGAAGCAAAACCGATAACCTTTTGTAGGCCTCCCCTCAATCACCTCACGCCCCACTGACGCTTGAGTCATAGCGGTCGCGCCTCAGACAAACAGCTAAGGAACGGCCTCCAAGGTCCAAGACACTTGTGTATGTTCACGCCTTCAGCGACTACGAGTTAAATTTTACTATAGGTCAGAGATTCTTTAAAAAAACCAACGTGACATACAAACAAGTAAAATATGGTGTTTTAATATACCTATTAAATATATACAGCGCAGCAAATGTGATAAGACATATCGCTGCTCGTCTTTGTTGTGGATCAATATTTAAATTTTATACAATACTCAAGTGCAATTTGTATTTGACACCGAGACAGGACGTCATTATGACTTTAGTTATAAATTAAACAATTAATATTTTAACAATATTTCTTAATATTTATTTATTATAATTTATATTAAGATTTTATCTTTGAAATCTTTGAAAACTAGCGGCAAAAAAGACATTTGGCCGATCGCTCATCGTCCATTTCAACTCTATCTATATTCCCTTAATAACGATATTATAATTCTTCAATACCACTAAAAATACTTACTTAATGTTTACTCACAGTAAACATTGTAAAAAAGCTAAAGTCGATATTGCCAGTGTCTTAACACAATGCAATGTCTGGCGTGGTTTGACGGAGTGGGCTCGTCTCAAGGTTACAATAAACGTGATCAGACTGTTTTTTATCGAAGTCTTTGCTAGATTTAAAAAACGCTTCCTTTAAAAGAAATAATAACAAACTTTTGTTGCTCATAGATAAATCAAAAGAAAAAGTTTGTTTTTCGTCAAGAACCATATTGCTTTTTGGTCGTGGTTATTTAGAGTGTCTTTCATTATCAAGTTATCAATATATTTTCTTTAGTTGGTCATAAAAAATCTTGCCTGACCACATTATAAATACGACATTCCAAAAAGTCAAATCAAAACTGCGTAATAACGAAGTATTCTTTAATATTTTATATTACAGATGAATTGTGTTAATTTGTAATATAATATAATAAGGCTATCAATTACGATTTTCCGTTTCTTATACGTAAAAGAATTAATGTAGTAAACCTTAACGTAGTAGTTATGTACTTATATATAATCATAATATTTACTTATTATAGGTAGTTTTTTTTTCTCCTATTATGCTAAAATTGCTTTGAAATTCTATAAATAAACATCCTGCGCTAGTCATTAGATGACAAATAGATGTACTTGCAGCAATTGAGTCGTCTAACCCGTTTTATAAATTCATATTAGATCGCCTAATACGATCAGCGCCCATACAATCATTCATGTATGGAATACAAATAGCCTCATATTAGAATGTATAAATGATTTCCAAAAGAAAAACTTAAATATTTTTAAATATAAGGTCTACCAATGTTATAGAAGGTTTTGAGAAAATAAACTCGTTTCAATCATGTCTATCAAAGTTTGAATTTAGCATAGTATCAGAATTATTTTACTTGATAAATTTGCTAATAAACCTAGTTGATAAAGATCCATTTTTTAATAAGTTTATTACTTAGTCGTTCTCTTTATTGTTATAAAGTAAAATAACATGTTTTTAATGTACCTATACAGTGCATTAATATGAAACCATTAAAAATATATAGTTTTTCGTTTAGATTTATTCAAAGCAATGGAGACCTTGAAACTATTTTTGTTAACGCCAGTTATTAACAGCAGCACCCACTCTTTTTATGGAACGATTCTTCACTGCTAATCCCTAAAACTCATGACTATAAAACACTCCATAAACAATAATGCAGTGGAGTAAGATCGGGACTGCTACAGCTGGCCTTCAGCTCTGATGAAGTCCGAAACGTTTGTTTCTAAAGAATATTGGATGGATGGAGCTTTCTGATACAGCGCCGAATCTTGCTAAAAGGATCATTCTTAGCGTTGTTATGGGGATTAACTATCTTTTTAAAAATGGTGTCTTGATACACTTGTGCTGATATTTTGATACCTTTTTCACAAAAATATAGCTCAGTCTCTTCTTTATAGCTAATACCAAATTAAACCATGACTGAAGCCTGATAATGCTCAAGTTTATAATATTGCTCAATTTTTTTTAACCGTAAATAGATGTTCTAATGACTATTTGTTGTTCTGATTTTACCACCCTGTTCCATTTTAAATTATCAGTGAAAGAATTGACTTCATAAACAGTTATTTAATATAAGCAAGTGTATACAGATTTTAAAAATTACATTTGGTTCAAAACCTACTTTGTCAATTGTAACAGTATTTATGACCAGACTAAGTATATTATATATAATAAGTTATCTAAAAAGATATCAACACATAAATAATAACTGAGTGGCAATTGCAAATTTAAAAGGTCCCATAAATATTGATAGGTACAGTTATTAATTAGAACAAAACGGCTTATAGTAGCTCAATGATTTATAATTACTATGATATATCTACGTAGTTACATATAGAAATATTCGTTTGTGTAAACAAGTTAAAAGAAAGAATAATAAATTTTATGCAAGCAATTAGCATTATACTAATGAATAGGGTAGAATTCAGTTTTATCAACAAAATAAAGAAAAATCAATAAGTATGCATAATAAAAAAGCAGGTTAAAGACTTATTTCTCTGTATTAAATACACAGATTTATACGACTTCAAGGAGTAAGTTCAATTAATCGAGGTTACACTCCAACTCGTTTTTATAGGTCAAGTTAACGAGTAAATAAGTCGGATGTCATGCAGTCTTCGCCCACGGCGCGATCATAAACATACCTATAACACCTACGTTCACATACGTACGTACGTTCACGTTCATTTAAACAACGAAGATTTTCAATATTGATAGCATCCAGTTTTTAATCCTAATAATAAACTACACTAATAGGCTTTCTGCCCTCCTGTTTGCTTTTACTGTTTACTTACTAATTTCAACTATTTACTTGTTCTAATAACATTAGACAATATCTATGGACTGAAAACTACAATTTCAGCTATATAATAAAAAGCTTTCTAGAAACTTAATGTTTTAATATTTTTAAATAAATTTTATTAAATCAAACTAAATTTTAATAGAAAGTTCCCAAAATAAAATAGTGAAATATGCATTTAAATCTGGTTACCCATTTCTGAGATTAGCGCATATAAACGCATAGATAGAAAAAAAATAATGTCATTATCTGAGTTCTATTACAGTAATAAACCTCTGACCATATCGTCGATTTTTCTCGTCCACAATCAAAATATCCCATTTTGCCTATTGGTTCGTTTTATTTTTTATTACATATTAGAGCTTTAATTGTGTAAGGTAAGTAGTAGTAAGTACTTTTGTAGTTTTAGAGATAGGTTATAGTTTTTTCAATAGATGCTCAGCCCATATCTCATCGTTATTTGTCGAATAACTTTTGTTTTCAACCTTATCTTATTATTTGTCTAGCATTCATGTTTCTCTCCATGCAATGTTGTCATACTTGCAAAATATTAAGAATATTTTGGAAATTTAAGCACATGTTTACAGCTGTTACCTATGGTAGCCGTAAGTATGCAAGGGTTAAATATTTTGGTATTATTATATCTTCTAAAAAGCCCAATATTTACACCACTGCCATATTTATAGCAATTTTTCGGGTTTTGTGGTGGAGTCCATGTATTCAATTGAGTCGTTGTCGATAATCATAGATTAAGATAGTTTAGATAGTCATAATTTTAATTTTCGCAATATGCATCTGAATTCCTACTAGTCTACTTTCTTTCACAAACTGCTTGAGCATAATTTGTAATTGGTCTCGATGGTCACATATTAATGTAACGTCGTCAACAAGTTAAAATTATTTAGCCTTTTTTAAATTATCGTTATTCTCTAGTTTAATCATTTAAGTTTTCTAATAACCATTTCTAGTGTCAATACAACAGTTTTAGCGCAGTTTGTATTTATGGAGTCATGTTTTTATAAATTTCCATAATTAGACAGATACTCATATATATCATACATATCTCATTAATTTCTATTATTATTATATTTATTTAAAAAATCGTATCATAATAAAAATACATTTATATTATTTTCCCTATAGCATTAATTAAACCAAAACCCACTTTGCCAAATAAGTATTTTTAATTTTATTTTTAAGAAACCCAATCGGTAACCAGTTTTATTCAAGAACTAATAGCTTCGCATGTCTGCTATCTACTAGCTGATTTATGGCTTGTTAGAAAATAAAAACGTAATTAACGATCAATGTAGACTATATAGAGTATATATTACTATGTATATGAAATGCATACTTTAATATACACAAGATTGACGGGAATCTTCGTTTTTTAAGATTACCAGCGAATAAACCCACATCATTCAATTACTATTTATTATATTAATTAATGTCTATTTTTATATATTTCTATTTATTCTTTTTAATTCTTAAACACCGATTATAAACATATAATAACTGTGACGACTGTAAAAGTCAATGTCATAAAGCCACCATATTTAATGTAAGGATGCAAATAAAGCAATAGTAACAAACACCGTTTATACATAATAAATTCTTATATTTATTTGTCCTCGTATTTAAATAAAACTTGTTGGTATAACTCTATTTTTAAATCTGTTGTCATTTATTAAGTAAGCATTGTGATAAAGTTCTAGAGCAATTTAATTTATTCAATGAATTCTTTGTTTACTTTATGTTTGTATGAACGACTATTTAATATTTCTCATTTTATCACTAATCTTCTTTATTCTTCTTGTATATAAATGAATCCTTGCTAAAAATTATAGCAATGCAAAATTATTGGTATGATTAATATGTTATAAAGTATTGATATTGATTAATAATATTCCTTATCAACATTACTTAATACACAGTGAACTGCAATAACAATGCAAAACATGATAACGTACGAGCCTAACACAATTCGATAAGGCGAATAACGCATCGGCGAAGAAACCGCAACAAATTGTGGAGGGCAGCTGTGGCAATTTGGGGAAAATACATTTTAGTTATCATGTAAACGCATGTACGTATATACGTAGTAGGTACATATATACGGGAAACGGAAACCAGCTGTGCAACGAAGCGCAGTTAATGCATGGGACCGGCAAAATTGCATTTTTAGGGCTCCACAATTTCGGAGGCGGCCAAATAAAATACCTACAAGCATCGCAAAAACTTATTGTTTTGAACACAATAAATTGAATTGCTATTGTTGTAGACTGCGCTTTTTAACGTCAGTTGCCTTTTTCGGAGAACGACATGATATTGCAATTTAAATATTCCTGAGAAAATATTTTGCATATTAAATTAATGATTTCCTGCTCGTTCTTATTGTTTATGCTTTCTCATTCGGATTTCATTTTAAATATAAATTATACGTTGTTTCAATTTTCAAAGTAGGATTTTAATTTATTGTACTAAGTACAAATATTAATACTTTACATTTATTTCTAAGGATGTGGTGTGATAGAACAAATTCAAGTACGTCACTTATGGCAATAATACGTACATTTTTAAATGATTTTATAGCTTTGTTGAAAATATTATGCTTCTGCTTGAAAATATTATGCTTCTGCTTTTTTCAAAATATTATGCTTCTGCTTTTTTGTTGAAAATATTATGCTTCTGCTTTTTTCAGGTACTTCAGGTAGGTAAGTAGAGAAAGAATAATAAAATAAATGTTCTATGACTGTTTTCGGTATAAAAATGGTTTAATAAACATTTTACGCAAGTATAAATATATTTTTATATTTTATAGAATTTATCAAGTTATATTGTATTTTTATGTAATTGAACATGATAGGTACAATTGACGGGTCATTATAAATCGCACCTGCTACAATCACACCTTTAATAAAAACAAATTTTAATTTTGGTAAACAAAGCCAGGTGGGCCAAGTGGCGCAACTTCCGGCATACTTTAAGTACGACATCGCAATAAAACATTTTTTTTTTTACCTAATTAGAGACATAAACAAATTTTAACTAATATAATATTAAAACAAAATATTCAGTTGAATTAACGATATGTATTATTTCCCGAGCCAAGCCTTTCAAGATGTTAACACTTATTTTTTATAAACATCAAAATATGAAATATACAAACGAAAATATTTGACGCCGTGTTGTGTCAACACAAGGGTCCGGTTTTTCGGGTCCTTCGTAGAGAACCAGTTCTCCGCCAATTATAACTCCTTTAAATTCAATATTATCAACCAGCGAGTAAACATTCAACATCGTAGTCGTAATTTGCAGCTAGTACTTATGAAAAGAGCGTAGGTGTGGTTTTATATTAATACGTAGCGATTTTACCGGCCTGCCGGGCGCCACTCGCTCTGCCTCAGGAAACGAGTTGTGTTGTTGTTACAACCTGTGTGAATCGCAGTGGACATGTTTTGACTATCAATAAACTCTATTAATGCCACTATATCTACCTACCTGTTTTCAATTTATACTTATTATACATCTGTAAACGATCTCTGTCTGTCTGTACATGGAATATATTAAGATGTGGGTTCAAAATATTGTTTTTTTTAACAATTCTATGTGTTTTCCTGTGCGTTTGTATGAGCTTATCTCGGAAACGGCTAACAAAATCGGTTTAAAAATAAAAACAAAATTACGTCAATTTAAAATATTAAGTTCAGCAAAATTGCTACAATTTTTTTATTCAATTAGCTGATATTTTAGTTTTCAATGTATAGAAATTGTCTTAAGTGATAACGTTATTAGAACAAGAAAGTAGTTGAAATTAGGATAATGCAAGCGGCAAAAGACGCGGGCAGGTCGCTAGTTAATATATTTATTGTTGATCAACATTTGTATATTTTCATTTAATATAATAGAAATTATATGTTACCTGATCCTATCAGAAATAATTTCAGGTTTTGAGTTTCTCTTCGCAGGTGTCAAGGGATGAGCGTGTGTTGGACTTGTAGAGGGCTCGGATGGTCCCGATGGCGGGGAACAAGAACCTGAGCTGGAAAGACTGAAGGCTCTCGTACGGGCGTCCACTGCGGCTGGAGTACGTCCTGAGCGGGCTCGCCTGCGTTTCTTTTTGTCATCATCTGCTCTGATAGTGGCGCCAGGCGGAGTCCAGTCAAGATCTTTCTTGAGGTGACCGCGGCCGCATCGACAACCGCACGCCTTGAACGCCAAATCGTAGCCCTTCTTCGTCCACAGATTCTGGTGACGCTGTCTCTCGGACCAGGACCGCGCGCGGCCGCAGGACTTGAGGTAGGCGAGCACTCCGACCTCCCATTGCTCGAAGCACTCTCTGTGCATGTACCGGCCGGCGGCGCACGTGTCGTTGTTGCACATGACGCGCACGGCGTCCTCCACGCGCACGGGCTCCCGGGCGCGCAGGCACTCGCCGGGCACGCAGCAGCCGCGCGGGTCGTCGGGGTCCCGCTCGCCGGCAGTGCCGTGCCGCCGCGGAGCCATGGTTCAGGTTCACGTCAACGAAATGGAATGTGCCGCGATGTAAGCGCGTCACGCGAGACACATGCTTGCCGGAGCGCGCGCGGCCGACTAATAACCGCGAGTGAACGAAAGCGAAATTTCAAGAGCGCAGCGCGTCGCCGCGTCGCCGCACCACCCTGCACGGCCTGCACGGGGCTGACCTTGCGGCGCGGGGGGTGCCGCGAGGGGCGGGGCGACGCGGCCGCCGCGACGGGTGGGGAGAAAGTGCCTGGCGAATTTTCACTTTCGCGGGAGCGGGCGCGCCGCCGCCCGCCGCCCGGCGAGAGCGGGCGGCGACGCACCCTCGCCAGTTGCCACTGCCGCAGACACTCCGGACTCGAGCGCAACGCGCAGCATGACGTTGCCTCTTTTATAACTTTTTCTATGTTCAAAGAGAGTAACATTGATATGAAAATAAAAGTTGGCGTAGCTATCGCACTGTACAGATGTTGCAAAATATAACTTTTTATGTTTTTTGAGAAGATAGTAATATTACTTATATAAATAGCATTACATTAAAATAAAAAATGAGTACGCTAACAAATTTATCCATTATCAGCAATATATTTTATATTTTTTTTATTCATCTGTATCCCGCACTTTGTAGGGTGGTCAGAAGGATCTTGGGAACTTAGTGTTAAGACACTCTGTTCCCTTTCCTATTTTTTGAGGCATTTCAAATTTGAGGCATTGGGCGTTGAGTGGTGGAACTCAACGGCGCGCTTATAATATTTACCAGACTGATGAAATGATGAATGTTAATTATTTAGTTTCCTTTAGTGGGGATTAAACCTGTCACGTCTGCGATAACACACTTGTGCCCCTGCGTTATGACAGAGTTTATATTTCAATATATTTGAAAGAAAAAAAAAAAGATTTCTAATAAATATGTATTTATAAAATATAGTAAAGTATTTATTGAACAAGCATGACTGCATTGTTCTTTATCACCTTAAGTCTATATAATTGTAAACACTTAAGATCCCCAATGTAGATATTTAATTTTCTAGGTAAAGCTAATAAGATATGACGCTGGACTTCTACCATTGGACAGACAATACGGCGTCTGTAGTCTGTACAATAAATATATTTATACTTAACTGCAAGCAAATGTTCATTTTCAAATGTTATATTAATATTATCTATGTTCAGAATGTAAACGATAACACATGGAATTCAAATTATAAAAATCGTAAATTGACGAAGCAGATTCACAATTTTTATATATCTGGATAAACAGAAGTAGATTGGTGTTAAGCTAGGCAATCCGTTCCCCAACGCTGTCTAATTTTCAAAAGTGACATGATTTAACCTTGCGTATTATATACCAGAGTGGAGAAATGAAAATTATACCTTTAATAAAAAGTATGCCTGTAATAAAAAAATAAAAAAAAAAACCTTTGATAATTCCAAACGAATGCCCAAAATAGTGATTTTTAAAATTTTTGTCTGTTTGTCTTTCTTTTATTTTTGTTGCGTTTGTACGCGCTAACCAGATTTAAATGCACTTTTCACTGATATATTTTTGCAACTTTTCTTCAACATTAAATTGTTTGATTTTAATCGGTTAATAAATAAAAAAGTTAGGTCTATTTATAATATTGAGCTCAAAATTACAACAAAATAATTATTAATTAAGTTTTCAGTTGAAATTTTAGTTTTCAATGTATAGATATGGTCTTAAAAGTGATAATATTTTTAAAATAAGAAAGCTGCCGAGATTAGTCAACAACGTAGCGTAATTCAAGCGGACGAAGCCGCGAGCGGGTCGTTAGTATATAATAAACTCTTCCTTTGTTTTAGTAATGACAGATGGAGCGCATTACGTAACATGCGGCCCTAAAGTTTGGGCACCTGCGTTGAAATACGTAAATACAAGTACATTCACAATAATTTAGTTCCCCAGTTTTTTTCCCAACTACGCAGTAATTGTACTCAGTTGACCAGCCCTTTTGTGATAAAAGTGTTTTTTAACCATTCAAGCCGTCTCAAAGCACGCACGTGTGTACTATTGATATTTGTATAGGGTGATATTGAAAGGCACAATGGAGCCAAGACCGGTCCAAGGCTAAGATGGTAGAAACCTATAGTAATGCGTATATTCTTATATAAAGCTTTATTATAAATTACAATAATTATATTTCGGCACAACTAAAGAACTGAATTGCATATTTTGCAACATGAGTATTTATTATGTAACGCAAATTACGACTTATGAGACAAGGTAAACGTAACTTGTGGAAGAAATATATTCAACGTGACTAAATTAAAACTAATACAACGCTTTAAATAATATAAATAAAATATGTATTTATTATTGAAATAATAAAAAAGACATTGACATTTTTTAAAATTGTATTATGGGTAAATTATTGTTTTAATAGCAACTTGAAATATATAAAAAACCTAACATAATATAATCTCTATAATATCAAGGAAGTGCGTACATGTAAGAGGATCAAATCAACAAGATCGTATCGCAGTGAATAGCCGCATAAAGAAACCAGTGGCGCAACGTGTGACCCAATTTCATTTCGACTTGTCCCACCAGGTGATAGGTGCATTGCGAGGGGAGAACCACGTGTATCAAACACCAGTCAAATCGTGCTCCGGCAAAGATAAAGATACAGAAAAATTACAACAACAGTTCAATATTTCACTTTACTCCTTAGTAATAAGACTTATTATTTTTGAGCGCCAAAATATATGGTTCGAAAGAAACTGCGTTCAACCCGTCCGATCCCGCGATTATACTAAGGCCTTTGTCTGAAGTCCGCACATCTGTGTGACCTCGTGAATGGACGATAAATTATTAAAAATATTTAAAGCTAAATATTGAATTGAGAACTGTAAGTTGTAAATTCTCATAATATGAATAATATCTGGCAGCGATTACTATGAAATTAGTATAAATATTATGGGGACTATAAAAATGAAATAATAAAGGTTATAAAGCGACGCATACATACAAAGCATAAAGCCAGCCAGTAAATTTTACATAAAGCATTCATTTCCTCCGACGAACGGATGCATTGCAGAATACAAAAAACGTTACATATAATGTTGCTTAGTGTGACTTCGTTAGCACATAATGGTGGTCTCGATGCAAAGTTTTGATAATGAGCCAATGTCTAGCCTTATTGTAACGGATGTCTCATTGTTTTGTAGTTGTTTATATACACACAAACAAACACACACACACACACACACACTCTCACACATTTATATATATACTAAATTCATTTCTTCACTCACGTGACAAGGCGTAAATGCCTCATATTCGGAAAGTGGATAGCCAAAGTGTCTTATTCGGAACATGAACGTCTCATTATTGCCATGTGCAGGATACAGCTGACAGTAAAATAATATTATTTGTTCATTAAATTAAAACGAAAACACCAATATTCACAACAAAGAACTGAAGACCGTTTGCCAAAGGCAATTTTAATTAGTAAAATGTATGAACAGTTTTTGCTTGACCTACATCTAAGGGATAATTGTGAGGGAATAAATGTTTTGTTTAATAATTACTTTTATAGGTCACTGCATAATACTAGCAGGTGCATCAGAGCGTACACCTGCTGGGGTTGTTCAAGGTCCGCGATGTTCGCTTTTTGTTTCCATTTTATATGCGCGTGCGCGGGAATTTTATACGTAATATATTTATAAGCTATAGGTGAACTAATTTTACGTTATTTGATATGCCTTTATTAACATTGACTGTTACTATTTATCGTTTACCTTATATTTTTAACTATCTAATGAATTAATAGAAATATTTATTACCTATACCTGTAAGTTAACTGGAATGGAAATCCTTTTTTTGTTGAATAGTTAAATTGTGGTGTTTAGTATTACAAGATAAGCTTTCTAATTTAATGTGTTAAGATAAAATTCCACTTAAAAAATGTTATAAAGTTTTAATTTTTAACTACAAATATCCGCGCAAAAAACATTTTATATCTAAAAGCTTTTACTGTAATGTATATATTATTTATAAAACACGTATTAATCATATTATTAAATATTCATACCGCCTAATTGTTTTTCGATGTCATTGGATTATGTATACAACAACTTTGATTGCTATTAAAAAAACAACATAAAAAACTTTTCGGACTTCCAAAAGAAAAAATAGCTTTACATTTATTAAATCTTATCTACAACGCAAATAATTAAATTGACGATACCTGTTTGTCAAAGCTTTATATTTTTTACTTTATTGTAGATACATACCAACTTGCGAAAACATAAAATGCTTTTTTCTACATTTTTTTTATTTACCAGCTTAACGAGGTATGACTTAAGTGCTTCTATATATATTTTCGTTTAAGTTCTTGTTTGTAATGTAATATAAAAACTCTAAAAAAGGAATTATTAGTATCACATGGCGCTAACATAAAGTTTATATATACGAACAACAGTCTATAAATAATTTAAATATGATAAGTTACTGTAGTTAATTATTCACAAAGCTTTTACCTAGCTTTGAATAAATGTAGTACAAGGATTAGAAAAAGTCTTAAAATAAGGAAAATCTTCCATTTTTTAACCTTTTTTAAGTGAAATAATTTTTCACCGGATTAATCGTCTATCCAAAAAGGAAAAAAGTCAATAGACGCGTTTAATCCGGCCAAAATGGTTTCATTTAAAATGTGTCATTATCGCGATAATTGAATATCTTATCATATGTGTAACCTATTAAAGACACTGCACTACAATTAAGCTATTTATATCTTTAGATCTAGCATAAATGCAACAAATATTTTATAAACATACCTATAGATATGTTGATAGTTGTGAACACAACCTGGTTGTTAGCGATGGCATCCCGCAAAAGTGGTAGGCCTTGATCTCTCAAAAGGGACCCTCGACAATGTGCCGCTGGATAGCCTTGAGTTATTTTTAAATTTCAACTGCATACGAATCTCGTCAAGCAACTTCGAACTCCTTCCGTCTGTTACGTAATGCGAAATTATAGTACCATTTCTTTTCTCCCGTCCGAGTGAAAAGCGTGTGGCCCTGTCATTTCGATTTTATAGCTATTGTTTTGGCTCGCACATATTTTATATCTCTTCGCGGAACCGTAAAAGGAAGAGGCAATGAAGGGTTTGTCGTTTTTGTATAGTGATGTGGAGTTATTTATGGTTTGGAATAATGGCTGTTCAGCTCGCCGCGAAATTTAGAGACAGCTGCGTGCTCTTCAATTTTTTATTTCCTTCTGATTGACGTAATTTTGAAGAAAGTATGTTTTTTTAGTTTTTCAGTTTCACGCTATATTCCGTATATAGTGCGCTACGTTCTGTTCCCCATTTTTCGCCGACTTTCTTCATTGTGGGTTTAGCGATTAAACTCAACGCCACGCTTTGTCTTGCTACTGGAAGTAAATAGAGGAAATGAAAATATTAAATATTCCCTTGTGGGCATTGAATCTAAAACAGTTCATGATCACACACTTTTGGAAGTGCAGGCGACGGCCTCGTATAAACAAAGATTTCTACGTATTTTACTATATTTTAACAGCCTGTGTAAAGAATTACCAAAACATATTTTAATCTTTATTATTTCTCAACTGATATTTTTTTTATATTAATATTTAAAAAAATATGAACATTACGCTCGTTTTCGTCTTTAGTACACAATATTTCTATCAAACAAACTTTCCATATAGTTAAGCCGCACGATCCTTTGTGCGCTTGTTGTTTGTTCCACGTTAACTCGATGCTATTATCACGGTGGCTTGCATACATCCCCTTTATTGTGTTGTTTGTGCGAGAAGAAATTGGAAACCATATAAAAAGATACTTTGAATACCTTAGACCAGTTTGACTCGTTTTGTATGAGCGACTACTATTTGCGACGTTTAAAGACATTTACTACGAGTTTGGAAAGCGTGTTATAGTTCTTTAGATTCGAAAATAACAGTCTAGCAACATAAACGTTAAAACTTTAGTTAAGTGCATTACGCGAGCATATCATAAACAAAACGGCATTGCTGGTAAAGGATTCGATTAGGTTTTAATATCTTAAGTAAGTTTAATGTCTACATTATATTTCGACGGAAATTTAACTTGTGAAAATGAAACAATAAATTATTTAAAATATTTAATTCATGTTCTATCAGTAAAAAGCATTTAGTTTTAAAATACTCTAAAGTAAAAAATAATTCCAGCGAGCGGCGATCGACTCTAAAACCTACACACTGACATCACTTAGTCAAATTCTGTGCCACTGTGCCATCGGTATGACATAGTATATAATAAGTACAATAGAAACACCAATGAAAATACTCGAACACCGTGAGAGAAGATTAAAATAGCGAACATAACATTGTATCTCCAGAAAGCCGCGCTAATTGGAGCTGCTCTATTTCAACAAACCATTACAGCTATGGGTTAAATTTCGACTATGTTTCCATATCGAATTCGAATCGATAAAATTTAAATGTTTTTCTTAAAAGCACGTTTCTAAGAAACATTGGTGTTTCGTCTCACATTTCGATGCCCTCTTGCATAACTGTGGTCAAAAAACAACTCGCTCATTGTGCCCAACTATTGAAGCATTGACCTGACCTTATTTTGATACTTGGAAATTAAAATTATATATATATATATATATATATATATATATATACATATATATATATATATATATATATATATATATATATGTATATATATATATATATATATATATATATATATATATATATATATATATATATATATATATATATATATATATATTTAAAAGTTTTGTGTAATTCTTGTTGACGATTTATAAAAATGGTGTTTTGTTCATTTTCTTAGCTTAATGTGAATCTGTTTTCGGATGTGTAATGTCATAGTAGGTGAAATTTCTATATTAATACTCAGATATTATTTCGCAGCCACTTTATTTTATTATATATGTACGAAGACTGGACCTAATGTTAGAGATATGAGGCTTCTACATGAAGCGGAACTTAACGCCGCACGTTCTCTTACGAGAATACATAAGGATATAAAAATAATCACTAATTATTATCTTCGCGCTCACAGATCAGATGATGTCAAGATGGCCTACAACAAATAAACAAACACGAAAAATACTTATTAAATATTTTCAAATCCTAAGTACGAACATAATGATTATACTAATTAATACTGATACGTAAGGTTTTAGGTGGCCGTCGCCTTTTTAGATAACCGAAAAAAAAAATAAAAGACAAAAAACCCGTATCATAAGCTTGCCCCGTTAACTACAGTACTACTGGTTTTATGTTTTACTACCAGCATATTCATAGTGATGTTTTTTTTATCAGCTTCACGCTGTATCCCGCACTTGGGAGGGTAGGCAGAGGGAACATAGGAAGCTAGTGTTAAGACACTCCGTTCCACTTCCGTTCCCTAATTTCCACCGAATTTGAGGCATTGCGTGTTGAGAGCGAAGAAATGAAAACATTAAATATTTAAATTGAAAATATGAAATATTTAATTTCTTCGAGTGGGAATCGAACCCACAACCTGTGGGTTACAGTCACACGCTTGTGCCACTGCGCCATTACAGGCTTCAATTATTAATTTATATAAAATTACAATATTAAAGTTCACGTTCATTTATCCGCACAAATACAAGCGAAAGTATCATTTACAAGACATTTTCATGTAGTTAGTTGTTTTTTTTTTCAGATTGGTTTTTATGTTCTCACGCTACCGAGCCACATGTTTTTCATAGCGTATCTTTTATTCTTATTGAGTTCCACTTTGCGCTTATGACATCATACGACTATAAATTAGAGCAGTTTTTGATACAACTCGTGTTGGCAATAAAATTGGATTTGTTTATTTTATTTTATAACTCATTACTAGTAATTATTATCGTATCTAAATATTTAAAGTCGTCTGTATGTTGTGTATCTGTCTCTTCTGTTAAAGCTTTTCGCTTTTTTACGCACAACAGAATAAAAAAAAATTAAAACACTGTGTAAACACACATGATTCAACAGTCATGTCTGGCAGAACTTAACGGACTGTATTTCTTTCCAGTGCAAGAAAATGAAAATAAAATGATTACCCCGGGAAGGTATAGAGAATTAATATTTCAAGTACTCGTAATTTTTTACTACAAATAATATCTTTGTATATAGTGACGAACAGTGTGACATTAGGCTTGATTTACTTTTAATGTGACAATATGTAAAATAATTACATAATAATTAAATATTTTAAAAGATATATAACTACATTGTTTCATTCAAGCAATAAGAATTTATGAAATCTTAATAAATATAATATTAGCATCGATATTCAAAAACCAATAACAACTCATAAATAAACAAATTTTATAGTGGTACCGGGTAAAATTGAAAAGAGAAGTCCCAGGGACGCCGTTAAAGGGAAGTGATTAAAAAGAAATAACATTTTTATTAAATAATTCTATTGAACCACCGTCCATAATCACGACGACGTCGGGAAAAAAAATATGACGTCAGTAAAATTATAATGGACCAGCTCGTAAACTCGACATTTGAATAGAAAAGTTACATATCAAAAATTTTCAGTGATCCGTGTTTTACGAGTGTGTCGTAACCGTGTACTTAACAGAGAAAATAAAAGCTACCCTCAGTTGCTCTCTTTAAAAATCTATGTGAACATGTAAGGGGAGCTATCAGTTTGTGAACATTTTTATGGTGTATATGGCTTTAAGCATTCATATTAAATTTATTAACAGCGTAACTAGGTAATGTCAACAGCAGTGTAGTGTACAGCTAACTTAAATTTAATAATATTTCATTAAGATGTATTTATATACATTTGTTTCTTTTATGATTTAATTTTTTAGAATTTTGGTAAATTCTGGCAGATATTTTCCAAAAGCAGCGTATTATTTTGATATCTTGGAAAAAATGGCAAAAAATCTAGGAAACATATATATAACTGTATATACTTTTATTTAAATTAGCTACTTATACTAAATGGACACGATAAATATTTTTTTAATAATCTATCTCTTTTTTATTTATTGTAACTATCAAGTCAAGATCAAAACTGATCGCCAGTTTCATATACATAAGTATAAGTATAATAGAAATGTTATTCTCGTGTTTTGCGGCTGATTATAAATATAGAATGAGCGCGTTCCCTCAAGTAACTCGACTCCCATTGACGAATATAATAAGATTTACTTATGTTGAACTTGCCTGAAGAATGCAGGTGAGTAACAATGAGGTCCCTCGGGTGTTTTAGTGGACTATTTTAATAAGAAAAATGGAACTTTTTTACGTCGCCTCTCACCGTATTACTTTGAAACGAATAAATAATTGAGGAGGATCAGAGAATTGAATTAGAAAAGTATTCGTGTAATAAAGAAATCTGTCCATTGATAAAAGTTATGAGGGTTGAGCACAATAAGGAAGTCGGAGGCTATGTTCGTCTATGCGACAAAGAAGGCAGGTATTAAACCGGAAAAGGGATCAGTTTTCCCTTTGATATACCTTCAAAATGACATCTTTATGATGTACCGATCTACGAGTAGCTTATTTGACTTCTACTAGCTACTTCTTGTAGCTGCTCCAATATATGTAAGTTGTGAATTTGGCCCACATTTAGATTCTTTTCAGTCAGCGCTTAATTATTATAAAAAAAAACTATGATAATATTATCTATACAAAATTTTGATTTTTTCTATATAGTATATGTTACTAGACTAATGTATCTATACAACTTACCGTTGTTTTTTTATAAAAATAATAAACATTTCCTGTCCTGATTAGTGAAACAAAGTGATATGCGAGTGAAAGATTTCCTGTTTTATTTTTAGTGGAGACGGAAGATATGAAATGTATGTGGAAATGCGTACTGCTACCGGACACTGATTTCTGGTATAAGACTAGTTTTACACAAAGCAAGGAGCAAAAGTGTAAAAACACATCAATTTAACTATATTATGTTATTAATAATCAGTAAGTCTTCGATTAAGAAATAACTAAAATTTGAATAAAGTACTTTAAAATATTTGGTTTTCTTTATCTTTTTATATTTACGATAATCTTATCATCTTTTTTACGACTAACAAAAACAAATCACGTATAGAGTAATAAAATTAATGATCAAGGAAGACGATTTCTATGAGAAAACCCTTCAAAGGGTTATTGAACGGTTTATGAGTATGTACAAGGCTGCTGAATAAATATGTTTGGAATATTAAGCAAGGTATGTATGCATTAAGATTAATTGACGCCTTCAACTTTGTTTTTGTTTGCTCGTGTGACCTTTCTATTTTTCCATTTTCGAATATTATTTCGTTTTAATTAAAATTTGGGTCTAAAGTTATACCGCTTTTACCCAGTTAATGTTATTATTATTATGTATATAAGATATAAGGTAAAATAATGTCCATTACCCGTATAATGTTGGTCCCAGTTCCACATTAGTTGCTCTGAATAATTGATTGCCGACAGAATAACTGTCATTTTTCTCTTAAGCCAATTTTCTTTTTTTAGGACAGTAACCAGAAAAAACGGTGCGCTAAACGTTACAGTTTCGGCATACCTCTTTCGCCTTGTCCACTGTCATAAACTTCTTCATACATCTCTCTCTCTGGGGTGTTTTCATCCTTTTACATGACCTTCCTCCAGTATCGGAGATACTGTGTTTTCGGAGTTCAACCGAGGCCTCTCCCTACCTCTCTTATCGCTTACTTTTCCTTCATACATCTATTTTGCCATTCTTTCATTACATTCGCTCGACGTGTCCATACAATGTGAGGCGTTCTTCTAAATTTTCGCCGTGACATTTACGCTTGTAGCTACAATTCTGTGTATCTCTACATTAGTTATGCAATCATCTAAAGCTAAGTATTCATCTTTCTTCCAATCTATTTCTGTAATATCCACGTTTTGCTGCTACATAACAGTGCCAGTATCAATATTAAATGGTATACGGCTAAAGGTGCAGCTGTGCTGACGTTTCGCCGTAAAGTAAAAAGTTATTTGTACTTTTGTGGACTTGGAAAAGGCGTTTGAGAGTGTTGTAATAAAGGTTATAGGAAATATGGTCCGGACACAATGCGAGCGGACATTTTCTGCAGGCTGTAAAGTCTCCTTATAGACATAATTTAGCCTGCGTGCGCCTAGGAGCTGGCATTTCACATTGGCTTGACATCTAGGCGGGTGTTAAGAGAGTTTGCGCCATGTCAGTTTGGTTGTAGCTGTCTAAAAGACAAGGGCGTAAAAGACAAGGGAGTAATTATAAACTGCCTGCTGTATGCATATGATGGGTGGGCAAATAATAGCATTTGCACATCCTTCTCGGTAACCAATGCCTGTCACTTACTTTCTGATGATGCAATGCGCACTGAATCATCAGAATCATAATTGTTCATCTCGGCAGTATGTCAGGTCATCGGCCATCTGATCCCTTTGCCTTACCACATAGCAGACTTCATTTTGCACCCTTAACTTCTTTCGTATTAAATTTGCTATTGTCGAAATCAAGACTCAGCGTTACGCTTTTACTTGAGGCAGAGATGTCTTCACATTAAATATCTTGTAAAATTCCGCGCATCACTTAAAAAGCATGTAATAGTTCCTTGATATTCCAGATGTTTAATTTGTTTTTCTTTAGCTGTGTTAGGCATAGGGAATTTGGGAACATAAGGAATCATAGGAAATTTGAGCACTTTGTAAAGAAATGACACCCCATTCAATATAATGTTTTCATTTTTTTTTTCAGCTTCGCCCTGTATCCCGCACGAAGCAGGGTAGGCAGAGGGAACCCGGGAACCTAGTGTTAAGACACTCCGTTCCACATATGCTCCCTACTTAATGTTTTCATTAATAATTTTATTTATTAATTATGATTATTAGAATAATTTAGAAAATATATGATTTATGTAGGAATAGCCATCAGGCCAGCCAAGCCCTTGGAACTCTGGAACGAAATCATTTCTATGGGCATTAATGACGGAAGTTACTATGGTCAGCCCTTTACTACGGTTTCCAAGAGGCAAGAATTCGAGTTAAGCTACGTTCAAATCTTAGATTTTTTTATTAAAATGTGTACAAAATTTCGAAATTACAAAAATTCTACTGGAACAACATATGCTATAGTGACCGACCGAAAGTTCGGTTTCGGTCAAAAATTGAAGTTTCGGTTTCAGCCAAAAAATAGCCGAAATTTCGGCCTCGCCGAAACCAATATTTGTCTATTGTCGGTCTCACCCATCACACTCGAGCACCGCTACTCAACTACTTCGCCTCTTTCATCTTTGGAATTGGTTTTTAAATTGCAATAAAGTATAATAAAAATAAAACGTGTTCGGAACTTCATAAATCCTGTACAATGTTATTGACATATGAATATCCATGATGATAATTTTTTGATACCGCGGTAATCTTGGGATAAATACTAAATTCGACTTCAATTGGGCCCCCATCACCTACCTCTTGTAACGCTGTTAGAAGAGTGAGGTAGCTTACGGATGTTTATACTGTACGTCTACTTTAGCTATTTTCATAGCATATTATCCTATCGAATATTACTTGGGGCAATGCTGCAGATAAAGAATCTATATTCATGAGTCAAAAAAGAGTAGTTCGAACCATTTACTGCATGGGTGCTCGGGAATCCCTGTGAGAGATTTTTTAAAGAAACGGGTATTCATACGGTTACATCACAGTACATAGTATAATAATATATTACTCGTTGGAAACAATATTCACAATTAGCTAACGAATAGTGATAGACATGATATGAATACAAGAAGTAAAAACAAGTTGATCAATCCTAGTTTTCATCTTCTAAAAAATGTTTATGGGGCACGGTATACGTATGTATAATAAAATGATTTTATAGTTTTAGTGATTTTAGACTTCTTCTTACCACTTAAACAATTGCAAAAAATATATTATTAGGCAAATTCTAATTCAATTTCACTTCAATACAAGGCTATTATCATGATATGAACGCGTGAGATTAAATGCTGTTGGTACTCTCTCAGAAAGCTAATTATTTTATACATTTAAGTTATACTTTGAAAAGGTTGGCTGGTAGTTTCCTGTAGGACTAACTACAGACATGTAAGTTGACGATTAAAAAATGCTTGTTATGGCCTAATTGAATAAAGATAATTAAATTAATTATCTGCCTAAATAGAATATGCAACTTTATGGGAGAAAAACATTAAAATACACTGGATTTAAGTAAGCAAAAGATTTTTAAAATATATTTAATTAAGTTTCGGTTTCGGTTTCAGTTTCGGCTGAAAAAACTATTTCAGTCGGTCAGTAATATTCTTCATATCAAAACGATCTTAATTTTATTTTAATTCGAAGAAGTTTTCGAAAAAAAATGATTATTTTACGTTAGTTCCATTGTTTTACGGTTTCTTCGTTATAGCTTACAAGCGTATCAGGGCGTACTCATCTTTTATTTAAATTGATCTGATTGTAATATTATTGTTAAGATACGTCTCTATATCCTAACAATATAAGTAACTGATCTAGTTTTACTATTTTTTTCACTTTCCCGAACAGGCCAAACCTTCGTCCAGAACCTGCTTAGTTTTGGCTGGTTTGTGGACCACGAGTAATAAAATCATCCGTTCCTAATATACCTCTCATAAATCTCAATAAATAAAAAATATTATTATAGTAAATGATTATTACTATTATTAATAAACGCACGTCGTGGCGCAGGGCTGTAGCTTTAACTTCTTGTAGACATGTTGTGATTTCGATCCCAACTCGTGGAAATGAAATATTTTATATATTCATTTCTTCTCTATGGAAACGGGGTAAATCTGTTACTCAACACGCATATTCTCATGAATTTGGCCGAGAGTGAAAAACAAAAGTTTCAAAATGTGAATGGATTGTTTTAACACTAACCTATATTATGCTCCTATTATTCTAATATAAAAATATACATTTTATTTTATATAAGTCTATTTAACGCTGAGTTATAAAGCTCTACTTTTAAAATGAAGACTTGACATTACAAAAATAAAATAATTTACATGAAGTGTATATATATTTATGATTATTGCCGTGGATGCTTTGGTAAATCATTTCTATATATTACTAGACTTTTAAAAAAAAAATCACTCAAATTTGTACAAATGAAAAATAAAATGTCACAGGGTAAAATATGTTGCAACAAACGAGTCATAATTTTATCACTATATGGCTACGACCTTTGATGATTTGACAACTTTCGTTTGCCACTTTCCGCCAAATATTAGCATTGCATGTTCAGAGGCGGAACTTAACGCCGCGCTTTGCCTTGTTACCGGAGCGAAGAAATGAAAAATGTTGAATATTCCATTTTCTCGAATCGAAGTCGAAACTTTCGCACTTTTTTTACAGTAAAACATGCATCACGACAGACTGGGACAGCTAAAGGCAAGCTAAAATTGTTTCTCTAATAAAAATAGTTAAAAAACGTTTTCATGACAACTATATTAACAAATAAATAAAAAATGACTTGATGAATGATGTCGTTCAGAGCACAGCATCATAAATCGAAATACTGCCACATACACTTGTGCACGATTCGAGCGAGATTTACAAATATAGCCCCTTATGTCACCGAGATCTTTTTAAATTAACACCGACTGTAAATCTTTTGCCGCATTACAGACGTCGTGGTAAATTGGAAACACCTCGGATTCAAGCTGTATTATATTTGTAGAGCATTCAATTCCTTTGTATCTCAACCTAACCGTTATGTTTAATATTTATCTTTCACTCTTTTGTACTTTCGGAGCTTAGTAGAAGATAAAATCTTAAATAATATGTATTAAAGTTTTTATCTTCTACTTAGAAAATTTTAATTGCAAAAGCCGTTTAATAAATGATATGTAGGTATATATCTAAACGCTGCAATATTTACTGAACTAATTCATGAAGATGTTCCTGTAAGTGTAAGTAATAGGTAAATATTTTCATATTGAATTGTTTAATAAAGTGTAAGCCATTTCCTTATTATAGCTTTGTCCTAAAAATTCTCCTTCTTTATTTTGACAGTATACTTGAAAGTTAAATACAGTTTAGTCTGATTGTGATTTATACATATAAATTGCCTACAAAGTAGTATGATAAGTGAGGAAAAATATATAAAATCTTTATTAATTGTAAAATTGTTTTAAGTTTTGTTTTCTTGGATGTTTAATTATAGGAAGAACTGTACGCGCAAAGGAAGGAAAAATTTAAATGTTATTCAGTACTTAAATGTATAGTGAAGGTGAACTACATACCTACAGTAAAGCTCTGCGGCTCTTCTTATCGGAGACGGCATATTTGCATACAAGTATATATATATATTATATAAGTATAGTACAAAGTCAAATTAATTTAATATTTTTTCTAAATTAATATTTTTCTCTACGGGAAATTGTGTGTTGAGATAGACAGAGATAAGTGTCTTTGCTTAATATCAACTCAACACTCATAGTGTTAGATAGTACATGATTACTGTTTATCAAAAAAAAAATTTATTATATATTTTGAGATTAAATTTTAATTGTAACCCTTACTAAATTAAAAAGAATAAAATGTTGTAAAAATAATAACGATTGTTGTTAGGTAAATATAGAAACACTCGATTGAGCTAAACTTGAAATCGAATTGGAAAACAAATTGTCAACCATTCTATTCCTGTTTCTGACGCCGCCCCAGGCGTCTTTGTTGATGACACCAGCTTGTAATTACTTCCACTTATACTTTCCTGTCATCGTCACAATTAGTTTTTGAAACGCCCTTATATGTCAGCTGTCGTGTGAAACGAAAATAAATTCGGAACAGTAAAGTTGTATGGTTTAAGATGTGGTTTTGTTTTTTTAACTTCTCACTGTATCCCGTATATAGAAGGATAGGCCGAGGAAACTTGGAAACATTAAGGTCCTATACCACAGGGAGAAAATTAAATACTTCAACTACTCGATTGAGGTCGAATGAGGAAACAAGTGCATCTAAAATCGCACGTATTTGCCCCAATGCCGCGGCAGGTCCCACAGGTTTTAAATTTAATCTCGAAGATTGTTGATATTATCAAGCAAAGATTGTTCGATTTCATATAGGTTTGGACAGACCGCCCGTTAGCAGCTATAGATTTTTTATACTAATTAGACACGATACAGAAACAAATTTAGACTTGATTGATGCTTATACAATAATATAGATGTAAACATCAATCCATGTACTGTGTGCCTTTTAGCCGGCCGACACTTGTACAGCACTCAGAATATTTATTGTGCCCCTGTACAAACAAATGCAAGCGAGAACACATTTCATCATTTAGCACATAGTCATCGGCTTAAGATGGGAACTGACGTAACGACGAGAAATAATATTTTCTCGTTTGGGATTTATACGTTCCGCTTGTCAGAGAGTGAGATTTATACAGCATCTGTCCAATAGTTTTAGACAAAGGGGCCCTGTCGAATACCCCGCGAACATGATGTCATGCGTACAGAAGTTATACGCGCCTCCTAATTAATAGACTAACTTTAATGTTCCGCTAAGGTAATATTTTCGGATCCGTTTCAAAGAAAAAATAAAAAATATTCATGTCAGTCAGCGTAGTTTATGGCCCGTTGTTTATTGTGAGCGTTCGAAATCGAAGCGTTATTACTAAGAACGAATTCTTTGTTTTCTTTAATATATATGTATAAACTTAGGTATAGAGAGTAGCCTAAGTTGAAGCGTGTAAACAGTCTTTAATTCCTTTCAACTTGAGTTATTTTATGGAAAAAGTCGTAGTTTTCTCTCTCGATTTAACAAAAACCAAAGAATTCGTTTGAGACTTTAGTTCATTTCAAGAGTACCTATTTGTTTTAAAGTATTGAAGACGACTTAAAATTTATTCTTTTTCACGTTTTGTTCAGCTGTTGAACATTGCTAACACTACACGTATCTATTATATTGTAAGTAGTTGTAGTAGACACTTCTATTTTATAATTATCTGGGTATTCTTCCAATTTTTAGCGCACTGACCCTTAATAAATACAATTTCACGATAAAATTCATAGTATTCGCGCCATATTCTAAGAAATGTAACTGTAAAATAATAAATTTCTCGTTTACGCTATGCCGGTGTAACCATGTATGATAAATATTTAACTTCATTTAACTATATATATTAGTTATAACTTTATGTATATATTTTAATTTATATGGAAGGATCGTCGTGGACATTACATGTCCTGTGGTGATGATAATGATGAAATACTATTTTATTTGCCCATTGTGGGCAGAAAAGTTATGAGGTAGAGTTTCCCAAGTCTCTGCACTATTTTTTTAATTAGAGCTGATAGCGATAAATTGAGTATCTTGCCACATGATTATCTCTAACAGCTGTGTGATAAAGTTCAAGATTTAAATAAGTAAACAATAAAGCAAAAATTGTATGTGATGTTTTTCCGTCGCTTATTTTTCGTAGAATTTTTGAAAATATATATTATTATGCAACAAAGGTGTCAGAGCTCAATGCCTGGCATTAAATTTAGTAAGAAAGCTGTTAGGCGAGCTCTGTCTTCTTTGGACATCCACAAGTCGAGTGGGCTAGATGGCATTTCTCCTCTTGTGCTCCGTTCATGTGCTCCTGAGCTGATGCCGGTGCTAACGCGTCTTACTCAGTCGCGGCACTCTTATACAGTCGGCGTAGTCCTAGATTCGTAAAAGAGCGCTCTTATCCACTTGAATCCGAAATAGGCGATGGTGCTGATTCAACTAACTACAGGCCTATTGCTATCACATCCCTGCTCTCAAAAGTTATGGAGAGCATAATAAATAGCCAGCTATTGGCTCATCTGGAGGATCTCCGATTGATTAACGACCGTAATATGGCTTTCGTCAGGGTCGCTCAACTTCTAATCTTCCCGTCAACCTACCCACCGCTGAACCGCGGTTTTTGAAAGCAAGGGAGAGGGCCTGGCAGTCAGCTTGGACATGGCGAAAGCCTTCAAACGTATGTGGCTCGGGGTGCTCCTTGTGAAACTTCCATCTTACGGGCTTCCCGAGAATTTATGCAACTGGATCGCTAGCTTTCTCCGTTGAGGCTAAGGCATATCTTCCGTTGAGTCATCCCTTGAGAATGTCTCCGTATGGGGTGAAAAGAACCTGGATCACCTTGGTGGTTAACCGCTAAAAAACCCAATTTGTCGTATCACCAGTTTTCTATGCTATATTGGGTCTTAGCTTTTCGAGTGACTGCCACTATTGCGATCATCTGGAAAGTAAGACCAAATTGACCTCGAATAAACTGAGGGTCATCAGCAGAGTGAGACAGTACTTCACGCCAAAATATCGTTTGGCCCTGTACAGGGCCCAGGTTCGGCCTCATATGGGATACTGTTCTCACTTGTGGGCTGCTACTACTGTAGCCCAGTATCAGCTTGAACCATTTGATTGCATACAACGTAGAGCCGTTCGAATCGTTGCAGACCCAATGATCTGTGTGGGCTTTATATTTTAGTTTAGTGTAGAGACGTATCCTCCCTGTGCGTTCTCTACTGCATTTATCACTTGGAGTGTTCTGTAGAACTGTTTGACTTTGTAACTGCCGCCGAATTTTCCAATCGCCTAGTACGTTAAAAACAAAAAATGTACCATCCGCATCATCTGGACACGTGGCACTCGACTACTGTGCGGTTTCGTAGGAATTTTCTTCCATGCGACCAACATCTGTAGAACGGCCTACCCGCGGCAGTATTTCCAGGTCTATACGACATGGGTACCTTCAAAAAGCGCCTACCTCCACCTTAAAGGCCGGCAACGCACCTGTAGCTTCCCTGGTGTTACACGGGGTTTTTATTATTTTGTAAAAATAATATATCGCTATTTTTTTTTTTGGTTTACCTATCGTATTTTAGTAAGGTGATAATAAGAGCCAGCTGTATGCCCACAATGGAACCTTAATCAACTTTATCTTTAATCTGTAAGCTGAGATGTTGGAAAATCTATCATATACTGTTACGTACATATCAAGATTGTCAAGCGACGAAATCGTGCCTTGAGTATTAAAAACTTAATATAGTATGTATTATACAGTAGAAGATTTAATTTCATATTTAAAATATGAAATGTCAGATTTTATCTTAATAAGATATCTATTTTACACCAATAAACAAGAGGACAAAAACATTTCCAACATAATAAAGGAATGTTCTTATTTTTCTTTTATGCTTAGAAAATTTTAAAACGCCCTTACCCTTAGTACAGCAGGCAAAAAAAAAACATAGGAGCCTAGTGTTTATGATATTCTGTTCCCCATTTTTTAAAGAAGTTTTGAGGTGGCCGAATTAACGCTGTATTTAGTTTCTAGTTCTCAGTGGTGGCTCCAAGGGGAGCTTTGTCTTTAGATATAATTTTATAAATTGTGCTAGCCACAATGTTCTGTTTGAATAAAATAAATAAATATCTAAACTAATTTAATAACTCAGATTCACGATATATTCCGCACATGGCAGGCAGAGGAAACTTGGGAACTTAGTGTTTAGAAATTCCGTTCTGATTCCACCTTTCTGAGTTGCGAAACTTAACGCCGCGCTTGACCTTGTAACCGAAGCGAAGAAATGAAAATATTAAATATTTATTTGGCAAATATTAAATATTCAATTTCCTCGAGTAGGTATCGAATCCACAACCTGTCGCATTAACAGTCAAACGCTTGTGCCTCTGCTCCATGACAGGCGCCAAAGTTAAGCTAAGTAAGACTTTTTGAATTTTACTGATTCTCTTTTTCATATCATGAAATCGTCAATTCCATGGTATACTCACGATAGGCTCCTACACAATTGTATACACAGTTGTTTCAATGTATATTACGCGGTTATTAATTTTTAATTATTTTATACCGTAAAAGAATAATGGCTTCCCAATATTAAATAAAATATCTACTTACTTACTTAGCTTCACGCTGTATCCCGCACGAGGCAGGGTAGGCTGAGGGAACCCGGGAACCTAGTGTTAAGACACTCCGTTCCACTTCCGTTCCCCCCTTTCCGCCGAATTAGAGGCATTGCGTGTTGAGTGGCGGAACTCAACGCCGCGCTTTGCTTTATTAAAAGAGCAAAGAAATGAAAGATTAAATATTTAAATTGAAAATATTAAATATTTCATTTCATCGAGTGGGGATCGAACCCAGAACCTGTCGATTACAGTCACACGCTTGTGCCGCTGCGCCACGACAGGCCTCAATATTAAATAAAATATCAAATAAGATTTTTTTTATAATCAGGTTTATATTTGATGTCATAGTAATAACAATGTGGTTTATTTAAAATATTTAATAATATTAATTTCTTTTGATAATTTTCCGCCAAATTTGAGGCATCACATATTCAGTGGCGGAATTGAACGCTGCATTTTACCTCGTTTCCAGAGCAAAGAGAGGAAAAAAATATTTGAAAATATTAAATGTTTCATTTCCTCGAAGGGAGATCGAATCTAGAACCTTTCATAATAATTGAATTGTGTAGTATGTGTTTAAAAGAATTTTTATATGTTATATATTTTTTTATTCATGAGGTCAGACCCACTCGAAAAAGTAATATATATGTTTTTTCAAATGAAATATTATCTTAACACTCATTTCCCAAGGACCCCCTGTCTACCCTTCCAAGTACGTGATACAGCGTGAAACTGTTAAAATAGTTGGCAATCTGAATTTAAATTAAATCTAATGGTTGACGGCTCGGACAAGGTTTCGCCAGGACACTTAACATGTTTGCAACAAGTTCTTTTTAGTTTTCTAACAAGTTTCTCCCAGTCTCAAGCGTTTGTCGTTTCAAGTGGGCGAAATCTTCAGTTACTTTGAAAGTTTTAGTTGTATGTTAGCGACATGTGCGGTCGACATTGTTGACAGTTTCAGATATTATGGTTGTTATATTGATTATTGAAGAGTGTATAGATAGAGTTCTCAATCAAAAAATAAAAAGTCTTTTTTCGGAGCTACGTTTAGTTTTTTAATATAGTTAGTTTTTTATATTAAAATAAGTGGTAACTCACTCATTTGTTCTTATTAGTAATAAGGTACACATAAAATTACTTTGCGATACAATCACACCGTTTGTATAGATATTAATCTACATTATATTAAACATAATAACTTTAAAAGAACATAGATAAATTGCTACAATCAAATACAAAATAAAACATCAAAATGAATAAGTTTCTTTTTCATTTACTCTTTTTCTATGCATATTTTTATATTTGAACTAAACGTTATAAATATAACAAGTAATTAAATATTTACGCCTGTATAGTCTAACATTTACATAAAAAAGACTAATAAATCAATAGCTGAATTATAATTTTTTTAAATCCAAAAGGTACGTAAAAAACCTGTTAGCAAAATTACTACTTTTGAATCAGGTCTGCAAAATGACTAAGATAAATAAAATTATGCTGGATCAATGTTCTGATTTGCTAGATATCAAATTTTGCTAATAGCTTTTCTACGTACCTATTGGATTTAAAAATTACCTATTGTAGAAAATTAGATAATGTTACACTTTTTTTAATTTCTTTATGTTTTCAATTCTATTAATAGAAGCAATAACAAAGTTAGCATGACTTATTATGTTGACGAAATAAATATATTTATATTGCGTCCCTAGATGGAGCTGTTGTTTTACTTGGGACCGGAAAGGAACTTTTTTCTAGTGTTAAGACACTTTGTTCCGTCCTCAACTTTTTTGCCTTGTTACCAGAGAGAAGAAATAAAAATAATAATTATTTCATATTCTTGAGTAGGGATTGAACTCTTAATCGTCGGGTTAACAGTCGAACGCTTGTGCTCCTGCGCCACGACAGGTCTCAATTTTAAGTTGTCCATTTTGCTTGGAACTAATGACATAAAAATGAGATAAATATATAATTAAAAAGATAAGTACTAAACCCCTTAGAACGTTAGATACTTACATTTACAATGATAAACACGTAGATAAATCATAAAAGTACACTAATTTCCAGTTTGACCCGCTATCTTACTTAGCAAGGGTAGGGGTGAATGACGTCACTTAGCGCCTTTGAGATGACATCATTCTCCCGCCGCATTGTATTTTAGTCCTTCATGTTTAAGCGTACCTACTTACCTACGTAAAATTTTCATACACATCTTATACGTTTATTAGTAAATGACGCCTGCATTTAATAGTAAATGAGGAGAAATGGGTCGTTGCGCAGCGGCACAGCCGTGTGCATGTAACCGATAGGTTGTGGGTTCGATCCTCACTATTTAATATTTTCATATATAATGTTTTCATTCTTGCGCTCTAGTATAAGGCAAAACGCGGCGTTGAATTCCGCCACTCGACAAGCAATACCTTAAATTCAACGAAAAGTCACTTTTCAATATAAAATGTTATCATTATCTGTGCTTTTAAATTTATTATTATAAAAACACCTCTGACGCTTGAAAATAAAGTGACTTTTGGGTGTTTTAACATTTTATTTTCTTTATAAATATTTTAATAATTAAAAAGATAAGAAAATAATTTATGGCAATTTAATTTTTTATTTCTCAATTACTAGTTTCATTTCGATACCTTTTCTAGTAAGTAATTGTAAATAATCGTATATTCTTAGTTATATTATTATGATTTCAAGATACATCAGTGATAACAATAAATTTCTAAATATGAGCGCTTGGAGACAACATCGTATATGATCCCTACCCCGGCTTTAACTGGAGTTAAATTATTATTATGATTGTAAAGTGTTACGACTTGTGATCAAAACTAACCACGAATCAGTTGTAGCCCAAGTAATATTTAGAACAATAGCTTTATAGCTAATATCTGCTATGATGAAACATAAAGGCGGCATTAGAACAGCCCTTACTTCTGGTCGTAATTCTAATAGCACCTAAGATTTTAATAGCAAGAGGCGTATATTTGAATGCTAAAATAAGCACACCCCTTCCAAATGGCCAATTCTGTTATGGATCGGGCTATGAAGGTATAAAATGTGTATTTTTCAAATGGATTTTTGAGTGCCCCGAGCTTTGATAGCCGAAATCTAAGTGTTCGAATTTACTGACGCATCGAACGTAGGGTGGGTTTACATTCTTTTTATTTTATTACTTTTAGAGTCTGTGACAGTAAAACTACATTTGAATATCTTTCTGTTGAAGCATTTTTATTATTGTAAAATAATCGCCTGGGATTTTATAATAGCAATACTGTATAATATACACGACTTCTATTGCGCGATACAAATTTTAGGCTACAAATACAATAGTGTCGTGAAAAGCTCCTTAATTTATTTCTGATACACTCATATTTACATACACCAGTAATTAATTTATGAATTATAAGTATTGTTATTCAAAATAATCTTAGCTCGTGTTAAACATGAAGGAAATTTCTGAACGTAATTTTTATTAGCTAAGACAATTTGCACTTTTGTTGTCTATGAATAGTAAGATAAAATTATTCCCGGTGATTTAGAGCTAAGGTAAAGAAAAGGTAACATTAATATATATTAGTGTCAGAATCAAGGAACATACAATTAACTGCGCCATTATAGCGCTTTATATAAGTCTATCACTCTCTCAGCGTCACGCTGTATCCCACACGAGGCAGGGTAGGCAGACGGAACCCGGGAACCTAGTGTTAAGACACTCCGTTCCACTTCCAATCCCCACTTTCCGTCGAATGTGAGGCATTGATTGACTGCGGATCGAACCCAGAACCTGTCGGTTACAGTCACAATCTTGTTCCGCTGCGCCACGACAGGCCTCTTTTATAAGTAAAAAATTAAATATTTTTCTTTTATCAAACTTTTGTTTATTTAGTAAGTAAAATATAATATAATCTTATTATTATATATTGTATTTTTTTATTAAGAGTAGTTGTGAATTAAATTGATGCAATTTTCATAATCGTTATTTTCCTATGTATCAATAACTATAAACTCCAAAGCTTCAATACATTGTATCCGTCTGCCAAATCATTCTTCGAAATGGTCTTATTAATTCCCCTTTATGTTGCTGCACTCGCTCGTATAAGCGATTTACGTACAGTTTACAGCGGTAGGTTTCTTTATGCTACTATAAAGTAGTACAGAAACGTTCCAAATGTAATATCTTGCTTTAATTGTCGACTACACACCTGATATCTCACACATGTAATTAACGCAAGCAATATGCCTATTTGTAGAAGAAATATTGGTTTTGAAAAAAATGTGTGAACATAAAAATACATAATTTGGATGATGTTATTTACCGTATTTTTAGTTTTTGTATTGTATAAGGCCAGTAATATTTAATGTAAACGGCATTGATTTTTTCACAATTAACAATAACACGTTAAGATCCTAAAAGGATGTGTTTAAATAGACAATCTTGACACTAGCCACTATCTGATATATCTGCTATGCAGATAGAAGCGTGAAATTGAAATTAAGTAATATAAAACATCGTTCTTCCTCAAATAATCTATTGGAAAATTCGAGTTCCGTTTTACTATACTAAGTTAAAAAAAGAAATATTTTACTAAACTATTTTTATTGTGTTTAATATTTTATGTTACAAACTTTTTAACCAAATCAATGTTTTATAACATCAAAAATGTCTTCGTTATTTCATAGAAGAAAATTCTCAAATAAAATCTTTATAAACAACTTGGAGCGTTGACTAAAGCGTCGCCAACAGCCATCAAACTTCAATAACCTACGAGATGTGCCTTTTGATGTCCCAAACTCATATGATATTAAATAAACTCCATTATATAGCTTTCTTTATTTTTATTTTCCATGCCCTAAGTACGTATTGACTGATCTCGATAAGGGACGAATGCTTTTTAAATTAAGTCGCCATTTCATTAGGGTAGAGCCTATTTACGTTTAAAACCTTATCTCCTGAATGCTTTAAAGGAAAATAACCTAATCACTCTTTCATGACGGTTTGTATCAGTAATCTTTGAAAATTTATATTTCGATTAGATATTGTCGTATTTATTTAAATATTTTTGATGTACATATACGGTACTGAATTACCATATAGGTTATATACCAATTACCAAATTAAATAATTTAAAGTGCAGTTTTGGGTATAATTGTTATAAAACCTTTTAAACTTGCTAGATCTTTAACAAAACCAAGTAAAAATATTGAAAAAAAATCTCTGCAATTTTGTTTACCAACATATCGGAAACTGATGTTAATATTTTTAAAATATATTTTGAGTGTGAGATGTAGCACCAATTCTAGTACTCCGGCATGTACTTTGTCAATTATTAAATGGTAATATAATTAAATATATTATATCCATTACAGATTTAAAAAAAATCTGTTGTTAGTAAAATTATTTTTCAGCTCCTATTATATACATTAGATTTAATAGCAAATACGGGGCAACGAGTGATTTTGAAAATATATAAATTATTGATAATTATAAATAAATTAAGCTACATAATTCATAGGTATAGTTACTACTTGTAATTGCTGTACAGCTCAGCGGGCAGGACCATAGAGAAAAATAAAGGTGAAGCTTAATGTCGCGGACAAAGATAATACTATATTTTCAATTGCCAAATACATTTTTTTTCTATCAAAGTAATCATGGCGCCGCCATCTGATACCGGTTTAGAATTAGATCACCTTGTTACTGATGGTGTCGTAAGAGGCGACTAAAGTACATGTGGGAGATTCACGTTGTCAGCAATGCCAACACGCATAGGCAGACTCGACCGGCGATTATTACCACCCCCGGCATTTAAAACCGGCGTTAAGTAGTGGCTTCGGCCATTGCGTTTCACGTCCGCGCCTCGGCGCCACGGGGCCAGACTGTCACAGACCATCCTGATTAGCGTACGCAGTACGCAGGTTCATAAAATCTCGTATATATTTCCTCAGGGGCGAGTCACACTCGCTCCTCCACGCCCGGTGAAGCTGTAAAAACCATCCCAGGTCAACAGCAGTTAAATCACTCAGAAAGAAAAAAAAACTGCGTTTCGCATTAGGTAGTGCCTGGCCTGGTGCCCATCCACCTTAAAGGTCGGCAACGTTCCTGTAGCTCCTCTGGAGTTACAAAGGGCCGTTGGCGACGGTGATCACTTACCATCAGGTGACCCGTACGCTCGTTTGCCGTGTCTTATCCATAAAAAAAAGTCTGGCTACAGAATCGGTGAATTTTGGTGCGATTCCCGTTCGGATGAGGTAAATATACCGGTTTTAGATAAAGTACAAAATTTACTTAAAATACATTTCTTTAGAGTACCTACGCAGTGATGACGAGGTCAACTTTTGATTTGGTTATAATTGAATACAAACGCAGTGTTGTATAAAGTACTCTAACTTATAAATATAAAATAAACTGGTAGTAATAGTTTTAGACAAATTTTTACTTGATTTTATTATATCTCGAGTGAATACAGAACTTGACACTCATATATACTTATTAGCTATTTAATATTGAACTGGGCTCACATTTCTTATTTATGTTTTTGCGGCATCGATATTTCATGAAATGAATTATGAAATGAGATTGTTTTATATTTAAGTAGTTAATATATAGGGAACATAAGTTAAGTTAATTTAAATAATAATCATAATAATTTATTTCAATTCATTGATCATGATACATTATGTTTATGTTTTTTTTTTCGATTTATATTTTTTTAGTTTCAATTTATTAAAAAAGAAACTCATAAAATTAAATTAAAGAATAAATCGAATCGAATGGCGAAGTTAAGTTAATTTGCTTTTCTATATTAGTCTGCGGACGCAAAAACGGATCATTACCGGTCCATTTGCGAGGGCGAGAGGAGTTGGTTAAACATTGACATTAAATAATGACTTCTATTTCCGCCAGCGTCAATCAATGTTCAAGTAATTTTAGCTAATAATTATAGTGAAACATTGATTTTTGTAAGAAAATCAATTTTAATCAAAGGCATTAATACAGAGACAATTAATAAATTATTTTATTTTGGGGTGGCCCCACACGGCCTCCTTTGTTCCTACGCCTACGTGCCAGTGTGTAGGTAAAAAAATAATCAAATGGTCAAACCAATGTATTGAAAAAAAAATCTTTTGATATCGTAATAATAAATCTATGTTGACCCATGGAAACAGGACATTCAAAACTTTATCTATAATAGTAATTTATTAAAGGTTTTTGAGATATCTTAAAAAAATGTTCCTTATTTCTTTTTAAACAGACATTGCCTTAATTATTTGATATACTATTTTTATATCCACATATTGATACTGCGTCGAAGTTTAGATTCACTGTCTCTAACAATCGAGAACCAAAACAAGTTGATTGAGAAAATTATCCGAAATGGGGGTCATTTATAACGACAAACAAGTGAGTATCTAAGGTTGTCGACGTGTAGAAAACACAGCAATAAATTAATATTTGACGTTTATTTTTTGTTAATTTAGTAATGGTATGTTTTTTTTATTTTAAGATACAGATTAGAATTTGAACAGCGTTAAGCATATATGACGACTTTTGTTACACACTCACTACAGTCATAAAATTTTATATGAAATGAACCTACGAAAACAAGGCCACAACCAGGCCAACCGGAACAACTATAGTAGCTAGGAAATCCGACGAATATGTCGAACAGAATAGTCAGGCCAGCAGGGTAGCTCAATGGTGACTGGCAGTCCAGTCAGATCAGTAAGGCCAGTCAGGACAACCAGGATACGCAAGTATAATAAACCAACACAATAAAATATGGCAATAAATTAGCTTAAAAATTATACTCCTACTCATTGAAGCACAATGACATCTTCATTTTATTTAAAAATTGCCTTGTTAATTATATAAGTAGCGACTACTTGTATTTTAAAATTTTATATATTTTACGTATATCATACACTTTACACATATCACGTATTATTTACATATTTTACGTATTCACAAAAAAAACAAGAGGATTTTCCCTATACTGACCGATAACCCTAAATAATTCGCTTTGCCCTTACCAATGATATATCACACTGCGATCTGCGACGGTGCTCGTTTGTATCAATATGGAAGCTCTTTGAAAAAACCTTTTAGCAAATCTTTTATATAGCATTCATTACCATTGTATTCATCAATATTAACTTTCTAATTATACCCTAACAGTAGTAATATTTATATGAGTTTTTTATACATTTACAAGTCAAAAAAAATGTAATCTAAGTAGATTTAGAGACTAAAAAAAATTGTTTTACATGGTAAAAAAATACGTTAATTGTCACACACATACATACACACACATTCATTAAAAAAATCACTTGATGTTTTATTTGACCACATGGGAAAATCCACAGATAAAAGCTAATAAATAATTTATATTCATAGTATAGTATTTTTTGTGTAAATTATTATTTGTTCTAATTTGTGTATTTTAGGTATATTAATTACTAAATTCTATATATAATAATGTGATTTGTTTTTAGAGTTCTGGGCCTTATTAGGGAACAAGAAGGAAAACGTTATAATTAAGCAATATTAATGTTGAATAAAATATCAATTCACTATAATTATTCCGATTTATTAAGACGGCCAAAATATACAAAACATGTATGAAATGTGTCTATCTGAAATTCTGGATGAAGATCGGCTGCGGGTGATTTACGTGCAACTCAAACCGGTTGACGCGCAGCTCCTTACTAGAGACAGAGCTGAAACCAGGTGTTGCTATGTGGGATCATTCGTTCATCGCCTGTGTATTTATCGGTTTGTCAAGTCGATTTTTCTCGTTATCGCGTAGAGGTTTCAAGCTAAAATTAGTGCTTAAAATGCAAATACATCCAGGATCAGCCTATTTAAAGAATACATCGTTGTGTACAGTTTTCAATGTATTTCCGTTTATCCATACTTATGAATATGAATTGGACGAAAAGATTTACAAATTAGAAGCTTGTCTAGTTGCAAGTCTTGACAAGCTTCTACTTGTAAGTCTAAGATTGTCAACTTATATAAGCTATTTTTTCCGTTGACCTATAATTATAAAATTGGTTCGAAATATTCGTCGGGCCAGTCTTACTAGCACTTGAGGGAATTTGACTGTAACATACAACAATTTTTCACATTTTTGAGAAAATAATTTATTTTAGCTGAAATTTTTAAATTGCAAATACTAAGCTGGTCTGATCACAAGGGAGCCGTTATCCTGACAGCGAGTGCACCGAATAAAAGCGGAAATAGAATAACGTCACAAATATTACGTCTAGAATAACTTTTAAAGTGCAAAGAACAATTTATATATATAGTTAGATAAAAGGTTTTATATATATGTATATATATATATATATATATATATATATATATATATATATATATATATATATATATATATATATATATATATATATATATATATACTGCGTTAACTATAGCATATATCTAAATTTTCAAAAACAAAACTATAAGCATATAAGTTAATATTGAATTTAAATATAGAAAAAATATATTGCCGTAATAAATCAAACACACGACGGTGTTAGGGCATTGGCTACTGGTCATAAATAATGTTTAGAAGCTATCGATAATATCTTGACGTCTCGTAGGACGATAATCTTCCAGTCTCCGCGATATTTCAATATTATCCTGTCATTCGTTACTTTCACTGCAAGTTTGAGTAAAGTATAATTTTTTTTTATGAAATATATCTTAATATTGCAGATATGTATAAATTTTATTCTACTAAACTTTAATTTTACATAATTTGTACAGCAAATAGATAAAGTAAATGTATATAAATAACAGCATTATATTTAATGTACAGTCAGTTGTTATTAATAAAGATATGTGATAATAACTAAATAATGCTCGGTAAAATATTATTTTTAATTAATAACAATAGATTATTTTTTGGGACCGTAATAACCAAATGAAATAGACGGTATTACCCATATTACAGTCATGTTAATCGTTATGTTTTGTACGTTATGCGAACATACAAAACATTAAAGATGTACGTCAATTACCTACAATTTCATAAGTTTAGCAGCAAGGGTACATATAAATATATTTTATTTTATTGTTGGTATTGAAAATTGTATTTGTTAGCGTACTTTAAAAAAAATAATATATGTATAGCTAAAAATAAATTGTTTGTTTTTTTTTTTTATATTATTAACCATTATATGTAATTACAGGCATGCTTAAGCGTTTGACTGTAAACGTCAGATTGTGGGTACGGTTCCCACTCGACGAAATGAAACATTTTATATTTTTACATTAAATATTTAATATCTTCTTAATTTCTTCGCTCTGGTACAAAGCAAAAACGTGACGTTGAGATTCGCCACACAACACGCAATGTCTTAAATTCGGCGGAAAGTGGGCCACGGGAGTGTAACGGGGTCAACTTAACACTAGGTTCCCGGGTTCCCTCTGCCTACCCTGCCATGTGCGGGATACAGCATGAAGCATGAAAAAAAAATGTAATTAATTACATAACCATACTTGATTATAAAAAATATTTGAATTTGTAAAAGCTGTGCGTGCTTTTATATAAAATAAGTATAAAATAAAGAAATATATAAGTACATTATAAAGGTATTTGGTAGGACTCAAAATATTAACTCAGCTTCACGCTGCATCCCGCACATGGCAGGGTAGGCACAATCTGTCGGTTACAGTCGGGCTTAAAATATTAAATTATTTAATATTTAAGACTTTAAATAAAATTACAAGATAATCAAACGGCAACCCCGTTTGATTTGTAAATTTGTCAAAACGAAACAAGTAGTTTCCATATAGTATCTTAAATAACTTAGCTTATAAATGATTTTCTACTATGGTAAAAATCGAAAAAAGAAACACCGTAGCAGTTGGTACATGTGTATTCTACAGTTGCTATTTATCAGTGCTATTTTCTCTCATAACGAGCTTATAATCAAATGATGATAGGAATTGGGGAGCTGAACACAATTAGCAGACGAGACATGAAAGTTAATGAGGTTAATCCTTAAGCGAATTCCAAAGGAAATTGCGTCCCACTTTCAAACGAATTGCATGATTGGCCATTGGGCTGATTAGCGAATTGAGCTTTACTATATCTAGCACGTGACAATTTTGGATAACGTACACGTTTACGTGTTAATATTTACGAAAAAGGGTACAGACCAAGTGTTTGGAGAGTAATTGTTTATATATATATATATATATATATATATATATATATATATATATATATATATATATATATATATATATATATATATATATATATATATATATATATATATATATATATATATATATATATATATATATGATCTGGGTAAATTTGTTTTGAAATATAATTAATGTAATATTTATTGGTAAATTGACATTATTAATTATTTATATGTATATAATATAAGCACAAAAGTACAGCTAGAATATAAAACCGTGTTGTTTTAATATTGTAATTGTATTGTTTTTTTTTTAAGTTAAATTTACCACAAGCAATTTTTTAAGGTATTTTGCTACTATTACTAAAACTACTAATTTTAAGTGTACTTGACATTTTACGAGTACAATACATAGGGTAAAATTTTCTAAGGTCGTACCTAAAATATATTATCAAAATTCGTCGCAATATCGACGTAGGATTGTTATTTTCGTTTCATTATATTTATTCATACTGGGTAAGTGACTAATGAATAAACACTAATTATATAAACACCTCTACTACAAAAATACTATTAAAAATTACAATACATTTTCCCAACACTTCCTTTAAAAATATTTTACTGTGAACAGTTGCAACATATGCAATAAAACCGTATGGCGATAACTATTGACCCCGACAAAATGTGTATATATGTGAGCAAATTTAAAATAAATAAATGTATTATAAAGCAATCGTCATAAATAACACAAAAAATACGGAAAGACTGCGAGTAAGGATGATAATTTCATTAATATACATATAGGTAAGGTACCTACTATTATACACATTGTTTATGTATTTTATTTTTAAAAGAAACAAAAATATAAGTATGAATTGAATATGTTGAATGATATGGTGGTAACCATTACATTCAACATATTCACAACATAAATTATTGCCGACAAAGCCGCGAGCGGGTCACTACATTAAATCAATTTTAGTAAAAAATAATAAATAAATGAACATATTAAAACCTAAAATTTAAAATAACACAAAAAATGAAGTAAGATTTTTAATTCTGACGTTACTTTGCATAGTCGACGTTATCAACGGATTTACCAATTTCTGGTCTATCACAATTACGGCCAACGGCCATTCAGGTTCTTTTTGAAACATAATTTCAAGCGCAAATAAGTATATTTAAAATGTTTTTTATGTATATAAGCATACAAAAACTTTGAACGTATGACGAATAATTTTACTGAGCGCCTTCCAAGAAATATTATCATACATCTAAGCTAACTCTACAGCTACTACACTTTACGCTATTACCAAAAGTTGATACGTTGCATTGCATTTTTTGTTTTCATTGATAGGTTTTAACTTTTGATGGTTGCATTAAACGTTAATTCTAAAAACAAAAAAAAAACATATATTTTAGGAATAATTTTTCTGTTCTTGTAGATAATATACGAGTACATAATTATATAGTCTGGCGGCGATACAAAAGACTCAAAGGGACTTTTGTTTACGTCAATAATTACTCTCACCTTCACTCTATATCCCGCGAATGGCTGGGTAAGTAGAGGGAACTTGGGAAGCTAGTGTTAAGACACTCCTCTCCACTTTTGTACCAGAGCGAAGAAAATGAAAACATTAAATATTTCAATATTTAGTATTTCCTTTCCTCGAGTGGGGATCGAACTCACAACTTATCGGTCACAGTCACACCCTTGTGCCGCTGCACCACGAGAGGCTTTGTCAATTATTTACTACTGTAAATAATAACACATATTCTCTTCTTTAATCACAGATATTTATTAGTGTCAGGGTATTTGAAATAACGCCTTCTCAAAACTTTATTAAAATTATCGAATAAAACATTATCTGAAATTTACTTACATTATATTGTAAAAGGCGCTCATAGTTAAGTACACGAATCACGCGCGCTACGCTTACGCCAATCTCGATATAATAATAATACAAAAAATAAGTATGAATACAAATAATTGATATAAAGTATGTTTTCAGTTTTGTAAAAACACAATTATTTTTCGTAATATACCTGATAGTTCATATGTTATTTGGAACTTAATTTCTTTAACTTTTTTCCTTATGGAATCCTTGCTTCTTTGTTTTATGAAATTTAAATTTAATTGTGTGTAAATTTAACAATTGCCTTGTAATTAATAATACCAATTTACCAATAAATATTAAATTATATTCAAATCAAAACAAATTTACCCAGATCAATAAACATATTGTTATTGTATATATTAATAAAGAACATGTTAAAGTAGGTATATATATATATATATATATATATATATATATATATATATATATATATATATATATATATATATATATATATATATATATATATATATATATATATATATATATATATATTAAAGTTATTATATTGTTTAGAGGAAACTGTCACCTTATGCTATACTTATTGATAGTGTGAAAAGTGTATCTCTTGACTATAAAGTATCTCTATAGCAATGTGCATAAACAATATGTTTTATACTAAACTATATGTTTAGATTACCAAAAGATGTAGACTGTATAGTTTTCTTAATTATTACAATATATTTTAGTTTTTTGTCGTTTCAAGAGCAGACCTAATCAATACTAGCATTGCTGATAAGTTGTTGATTACTGTGTCACAAATACTGTAAAGGTAATAACAGTAATCAGAAACAAGCAACTGATTTATTTTTATTTAATATATAGAAGAAAGCGCTTGTTTATACTGCGTGAGTTTATTCTTAGTTTAACAAAACATTGTGCAAAAAGTATTGGAGTATATTTTAAATGCAATGATTATTTGTGAAAATAAATTTATAATTTTATTGTAATGAGTTTAAACATTAAATATATCTATTTATTAGGGTAATATCTGCTGAAAATGTTACCTACCTACTGTAACATGTTGTTTATTAATATATCCAATAACAATATGTTTATTGATCTGGGTAAATTTGTTTTGAAATATAATTTATGTAATATTTATTAGTAAATTGGTATTATTAATTGCAAGGTAATTGTTAAATTTACACACAATTAAATTTAAATTTCATATAACAAAGAAGCAAGGATTCCATAAGGAAAAAAGTTAAAGAAATTAACTTTCTACATAAACATATGAACTATCAGGTATATTACGAAAAATAATTATGTGTTTTTACAAAATTCAAAATATACATTATATCAATTATTTGTATTCATACTTCTTATTTGTATTTACTTATTTGTATTATATCGAGATTCTTTTTTTACTTAACTATGAGCGCCTTTTACCATATAATGTCAGTAAATTTCAGATAATGTTTTGTTCGATAATTTTAATAAAGTTTTGAGAAGGCGTTATTTCAAATACACTGTCACTAATAAATACCTGTGATTGAAAAAGAGAATATGTGTAATTATTTACAGAAGTAAATAATTGACAAGGCCTGTCGTGGCGCAGCGGCACAAGGGTGTGACTGTAACCGATAAGTTGTGGTGTTCGATCCCTTGCCTTGTTTGCCTCATTTCCACTTTTGCCTTGTTTGCCTCATTTTCACGCAATGCCTCAAATTCGGTGAATTTGAGGCATTACGTGAAAATGAGGAACGAAAGTGGAGAGGAGTGTCTTAACACTAGAGTCCCATGTTCCCTCTACTTACAATGCCATTCGCGGGATATAGCGTGAAGCTGAGAGTAATTATTGACGTAAACCAAAGTCCCGCTGAGTCTTTTGTACCGCCGTCAGACTATATATCTATATTATCTACAACAACAGAAATATTATTCCTAAAATATATGTTTTTTTTTGTTTTTAGAATTAACGTTTAATGCAACCATCAAAAGTTAAAACCAATGAATGAAAACAAATCAAAAAAAAATAATGCAATGCAATCATAGCATCAACATTTGGTAATAGCTGTAGAGTTAGCTTAGATGTATGATAATATTTCTTGGAAGGCGCTCAGTAAAATTATTCGTCATACGTTCAAAGTTTTTGTATGCTTATATACATAAAAAACATTTTAAATATACTTATTTGCGCTTAAAATTATGTTTTAAAACGAACCTAGTGTCAAACGGTGGCCGGTGAGGAAAATGTTGGCCGTAATTGTGATAGACCAGAAACTGGTAAATCCGTTGATGACGTCGACTATGCAAAGTAACGTCAGAATAAAAAATCTTACTTCATTTTTTGTGTTATTTTAAATTTAAGTTTTCATTTATTCATTTATTTATTATTTTTTACTAAAATTGATTTAAAGTAGTGACCCGCTCGCGGCTTTGTCGGCAATAATTTATGTTGTGAATATGTTGAATGTAATGGCGGTAATTTATATTTTTGTTTGTTTTAAAAATAAAATACATAAACAATGTGTATAATAGTAGGTACCTTACCTATATGTATATTAATGAAATTATCATCCTTACTCTCAGTCTTTCCGTATTTTTTGTGTTATTTATAACGATTGCTTAATAATACATTTATTTATTTTAAATTTGCTCACATATATACACATTTTGTCGGGGTCAATAGTTATCGCCATACGGTTTTATTGCATATGTTGCAACTGTTCACAGTAAAATATTTTTTTTAAAGGAAGTGTTGGGAAAATGTATTGTAATTTTTAATAGTATTTTTGTAGTAGAGGTGTTTATATAATTAGTGTTTATTCATTAGTAACTTACCCAGTATGAATAAATATAATGAAACGAAAATAACAATCCTACGTCGATATTGCGACGAATTTTGATAATATATTTTAGGTACGACCTTAGAAAATTTTACCCTATGTATTGTACTCGTAAAATGTCAAGTAAACTTAAAATTAGTAGTTTTAGTAATAGTAGCAAAATACCTTAAAAAATTGCTTGTGGTAAATTTAACTTTAAAAAAACAACTTAAAAAAAAAACAATAAAATTACAATATTAAAACAACACGGTTTTATATTCTAGCTGTACTTTTGTGCTTATATTATATACATATAAATATGTTTGTATTGACCTTTAAGACCCAGTATAGCAAAGCGGGCGAGCAAGATATCTGCTCGTGAAGCCATTTAAAAGAATCGTTAGTGTCATGTGTTGAGAAACGCTACTGTGATATTAATAAAGTGTTAATAAATATTTAAGATGAAGCACTTTCATTTAATGATAAGTTTTTTGGCGCTATATATCAACGCTAGCCAAGGACAAAACCGAAGAGGTAAATGTTTTGTAGCAATATAATCTTATTTCTTACATCAAATGAATTTGTTGAAAACTTTATACAATGACTTTTCTAGCAAAAACATTTTGCATCCGGATGTTCTAAATCATTTGCGTAGTATTATTATTATGGTCAATAAAATAATTGAAAGGTTAAAGATTGTGTATTAAAGATAATAATATACATATGTTTCACGGACAAAATGTAATAATGTTGATAATATTATTGTTTATTCATAAGTAAAATTATATAACTTACTCTATGGATTATACTATTTCATTTATTAAAGCGTCATATAAGTATTACGAATATATATATTACATTTACACAAGGCGCAAGGCGTCTCCTTTTTGTACCTAGCGAGTTAATGCAAGTAAAAACCAGTCAAACCAGTAAGTATAGTAAATATTGACGTTAGAATTTTTCATTTGTTTTATTATTTCATGTACGAAATAATAGTATAAGTTGTTATTGTATAAACAGGTTTCGTATAAACGCTTTGATGATTTTCCTTATATTAAGTCGTGATAGGACAAAAAGTGAGGCAAAATATTTTTTAGCTAGATGTTTTATTTTGTTAAACTCTTCATTCAGCATACGTCACAGAGAACTAACTGTCAAGATTTTCTTAAATTTCTCCTAAATCGCCCGGTGACGCTGTAAAGACCATCCCAGGTCAACAGCAGTTAAGTCACTCAGAAAAAAAAAAAGCAAAAAGATACAAAATTATTTTAAAAGCTCTTAGATTTTAGAGACAAACATTTTTTAAAACGTGTAAATATTAAAATGTATTATGTTATTAGATTCAGAATGTGTAACGCCGCTTGGACAAAAGAGTGTGTGCGCTAGTATTTACGACTGTGCACCATTGCTCACAGCGTTTAATCAAAGACCGCTGTCGAGCGAGGCGGTCACTTTCTTAAGGCAATCTCAATGTGGTTTCGAAGGATATGTGCCAAGAGTATGCTGCGGACCTATGCCTCAACAATTTGTTAAGCCATCGACGGTAAGTAGTTGTTCTAATGTTGTTCGAATAGGACGACTGCTGGTGAGGCATAATAGTAAGGTTTTCGTGTCCGCTTCGTTATTCTCTTCTATAAATTGAAAATCACATTTAAAAATAAGTAAAGAGAAGGCTAAACCTAGCAACCTAATATTAACATACTCCGTTTCTATTAAAACACTTTCGATCCCCACTTTTCGTCGAATTTTTGAGACATTGCATATAAAGTGGCAAAACTCAACGACGCACTTTGCATATTACGTGGCGGAACTCAACGACGCACTTTGCCAAAATTTAAACTACATATTCTCATATATTTTAGTTTTAAATATTCATACTCACAAGATATCTTTTTTATACGATTTAATGTACCTATACATCAAATGATAAAAAATAAAAAACTCCATTTTAATTTCATTTCTATTTACTTATTATTCCATTAATCGATTTACCAAAAATCATCTTCAAATTGAACCTGTTGACATAAAATGTTTAAATAAGTACATACATTACGTTATTTTAGCCGCAACCCACAGTACGCCCAGTTCGGCCGTCTGGACAAGCAGATTCGAGGTCTGAAGAGGATTCCTATCCCGAATCTCGAGACAAATGTGGTATTGATACTAACGGAGATAGAGTATACGGAGGACAATTCACAGATTTGGACGAATTTCCATGGATGGCATTACTAGGATACCAACCACGTAAGAGTTATACAATATATTGAATAAGGAAAATGTACTGTTATATCCTGTTTATAAAATTCTATTGTTTTCAACAATATAGAAAAATAACTTTTTTATTTAATTTAGTTTGGTAACATAAACAGCCTAAGCGTGACACTGTAATTGCGACAAGTTGTGAGTTTGATCTCTACTCGAGGAAATTAAATATTTAATATTTCACTTTTTCGCTTCGGCAAGAAGGCTAAGGCGTCGAGTTCCGAGTGTCTTCACAACACTAGGTTCTCCCAAGTTCTCTTTCAATAACCTACCATGTGCGGAATACAGGTGAAGCATAAAAAGAAGTTTAATGGATTTGGTTTAGGCCAATATTATTTTTTTAAAAAGATTATAGAAATATATTTCACAAAATTATTTCTTTAGTGCGCCATAGCTTCAAATCCAATAAACATGTGTATAAATATGGATATTATACATGTTTATATATAATATTATTGGTACAAGAAGTTAATTTAAATAAGTAAATAAATAAATATATAATTCTGGTGGACGAAGGCGCGTGAAAACTCTTGCATAACATGTCTTTATTTTTATAGCCAATAATAAAGCTCTAACATATCAATGCGGTGGGGTGCTTCTCAATCACCGCTACGTTCTAACTGCTGCCCATTGTATCGTCGGAGAAATTGAAAAAAAAGTTGGACAACTGTAAGTATTTTGAGTTCTATAATGTACATTAAAATGTTTTATTATTATTTTATGGTATTAAAATATATTATGGTGCAGGAATTTTTAAACAAAATTTAACACGTTCATCACATGAGTTATTAAGAATAATTTTACGTATCGTGGGTTTATTCCCCCTCACCCACTCTAGAAAATGATACATTTAATATTTTCAAATTAAACATTTAAGGTTTTTATTTCTTTGCTGTGGTAAGAGAGAGAGAGAGGGTAAAGTGCGGCGTTAAGTTCCGCAACTCAACAGGCAGTGAATCAATTTCGACAGAAAGTAGGACGCGGAACGGAGTGTCTTAGCACTAGGTTCCCAAGTTCCCTCTGCCTACCCTGCCATTTGTGGGATACGGCGTGAAAGTAAAGAAATATTTGAAAATATATTGTATAATTATTTGAAAACGAGTGATAAAAATATTATTTAATACACATAAAGTTTTAAATATTTGACACACTATCGTCATCTTTTCGTTTGTTTTGTAATATCTTGTTATTTTCTGTAAAACTATCCATTTATTCACTTGCGCAGGGCAACTGTTCGACTTGGTGAATATGATATACAATCAGATGTAGACTGCCTCAGTGGTGAGTGTGCGGATCCAGTGCAAGAAATAGCCGTCCAGAGAGGGTATCCCAATCCTGGTTATTCTGATCGGAATATAAACAGAAAAGATGATATAGGTTTAGTCCGACTTTCGAAAAGAGCTAAATATTCATGTAAGTTTTTGCATTGTTTATTTAATAGAAAATGACATTTATTAATTTACATTATTATAGGTACTAATGTAGAAAGGAAATGACATAGATTGTAAACTGTAATTTTAAGTTATACAAAAAAAAATACTTGGTATAATTAGAAAAAAAACAAGGGTAGCAAATGTAGAGGAAGAAGCCATAAAAATACATTTTTACCAAGTGAAGATGGGGCTAGACACTAGTTTAAAGAACAAAAACATTCAGATTTAAATTAATTCTTTTTAATATAAAATAATGTAGGGACTTGAGGTTGTAATGTAGAGTGGATATTTTTTTAATAAGCAAAGTGCGACATTGAATACTGCCGCTTAAAACACGATGTGTAATAGCTGAAAAAATATAAACATTATTTTTGTTTCAGATTTTGTACAACCAATTTGCTTAGTGGACAACAGCCTTCGTTTAGACGTTGGTGCTGACGTTTTTGTGGCCGGCTGGGGACAAACTCTAAGTGGTAGGTTTTATAAATATGTATATAAAGTCAAAACTCACTCACGCAATCATCATGGAATTAAATAAACGAGGAGGAGTATCAAATTTAGCATAGACGTTCTTTTCAGGACGTTTCCCTAAGGATGTTTTAGAATTGATATTTTGTATGAAATATTTTATTGATACATTTGTGGACGCAAATGTCAAAAAAGCCAGAACCGTTTTAAATGCAGGTTTCATTATAGTATTTTAGAAATTCTCCGTAACATTAAGTGTTGCTTTATTTTAATCAGTTGCTAATTAAAAATGTTATATAAAAAAAATAAAGCGGTAAATCGTTAAGTTATAATATGTATGGATAATATGTATGGATTACTAAAATTATAAACTTATAGTGTTAGTTTAATACGATAAATATAAATGGGTAAATCCCTCTTTAGTTGCTTCATAATACCTAAACCTTGAAACAGCTTGTGTATTTCCCGTGTTGTGATGAACTATAATTATTTTTTTTACGAAAGGAATATTTATTGTTTGATTTTGATTTATATTTATAAAAAAATGTGGTTACGTTATTAAAGTGCAGTAGGTATACGTACGACTTGTTTTTGGGAGATATAGAATATATACGATAAATCATAAAAAAAGTCGTTATTATAAATGTACTAAAAAACGCGGCTAAGATTTTTAGTAAATTTATAAAAATATATAAGTGTAAAACTGGTTTCGTTAATTATTAATAATATCTTATTTATTTATGTTTAATTGTATTTAATTTAAAGATTTAACTTTATTCTTATGATAAGACTGGAATAACATCATAAATATGTGATTTATTTGTTATAGGAAAGGGTAGCCCCGTCAAATTGAAAGTTAGGAATGCCAATATTCAGCAAGTCTGAATGTTTTTCAAAGTATAAAAGCGCTGGAGCTGAGCTGACTAATAAACAGCTATGTGCTGGAGGAGTATTCGCTGAAGATGCATGCAGAGGTGATTCTGGTGGTCCTCTCATGAGGAAAACGCCCGCTGGAATATGGGAGACAGTTGGAGTGGTTTCCTTCGGTAATGGATGTGGTAGGGATGGATGGCCAGGAGTATACACCTCAGTTTCTAGTTACTTGGACTGGATACAGGAGACAATGTCGTCAACTAATGTTTAGTTACTATTTATATTCTAAGTTAATTTGCTCATTTTAATGCCATATTCTTTAATGAATTTTAAATTTTGAATGACTTTGTACCAGTGTACTCAATATTTTATTTGTAAGAAAATGTGTCACCTTTTGTAACGTATGAAGTAAATTTAGAAAAAAAATATTGTCACGTTGTAATTTTATTTTATTATTATACATATATTAATGTCCTTTTGACTTTACCTATTTTACCGTCTCAGGCCGTTATAACGCAGTAACACAGCGTCTGAACACAAGCGGGACACTTTTTGATTCCATGCCCATCTAAGAAAACTCAACTACTTATAGCTTCATGGTAAATCCCGCACTTGGCAGGGTAAACAGTGAAAACTTGGAAATCAAGTGTTAAGACACTCCGTTCACTTGCATAAATAAATATTTTTCTACTTTTATATTTTATTTCAATATTTTTTTTTAGCTGTGAATATGCTTGCATAGTCGAGGGAATAACTAAGTTTTGTATGATCCATGACGAATTTAGAAGAGCCCTAAAAATATCTTTGATTTTCACGATTTTTATTCATTTCGAACACTGCAGTAATCCGTGGTCACGGATAGTTTATCGAACAATGTATCACGCTTAATATATGCGATTTTACAAAAAACCCAGGAACACTTTGACTCTCACCACAGATGGAATGGGTTGCAACGATAATGAACATTTAGTAATATGAAAAAAAATATAACAGCTATAGTTTTTCTCAACAAATGCACTGTGTAACACAAAAAAGTTTTTGTCAATCGACACTAGTACCTTATGGGATTCTCTGTCGCACTATGCGGGACGCGAAGCCCACTCTGCTTTCGTATTTTGAAACTGTGATTTCTTTTAAAATATCTTTTTTTTATTTGCTTTCCGTAAAGAACATTTTTATCTTTATTTAATGCTGCGTTTTATTTCGAAAAAATAATAATAATAAGCCTAAGCCTGGCAAGCCACCACAAAAAGTAACATCGTATAGACCTATAAGCCTCCTCTCAGTTATCGTCAAACTCTTTGAACGGTTTCTCATGAATAGAATGAAGGAACACCTTGACAGTATACTTCCAAAATTATCAATTTGGGTTCCGTGAGAAACATGGAACTATCGAACAAGTTCACCGCATCGTTGACATCATCAATAGATGCCTAGAAAATAAACTCTACTGTTCTACTGTTTTTCTAGACATTAGTCAAGCATTTGACAAAGTTTGGCATAATGGTCTTATTTATAAACTAAAGAAATTGCTTTCTAATTCACTCTTCACCATTTTGAAATCTTATTTAAATAAAAGGAACTATGAAGTCAAATACAACGAAGAATTGTCAGATCTCTACGTTATCAATTCAGGTGTGCCACAAGGTAGCATATTAGGCCCTGTTCTGTACCTATTTTTCACTGCTGATATCCCATCGAGCGAACATACAACAATAGCGACTTATGCTGACGATATCGCTCTTCTCTCATCACACAGCCAACCAACAACTGCGTCACTACTTTTGCAAAATCATTTGGATGCTATCGAAAAATGGCTAAAGCAATGGAGAATAAAACCCAATGAAGGTAAATCGACCCACGTTACCTTTACACTCAGAAAGGAAACGTGTCCGCCTGTTCAGCTAAAAAGAAAAGCCATCCCTCAAGAGGATAGTGCGAAGTACTTGGGCATGCACCTAGATAGGAGACTGACCTGGCAAAAGCACATCTGGAGCAAACGTAAACATCTCGATTCAAAACTTCGTAGTCTTCACTGGTTAATTGGATACAAATCACCTCTAAACGAAAGCAGCAAAATGATGGTATATAAAGCTGAAACCAGTATGGACGTATTTCCATACGTCCATACTGGTTCCAGTTATGGGGGACAGCCAGCAACAGTAATATCGATATCCTCGAGAGATTCCAGAGCAAAGCACTCAGAACAATGTTTGGCATCCCCAACCATATAAGCAACAAGTTTGTATACCTAGACCTCAGGATTAATACGGTTGGGCAAGTGATAGCCCACAGCAGCCTAAAATACCAAAACATACTGTCAACCCATATCAATGAACTTGCTAAAGCACTAAGCGGAGAAGGTGGCCTTCAGCACAACCGGCTAAAGAGGTCGGATGTACCACAAACTTACACAGTAGATTTAGCCATCGATAAACATCAATAGAGTAACTGGGGAGAAATTCTCCAACCATATACTCTAAAAGAAAACAAATTAATCAGATAAGTGTATCAGCCATACAATAGGCCGTACAATAGGCCACTCTGTTAGTGGCCTATTGTTTTTATAAACAGATTGCCACATTGCAGAAGACAAAATAATAATAATACTTTCAGTTTCACTCTGTATCCCGCGGCACGGCACGGCACGGCAGGATAGGCAGAGGGAACTTCAGATAGGTAAGAGCGAACACAACAAATACAAGCAACGAGAATTCTGATAAAATTAGTTCACAAATTCCCTTTATCTTTCAATATATATCCCATAGCCCACAGAAATATAGTCAACTGTTCCGGGGATTAGCCTGCTCAAACAAAAAGGCACACACACGCACAAACAAAGTTGATTTTTTTTTGTGTTTCAGTATCACGTAAATATTATATATAATACGTACTTGAAAAAACACGGATAACTTTAAGCAAACGACAGAGACTTTTTATCTTTTTTTTATATGTTTATATGTAAAGATACAAAATTTACGTACTTATTTATTTAGAAAGGTTTTCTTTAAACAAAATTGTTTATGCCTTCAACGTAGAATATTATGGGTACACACTATGAATAGAATATCACTTATGTTAAACGAAAGATAAAATAAATTTGAATAGCGTTTCGGGAAGTCATATGGGATCCCCATACAGAGATATTCAATTAGTCGTAACGTATCATTTGCATAGGTGTCACTGGCAATCAAATTAAGTGGAGCGCTGACAATTCTATGCGCATAATTAAATACAACCCTTTATCTTTATAAGGGTATAGGAATAATTATATAAAATTTTATTTAACTTTGGCACTTGTACCAGAAGAATATTGGAGCACATTTCATTGTTTGTTTGTTATTAAGTATAGATATCAAAGCTATTATATATAGATATTCATTATTATCATTGAGAATCCTTCTAAAAAAATAATTATCGTTGTTCACAAAATATTTTGTATTGTTAAATTTAAATTAATACAATACATTACATTATTATTATTATTATTTTTAACTCAAATCCACAATAAATGAATATTATGTTTACTCACTCGCTCACTTACTTACTCAGCTTCACGCTATATCCCGCATATGACAGGGTAGGCAGAGGGACTTGGGAACCTAGTGTTAAGACACTCCGTTCCACTTCCGTTCCCTTCTTTCTGCAGAGTTTGAGGAAAGAATAACTTTGAGGTTTTGCGTGTCGAGTGGCAGAACTCAACGCCGCTCTTTGCCTTGTTACCAGCGCAAAAAATGAAAACAAGAAATATTTAATTTGAAAATATTTCGTTACCTCGAGTGAGAATTAAACCCACAATCTGTCGTTTGCAGTGATACGCTTGTGCCGCTGCGCCACGACAGGCCTCCAAATATATTTTACATTATATTAATAATATATGACATAATATACAATACAATTGACATAGCAAATAAATATGTGATAGTTACGTTCCACTAAAAAAAAAAAAAGGAAAATAAAAAAAGAAAACTAATAACAACTTTCCACAAAATATTGAACGGAGCAAAGTTACGAAAAATGAGCACTAAATCATAACTGCGAATATATTAATTCATTTTCCGAGATAACAAATACGAAAAGGGGAATTCCAATCGGAATCTAAAAATTACGGCAGTTTAAAAGTAGGCGGCATTTACATAGAACTACTATATCGGAAATGATATACTCTCCGCGTTCGCCCCATTTGTTTTTTTCATGCGAAAAATATCGCGCACGCGAATGTAGGATTGGTTGCACTCATTTAAAATGTATTGTGTTCGGTCGTTTGTTATATGCTATCATTTCTTCTTACTTTGTCTTTTATATGATTATTATTTTCTTTTCTTTGTCTTTTTTTTGAAAACAGTTTGATGTATAGATACGTTTTCATGAGATATATTCCAATCTATTTATAATAAAAAAAGTAAAATTTTTTAAAGTACTTATCGTTCTAATATACCGTCCTATGGAATATTACTTTGGGGCATTGTTATATCAAATCTTCGTAAAAAGGGCAATAAGAGCCATTTACTAATTACATGAGGGCTCTCTGTAACAAATAAGAAAAAAACGGTTATTGTTATGATTGCATTACATATTAATATATTAATATAATTAAAATATATTATTAGACAAAGTTTATTATTCATTCCAGGCTATTAAATGCTGTTGATATTCATTCAGAAAGCTATTTTTTTTATTTACTGTAAATTATATTTTGAAAAAAACACTGTAAGGGGTCCAACCAAAATCTTCGGGACCCAAGTCAACTTCACCTGCTAGCGGTGCACCCGCTGATCAACGAACGAGGCTCTGACGCAGGCTTTGTTTCTTTTCCATTGGGAATCTGAGAGAATGAGCAGCAGTGTTCTCTCTAATTGTCGAAGATCTGACGTCATACTGCGGTTATCAACCCGCTTGCCCAGCGTGGATACTATGGGCATTTCCCCCCCTTATGGGATGAGACGCAAAAGGAAACGGCCCACAGTTCCCGCTCGCCCTGCTATTCTCGATTATGGCAGCAGTCGTGGTAACGGCGGGGCGGAGGGTGCGAATACTCCCGGGCGATCCGGGTAGGTAGCCAACACCGACAACTTTATTTGGCATGTTACAATGGCCGCACGCTAAGACTTGACCATCACCTCACCAAGCTGGAAGCGGAGCTGGGTCATATTAACTGGCACGTTTTAGGGTTATCAGAATATTCGAAGAGAGGACCCTATGACTGTCATAGGCCTCCCGGCCGACTGATGATGATAATATTTAGATAAGACTAACTGTTGAGTTTATTGCCGGCTATTGTTAGAAGATCTACCTTCCAGCCCGGTAGTAGCTTGTGTAGGTGCTGTCTGTTTTTCTGTTACTATGTAACTTCACTTGTAAAGCATAAAAGCAATATTATAAATAATGGGCGATTAGCTTATGTGACTGATAAGTTATTCCATAATTAAAAAATATCTTAAAGTAATATTATATGTTATATGTACGTAATCAACCGCATGACACTACGATATTGTGACGTGCGAGATATCACAATAATATTTACTTCCTATGACCTTCATATATAAAAAAACATTATTTACACAGACTTAACTACAGACAAACACGCAAATTTTATGTTAACAATGTTTCAATAAATTATTGTCCCTTTCCTGATTCTAATCGTGGGGTCTATAAAATGATTTCACTCTTTCTATTCACTTTATTTGCGGCTTTATCAACAATGATCAATATAATATTAGTTGCTAAGTTAATATATTTAACTTTATATTTTAGTTTGGTATTAACAGATTCTGGAGATGTAAGTAATTTTAATATTTGTACAAAACAAAATCTCAAATACTGTGAATTGGCTGAAAATTACATTCATGGCAAATATAAATACATATTTCTAGACCATTTTTATCTTGAGTTCGAGAGGTAAGCTAAAATTATTATGGAATAATCACATCTATGCGATAAAATGTTGCAATTTTCCGCATATTCAAAACCGTATAAGGTACTTTCTGTGGTTATTTATAGTTATAGTTATTTCAATACTTATAGTTTGTTTAAAAGTAAGTAAGAAGTGAGGATCTACAATACAATTAAACAAAAAATAATTAAAAGTAAAAATTGATAACTATTTTAGAGAAAAAAATCATTACCAATTATTTACCGTAGACCGTATAATTTGAAATTGAAATAAAGGAAAAAATAGGTGTATGGAAATTTATATTTATATTTACAGTTAAACACACAAATTGATAAATGTACTTAATATTAAATTATTATATTTATATAATAATATAATATTCATACAAAATGAATACATTCACTCACAACTTAATACTGTCAACTTTTATAATTTATACATCCTGTTAACAATATATTATTATTTTTTATGAGTAAATTCATGTACCTATTATGTACGCAAATATTTAAAGAATTATACATATTGTAAGGAAAAGTGAGTGGTAAGAGAGGGAGGGGGAGACCTCGGTTGACCTTCGAAAACACAGTATCGACGATACTGGAGGAAGGTCACGTAAAAAGCATGAGGACCCCCGGAGGGCATGTATGAAGAGGTTGATGACAGTGGACGAGGCGAAAGAGGTATGACGAGACCGTAGCGTTTGGCGCTCCGTTCTCTCTGCCTACCCCGCTAGGGATATAGCGTGAAGCTAAGTAAGTAAGTAAGTAAGTAAGTAAGTAAGTAATACATATTGTATTTCAATAGGTTTATTATGTTGGAGAGTTTAATGATGATATAAAAGATTGCGATGGTTTTGAAAATGACGTATTTAAATGTAACGACTTAAAAATAGGATTTGTGGAAGCAACGGAAGAAGGAGAAAGTGGTCTCGGACTTTCGGGCAAATTGGATATATTGGCCGAAATTCAGGATGACTATTTGGTAATTATATGTAACCGAATTACATGAAACTCATACATTTATATGAAATTACTTAAAATAAAATTGTTTTTCATAGATAAATTTAAAGGTTTGGAAGGAAACCGATCTTGGAAAAGAATTTATGTATTCAGTGGATGGTAATCTTTGTGGCAGCTTATCTAAAAATGATACACCGTGGTGGCCTTTAGTAAAGAGTTTAAACACGACATCTTGTCCGATACCAGCAGTGAGTAAAAATGATTTAATTATTTGAAATTTTTAAAGTTCTTCAAGTATTTATATATAGGTCTTAAATATTTACTTTTGATTTTACAATATGCAATATGCATCTGTATATATTTCAGAATATTTACCCCGTACAAGATATGGTATTATCGCTTGATTTTGCTAAGGATGTTCTACGACATGAGCTCTGTGGTGATTATACTATAGAACTCTCGATAGCAGACAATTTGGAGCAAACTATGTCGTGCCACCTGATCCCTGCCTGCATATTAGAAAAAGTCCGAGAATAATAAAATATTAAATATATATGTTATGTTGAATATTAATAAATATAATGAACTATTCATTACTTAATATGTAAAGATTCTATAAAATCAATCTAAACTAGAAAATTAAATACAGGATTGCTTCTTTCAACTTCTATAGGTCGCCACACACGTTTAATCTTGTTTTTATATTATAACCAAAAAAAAGTATGTCTATGTGGTATTCTATTGTATAAGCTATATTACTGTAAAATTTTACAAATTTCCGTTACCCAAAGACAGTTCGTTAGAATTATCGTTTGGCAAGAGATGATTCTAACAACATAAATAAGCTGTAACAAGCGTATATGACTTTTGATGTAGCTTAATGAGAACGTATGGCTTAGTTGGTCAGAGTGCTTGGATGGTTTCTAAGACGCGCGGGCTTAAATCCCGCTACGTTTAAATTGTTATAATTATTTTGATAAATATTAATTCCAAATTGTAGAGAATATATTAACAATAAACCGATAAATTAAAATATTATAATTACAACTGTGGTTCAATCTTTGAAGATTTTTTTTGCGAGTCAAATTTATAAAATGCTATAGTTCTTTATCGATTGTGTTTAACAACTTAACAAATAATTAATCTAAAATACATATAGTCAAATATGCGTAAAACTCAATTAAAATGAATTTCGTAGCTTTTTGATCTGTTTTTTATTCACTTTTCAGATGTTTTATATATATTTAATAGTTAGTAGTCAGTATATAAATATTTCATCAAAGTCAAATGTATACGTGACTAATTAATATTTTAAAGCAATTTATATATCACAGCGAAATATAAATGTATATTTGAATAATATTGTAATTTGCAAACGTCGCGCGTTAGTTAATTTGCATAAAACCTATTGTAACCTCCGACTCTTAGAGTTTTCACGTATGTTTGAAGACTTTGTGAAAGTAGACATCTTGCGGAATTTTTAATTGAATTAAGTTTATTCTATATAGTTTATATAAAACGATATAGTACATAATACACAATAAAACAAATTAATTAAATATATACAAATGTGTTTTACTTTACGTTGTTTTTTTCGTTTTTTTCACCGCTTCCCACTTTTCGCTTATTTTTAAATTGCATTGTAAAATTGTATGTTGATGGCGGAACTTAAAAACTCGAATGACAATAATCCTTTCCTCCCAGTGAAAATAAAACTGTCACCCTTTGTCGTAACACTATGAAGAGTGCGGCGTTGAAGTCCGCCACTTCGCCGTGTGATTCCGACTTAGAATAGGATCACCCTGGTACTGACGGTGTCGTAAGAGGCAACTAAAGTGCGTATGGGAGAGTCACGTGGTCAGAAATGGCAACACGCATGGCAGACTCGACCGGACCATTACCACCCCCGGCATTTAAAACCGGCGTTAAGTAGTGAGTTCGGCCACTGCGTTTCGCATTGGGTAGTGCCGGGCCCCGGTGCCCATCCACCTTAAAGACGGTCAATGCTTCTGTAGCTCCTCTGGTTCTACACGGGGCCGTGGGTGGCGGTGGTCACTTACCACCAGGTGACCCGTACGCTCGTTTGCCCAGTCTTATACATAAAAAAAAACCTTTATACACAATCACAAGTGTATTATTAACACTAAGTTATCTCGGCTATTGTTTTTTTTTTATACGGGAAGAGAATGGTTAGAAAAAAAGCAAGTTATAAATATTACTTACTACTAATCCACCAAATTTTGGTCTAAAAGTATTTTCTATTCCGTTTGATCCTAATACAACATGTAGAATTAGTGTGTAGTCTACTATCTTTCAAATTGAAAAACCATGTCGTGGACAGCTCTTGAAAAAGTTGAAAGGGAAAATCAAAGTGGACACTCGGAAAAGGTTTTGGTTCAACAAATTGGGAAAGGTATCCATCTATCTAATGCTATTCAATGACTTAAACTAGCAAGGACTCTTATTTTATGCACCTATCATTAATATCATTAGTCTTACTTATAATACATTTTTTACCGATTGTTAAATAATTTATTAAAAAAAAATATTAATGGAAATGGTCCCAGAACAGTGTTTTTTAATTTGTGTTTCTGTTTGTCTGTTTATTTGTTTGTCTGTGGTTTTGTATGCGCTAATTTTAGAAATGGCTAATCTATTTTTTTTTGTTAAAATCAGTTAATAAATAAATAAGTTATGTCAATTTAAAATATTTAGTTCGACTAAATTGCTATTTTTTTTAACATTTAACTTTTTAATGTTTCTATATATATTATTTTAAAAGTGATGACATGAAAGTAATTGAGGCCTGTCGTGGCGCAGCGGCACAAGCGTGTGACTGCAACCGACAGGTTCTGGGTTCGATCCCCAGTCGAGGAAATGAAATATTTAATATTTTCAATTTACATATTTAATGTTTTATTTCTTCGTTCTGGTAATAAGGAAAAGCGCGGCGTTGAGCTCCGCCACTCAATACACTGTGCCTCAAATTCGGCGGAAAGTGGGGAACGGAAGTGGAACGGAGTGTCTTAACACTAGGTTCCCTGGTTCCCTCTGCCTACTCTGCTTCGTGCGGGATACAGCGTTAATCTATAATAAAATAAAATAAAAAAAGTAATTGAGATACATGAGTAAAATAGTGTAAATCAAGCGGGCAAAGCCGGGGGCAGGTAGCTAGTAATTAAAAAATGATTTTAACTTTATACTTAAAAGTAATATTTGTATAGTATTTGTTTACACACGTAGATTGTCCAAATGATTTACTCTCGTCTTTGAAAGGTGACAAACCTCTCAAGTATAGCACATGACGAAAGCTACAAAGTAGTAAATACACAAAAAGACGAGTAAAGAGTGGGCAAAAAAGCCACGCATCAGAAAAATGTGATAACTAGCGTAAGGGAGGTGGCGAAGAGCACTCGAAAACTCCCAATAATACGTCACTTCGCAATAAAATTGTCAAGTAGAGATCTGCTAACGACGCACTTTGAAATCCGAGGCTGAGATTTGAAATTAAATATGGCAGATGAAACGAATGTTATACATACGAATACACACCTTTATTTAGAAATTCTTGAACTGGCGACATTTTGTCGATATAATTACTTTGCTTCTTGCGAAATGTTTTTGGAGATGAACATTTTTATGATACTCCACAAATGACAATTGTTCATTTAAAAATGATTTGAAAGCTCGTAATTTTTTTTACTATTTTGTTAGTTAGACAAATAAGTCACTGTTACCTTTTATGTGTAAATACAATTTGAGGGTATATAATTATTTAAAACTCATTTTATCTATCCCTAACCTTCTAAAGTAATTTGGATACGGATAATAAACTTTTTTTTGCTATGTAAAGGTATGCATGGGACCCATACAGCGTAGACATTCAGAAGGAAAGTTAATGATGCTTAAAGCTTGGACGTTGTCCTGTAATTACAAATTAAAAAGTTCGTCCGCTGGGCCCCCGTTTTTTCTCATTTATTTGAAAACATAATGTTGTGTCCTAAATTGGTCAAATCATCAAAGTTATTTCGACCTTATTAAAAGGCAATAAAGTTGTTTTTAAAATGGTCTTTGTATGATAACATTTAAAATAATCGTTCTTGTTTTATGTATTGTAGTAAAAATGACAAAACAAATTAGCTACGAGCTGTACAATCTGATAGTGAGTGAATATAGTGTTATGAGAATATATATTAGAATATAAAATAGGTTTTTTATGATATTATGAATGCGAATCAACGATATTTAAATATTTTTCTTACTTTTCTAGTTTAGTAAGAGCCCGTTAAGATGCTGGTATAGAATTGAAATAATTCTGAAGGCTTATTACTTTTACAGAGATGTTAATATCGGAATGTGTGTTGAGTGACGGAGCTTAACAACGCGCCTGGCCTCGTTATTACCGCGAGGAAAAAAAATACTAAATTCTTCTTTGCCTTAAATGTGGTTCGAACACATATCCTTTCGCTTTTACAATCGCATGTTTGTGTCCCTACGGTTCGACTGGCCTCATGTATGTATGTGCCTTTTTTTATACAAAATTTACTGTCAATTAAGAAATAATTCATTTGTACTGAAGAAGCAAGTGTATGATGCTTTAAGCATGTCACAAAAAATATTTATTAAATGACAATTATAAATGAAATTGTAAACAATACTAAACTTTCTACATATATATATATATATATATATATATATATATATATATATATATATATATATATATATATATATATATATATATATATATATATATATATATACATATATACATATATATGTATATACACTAGATGCTAGTAGGGTGTTTGTGGGTGCGACCCCAACTGAAAGAAATAATAAAAATACATACAAAATAGAAATAAATATAAAAATATACATATGTCTACAAGAAGGTATATGTATATATACATTTTGTACTTTTTTCGTCTATATATATCTACATATATGACTAAGTTGCAGACGTTTCATTTTCATTTGACAATAAAGCAACCGCATGTGGTATAAAAAGCTGAATTACAATGAGTAATAAAATGTGTTATTGTGAGAATACGTCGCATCGAGATTAGAGGGGCTTAGATGATTGTTACAATATTATTTTGTTGTTTTACGACGGGAAAATAATAAGCGCCATGTCGTTTATAGCTCGACAGTAAAACTGTTATTAACGAGGGCTCCGATTGTATGTGCCTCGTAGAACTTTGCAAGAAAATAATTAATTCCTTTGAGATGTCACAAGTAACAAATGTGTACTTTTGTTTGGATATTGAATAGATCTATCTAAAAAGAGAAATATCGAAGTAATAATATCCACAGTAGTTAAGTTAATAAATGTCATAATAAGCGGTGATTTATTAGCCTAAACAATTTGTCGCAGGTTTGATGAAAGCCTGTGGCATTTTTAAAATTGATGATTTATTTTTTTTGCTTTTTGAATTAAAATATTAGTGTATTTATGCAGTTTGACTACTCTATTTAACTGATACTATTTAATGCTCTTATCTCCTCCTTCTATTCTTTATCTATTATAGGTCATATTTTTTTCCGATTTCGCACATCGGAATATGTGATGTTTTGTGATTTAAATGTAAGTAGACCCTTTTATAATTTTTGCATATGTTTCAGCCAATTCATTAAATATTATATTTAAATTATTACGATTAAAGACAAAAATAGAGCATCTATATGTAAAATTAAGACACTGTTCAGTGCTTTTCACACATCCCATGAATGTTATTCCGATATACTAGTCAATATTTCTTTGTAATCCCATTATGCATATGCTGCAAATATGAAATTATTCCAAACATTATAATTCATAAGCATAATCAAAACATGTATGTATCCGCCATACGAGAGCACCGCCCTAGGCGTACGCGGTATCGGTGGATTTACAGCGCAGTAAGCCGTAAATACCCGCTGAGCCGTCGGCTACCATTGATCTTTCCAATCGCTCCTCTTTGTTTCGGAATTACGATTGAAGTGGAATGATGATAAAGAGTTTTTGAATTTTATGCAGATTTTGAGGACTTTTGTTTAACTATTCGGGCATTGTTCATGTCTAGAATTACGGATTTGAAGCAATTTAATTAGTTTTATATATTTCACTTTGTAAGTGGAGATCATTTAATTTTATTTACCTTTAAAATTATTTGAAAAGAAAAACCTTTGAATATTGTGATTACTTATGAAAATTTGTTTTGTTATATTTTTATTTTCAGATATAGCAAACTATTATAAATGCCGTCAATATAATATTTTAATGGTTGATAGTGGTATTTCTTCTAGATATGTTCATATATACCATCTCAGATTTATGCTTGCTGTAATTTACTACGAAACCCTTACGAGTCGTCGAGTCGAGGCGAGTCTGACTTGTACTTTCCAATTTTGTTTTATACGTAAGGTTAAATTTACAGAGTAGCATATAGTTGACTGTCACGAGAATAGTAGCTAATTTGTTAGACAAATGCTTCTAGAGCTTCAAATTTCACTATCTTAGTTAGTCAAAAAACTAATATATTCTTTCTTTCTTTCTTTCTTTCTTTCTTAGCTTCACGCTGTATCCCGCACGGGGCAGGGTAGGTAGCAGGAACCCGGGAACCTAGTGTTAAGACACTCCGTTCCACTTCCGTTCCCCACTAATATATAAGAATATAAACAAGATCTATGAAATATTGTAAATTTATATTGCTGGTGCATGTGTATTTTTTGAACCATTATTGTTTTTTTATCCATTGCTAACTCAGGCAGGATTTAGTTTATATTTGATTTTGAAGGTTTGCACACCTGATGTTGAACCATAGTGGCAATCATAGAATCTTAGTTGGGTTTAAAGATTAATGACTGACTTGTTTGAGGATTGATTTATTGCTATCCCGATAGGTATACTCGTATATTACTTTTCTGTGCATTTGTTTTAAAGAATCAATTTGAATCGAGGCTTGACGTGGCGCAGGGGCAAGAGCGTGTGATTGTATATAGTATCTACACGTTGAGTTCGATCTCTACTAGGAAATGAAATATTTAACATTTTCAAATGAAATATTTTATATTTTAGTATCTTCGCTCCAGTAAACGCCGCGCGAACAGGTCCCTGACCTGTTCGCGCGCCGTTGACTTCCGCCACTCAAAACGCAATACTCAAATTCGGCGAAAACTGAAACGAAGTGTCTTAACACTAAGTTCCCAGGTTCTCTTTGTGTACCCTGTCATATGTGAGATAAAAAAATGTATCTTAAACCAAAATATTATCTTTATGACGTAATTACTATTGAGTAATTTTATAGTTTCTATAATCGCTATATTAACGAACTAGAACCGACGAATTAATATATTTTTTATATTTGTCACGCACAGAATTGACTCCTCTATTTATTTTTTGTAAAAATTTAAAACTTGTACCTATATTCAAAATAACTCTTTGATAATATAATTTTTTTTTTGTAATTTTAAAATATTATTAAGACACTTGTGGCCCTTTTGTATAAACGCCTCGGCTGTGGATTAGAATCCCACTCAGAGATTAATAATTTAATTATTTATTTTTTCTTTCACCACTCAACATATTCCATTAAAATTTGAAAATTCGATTAAAAATGGAAGACGGAGTGTGAAACAAAAATGTTATACCTCGATCGTAGTATAATATTCTTTCAGTTTCATATGGAAAAAAAAAATCAAAAGTAACATGCAGCAAGCTACTATTCGACTTTTCAGCCACGTTAAAATATTATAACCCTTTTTCCTAAAATGGTTATATTTTAAAGTGGGTGAATAGTGACAGATTTTGGTTAAGATAGCATTAAAACAAAATTTGTAGCAATAAAAGTCTAGATAAACAACAAACAAATATGAAATCGTTTGTCTGTTTTCTTTAGACAGCAACATAAAAGTAAAATATCGAGTATGTGACATAAGATTGCTTGAAGACTTCACGTACAATGAATCCTTAACAATGTTAGTATAGTTTGAATAGAAGAAAGTTTGAATTTGTCGGGCAAAATTTTTCTATCGTTAAAGAAAAAAGACTTTATTTATGTTTTTTTTTTTTATGATTAAAAATATTTCAGTTACCTTACGTTTTTTTCTTTGACTCGGAAATCTGTGTTTTGTTTTGTTTATTTTATAAAAATTTTTTCAAGGTAAATTGACTAAAGAAAAATATCCAAAAATATTTATTCATAAAAAAAAAACAAATGCAATTGTTACTGATTCGTATGGAAAGATATGTTAATATATATGGACAGATACTGGCAAGATTGAAATTCTATGCTTCACTATTTTGTCTATTAGTGCCTAATTTATATGAAACACACTTACTTAACAATATGGCACGTTTGAATAGTTAATGAAAATTTTACAGTATACTAAATTTCATTTTTGAAACATATTTATTTATATATTTTTAATTTTAAGTGGTCTATGTATTTTACAAACGTAATAATAAAAATCGAAAGTTAAGGATAACTGCTTGCGTCGATCTGATTGCACCTGGACAGGCAGACGGTCTCGGTGTATCTACTTTTACAAGCACTACTAGACTAGAATACAAATCGTTTCACTGAAATCATAAAATTCAGGCATGTATTCATGTACACAGCTGTAAATAAGATGTAACTTGTCAAATTTATGTCTGACTATAGAAAGCTCAGAGTATATATGAAATTTTAATACACAATTGTGTCTAAATATGGTGATATAACATTGAAACTATATTAAAATATTAATAGTTTTTTTTTTCATTATACTAAAACCAGCTCAATTCGCTTCCTTTTTCATTTAATCTTCTATTTTGCAAAGGGTGGACGTCTAATATCTTCTAAAGTAGCTGAAAGGTTTCTGATTGACAAATACGTTTCAATACACGTGGAGTTAATCCGCACACGAGCGAACTGGACAAAAAACTCATAGTACTATCTATTACTTTTGTGAAAGCGTTCCTGTGTATTTTCGTTGAGCTGAAAACTTTTGCAATACCAGCGCGGCTCAAATTCAAATTCCCGAGGAAAAAGGGATCTTGTGATCATCGCCGTCTCTAATAAAAGGCCCGACGTTTTTGAAATATGTTGTCACTGCATAAAGTTTATGAGCTTAGTTTCGTTGTCTGTCTAGAGTGTGCAAAGTTCGCTGAGCGTTATGAAGCTTCAGTACCTTATTATCATAAGCGAGTGGCTGGTATAAACAATGTGAAGTTCTATGTCAACAAAATGTATGAAGAATAAAACATGTAGATAAGATTAATATTTATGCATGTATGTGCTTGGTATGTCGTAATTTAGAGTGTTAAGTCACACCTTGCAGTGGATGTTAATTACGTTATCTGACCGTAAACTATAGCAAGAAAAGTACTCTCTCACAAATGTACTATACGCAAAGACAGAATTTCTATACGCATTCCATCTTTTTTTAGATAAAATTTGAATAAAAACATTAATAATTGATACTGTTATAGAATATAATTTTCCCATTTTTTAATTTCTTTCTAGTAATAGTTGGCGCGGCTACTGAATTCAAAATGTGACCATAAATATTTGTTGTTTTGCAAATACAACAAATATTTACTTCACTTAAAATATTATTTACTTATAAATAAAAAAGGTTAAATACAAATGCTAATAAGAAACAACATTATACTAAAGAAAGGCACATTAAATGAGCAATTATATGAATTTATTTACAATTATTTACAGATATTCGTATCGTACGAATATTTTATCGAAGTCAATTTCGATAGTGCCCTCTAATGTGATATTAGCGAGATAAAGTGGAAATGTCGGGTGATTTTTCGATTCTTGGAATGGATTTACATTATTTAAATTTTGTTCGCTGAGTCGTTTATCAATTTATTGAATTATAGTACTTTCCTTGATAGGATCGTAAATATATATTACGCCCATTAAATATATCTTCTCTTTTTATGATATAGTTTGATTATTATGCAACTGAAAAACACTTTCGATATATTATTACGATATCATCCATCCATTCTAGATGGAAGAATATTATTAATTCCTTCTTTGTGATACAGTTGATCTAACTCGTACAACAAGTTAATTTCGATTTTAAAAAATATGCATGTTACTTTATTTTTTCTTTGTCTTTGTTTTTTGTTTTGGTAGCATCCTTGCCATTCTTAATTTTCTGTAAGGAAACATCCGCATGTAAATTTGAGTGTTGAATAGTGGAGCTCAATTTTTTTTTCTATTAATCACGAATTTTCTAATTTATATACCCTTGAGTGAGTGTCAAACATATGAGCTGTTGTTTTGCCAGTCAGATATCTTGTCATCAATTTGCCCCCAAGAGGTTGAGTTATAAAATTAATATTCAGGTAAAACTTTGTAATATTTAGATACATAGAAACCTAAATTAAGACTCAAGTTTCGTAACTTAAATATTTCTTAGCTGTAATATAAATATTTCCCTTATCATTTGTTTCTAATATGACAAGGTTTTGTATGTTAAATTTCAGAATAGATAATGATGTTAAAAAATATGAAGTTGGTTGATTTAATTCTTTCGAGTTACAGTTACGTTGAATTTCCATTATTTTGAATAATTATAAATAGTGAAAAATTTAATAATAATTATTGTACTGGTATATTCTATAGCTTGCATGGAGCTAACAATTTTTATGAATATTGATAGCAAAACTCGACACTTTTTTAATAGTTAGATAGAGTTATTGAAATGTAAGAACTATATCATACCTAAGGGTAAATATGTGGCCTACATACGCTTGACCTGTGACACATAAACAAGTAACAATATATTTTTCAATCTGAATATAGAGAACGAGATCCGTCTTATTGTTATCAAATTACTTAACCTTAGTAAACCGATACGGTTTATCATACATTAACATAAGCTAATTAAAATGTTATAATAGATAAGGATCTAATGTACTATCCGATTTAAATAGAGATATTTTTTATTACAAAATTTCGTTAGATCAGGACACACCACACACACACACTCTTTACAATTATTCAATATATTAGCGAGATGAGCTTCTATTATACGACTAATCAACTTGACATAAATATCCCATTTTTTTAAAACACAAACAACTTCTTAGTCAGAAATACTAAATTAAATGAACGTATGACTTAGTTGATCAGAGCGCTTGGACGGTTTTTAATCCGCTATGCTTGTTTTTTCCTTAAGTGTGGAAATGAAAAAACTTACACCATTTAGAATTAATATATTTTTTTAATATTCTTAATCAGATATATTGGTTACGCCATTGCCAATTTCTTATTTAAGCTCATAATCACAATTCTAAGCAAGCAGTTCGACAATTTATTATGTTCCTATAGGAATTTTTAATTTTTTTGAACATACTTTTATAAATAATTTGGTATAGTTCCTAGTATAAATAATAAATTAAACACCGGCTATACGCTTTTTAACTATAAAGTTCATATAACCTTTGTCTATTCTTATGAATCACAATCACTTAATGACAAGAAACTTAGAATTTACTGTTTTATGACAATGAAAAATTACCATATAATGAGATGGGCTTCTTATTATATTGCAAGTATTAAAGTTTTGCTATAATATTACTTCTAAACTTTTCTATACGACCAGTTGTCACAGATATACGAACGTATACATTTTCATGCTTTTCATATATAGATTTTTTAGCAAAATATAATAAGGCCCATTGACCACAATGATTTGAGCTTAGAGCTTTTCTCTTAATAAAGACTTAGCTTTTATAGCTTTTCTCTTAGTAAAAGCAAAAGCTGATTTATTTAAATTTAACAAACGATAAATTATAACTTCTACTCAAATTCATTTTATAAGTATACAACCATTTCAAATATATATTACTGTAACTTGATTAATTTTATTTCCTTAAATTGATTTCCTTTGTAGCGTAAGCCCCTATCATAAAAACATGCATGTCCCGGTTTTGAACATTGATTTGTTTTTAAGGATTGACGTTTATTTGTTCTTTAGCTTACGGCAAAATGCGTCTTATCTTTTTCATTGCGTGTCAGACTTATACAATATTGAATTTAATTTCAAAAGAAAATCTTCTCAAACATTTATAACGTTTGATGCTTATATGAATGTTTTATTTTGCAATTGTTTACTCAACTTGAATGGAAAATGGGTGGTTATATGAAGACACAATTAATAAGCTAGTCCTAAAAAATCCAAATGATTATATTTGCCGATAAACGTGTTCGTTAGAGTTTCTAGGACGTTTACCATTACATTATTAAACTCAAATAATTTATATCGAATACGCATTGTATTTATTGGAAGACGCACTGTATACCTGCTTTGCGGTAAAAAACGTTAAGCTGATGTATACCTACTATTTAATATTGTATCATGCGTGTAAATGTGATTCCCATAAACCTGATTATACGTCAAGTACGAAAAAAGTGCTCTACGTACATTTTATCCTGCTTTCGTTTCCTGATATAATAATCAAAGGAATATGAGGGGGTTCCGCAGAATCAAACATATGCGAGCAGCGATAAAAGACGGATAAAAGAAAGTAAGTCCTCGAGAAATCGGGGTCATATTAAGGGTGTGACATAAAGGCTAACGGCAATTATATTAGTACAAAAAAAGTCTATATAGAAGATATAATATACAACGATTTTTTTACACTTACATGTGGTCTACGTTTGACTCTTGAAAGATTATTAGCTAATGGGTAGCATACTGCAATGTATTTATAGATGAAACTTCTATTTGAAACATAAAAAAACTCAAATAAAAAACTCAAATAAGAAGTTAAAATAAGATAAAAGAGATAAAATACTATTGGACAATGGACGAGCTGTGACGAATATATCATGTGAATATATTGTATACTGCAAGTGTAAATAAAAACTAATATAATTATATATTTGTATATAATAAAAATACTAAAACGTGCCTTCTTTAATTCGGTAAGCTTTTTTTGCATATCAAATTTTCGTAAAGAAACAAAATCTCTAAATCCCAGCCTTACCAGCTAAGGCTTTCGCAACTGTCACGCATGAGATACGCGGCGTACTCAAAAACCGACTCCAACTTCCGTACTACGCAGTTACGATCATGATAATGCGAAACGTAATTTTTCTATATTAAATTTTGCCAAAACATAAAAGAATTTTCCAACATCACTTTCGCTCTGCGCCGCATAAATTAGTTTCCCGGAGATTGTTTGTCTAGTGGATGCCTTTTTATTTATTTTACGTTAACATTTATGAGTTTTTCGACGTACGGTCGCTCTTGGTCTAGCGGAACGTTTGTTTGGTTATTCAACAGTGTACAATGCCGCTATATGAGAAATCTAATGCATTTTATACTGAAATTAATTTTATAAAACTCTATTACACAGATAAAGCTGTAGCAATTTAAACAATTTAAACATTTTGATGTATAGTAATATGATATTTGATTTATATTTCAGTGATAATAAATTAAACAAAATTAAATATTAAATTAATAATAATACCAATTTCAAGATCTTAATGTTATAATAAATATATATATATATATATATATATATATATATATATATATATATATATATATATATATATATATATATATATATATATATATATATATATATATATATATATATATATATATATATATATATATATATATATATATATATATATATATATATATATATTTTATGTATATTAATACATGCACATATCTATATATGTATGTCGATATGTATATATTGTAATATGCTGTTAAATGAGTATTTATTTAATTGTATTTTTATAATTACGTATGTTATGAAACTTCTATCTAACTAACTTCTATATTTAATGCTTATTGGATAGTTTTATATTTTTATGCACCACCTACCTTCTTTTTATACAACTTCTATAACCAAAGGTTGCCTGGAAGAGATCGCTTAAAGCGATAAGGCCGCCTTATTGTATAGTATAGTTTTTTTTTTCTGTTTTAGTTTGTATAATTAATATGTTTTTGTGTGCAATAAAAGTATATATTATTATTATTATTATATATATATATATGCTTCGAAAATTCTTCTATATAATATATGAAATAGATATTACAGTATTTCCAATATGTTACGTGAAGTACTATAATAAAATGCTACGAAAATAAAGATTAAAAAAAAATACAAATTGCTTATCTGAAAGATAATGAGAATTTTCTTCATACAACATCAGGCGGTCAGTTATTAATTAAAAGTTTAGGCTACGCTATTATGGATTTTATGCTAATAGCTAGTAATATGGAAGCTTTGAAGGGTTAAGAGAAATATTATATTTTGGCGTAACGTATGGTACACTATCGAAACATATATGTTTACATTATTATATGGACACCATTATTATAGTTCTACTATTTACAATTGACGGTTTTTTTTAATACACAATTCTCATCTCTCTCTCTCAACTCTCATAAAAAAATATGGGATATGGTTATATGAGATATGATCATATTACGTACGTTCTCTTGGAGTATGTAAAAATCTAAACTTACTCTGCCAATAAAAGAAAAGACATATTTCATAGAAGAAAATCGATACAGTATTATATTTATTGTTAATTTCATACAAAATTAAAAGTCAAAGTTAAGTTTGTCAACTTTACGAGTAATCACCACGTAATCAAAACCTACGCTTGTAGAGTATTCTTTAATTCATAAACTGGTACGAAGCCCACAGTGGGCGAATCCATGTGAATCATTTTTTTTTGCATTATTTTGTAAATGCAAAAGTTTTGTTTTACATATGAATATCTAATATTTCTTTTAAATATTTGCCATACACAACATGTACAACATAGGTATTTACTAATACCAATTTATTTATATAAAATATAAAAATATAAAAACCAATAATACCAATTTAGTTATACTAATATATAAACTCTAGTAAAATCTGTAATAAGTTTGAAATGTTACATAATACATAATGTATTATTATCATATAAAAAAAACGTAGACAAATTGCCATACACAACATGTACAACAAATTTATTTACTAATACCAATTTATTTATGCTAATAGCCATTTTAAATAAAATATTTAATTGTTTTAAAAATCGAAACAACGAAAACGAAATTCTAACAAAAATGCATCATTTAGATAGGTGTAAATATAAAAAAAAATTTACTGTTTTGACTTTGTTAATTACCAAAGTAATTTCAACTAGATAGTACGTAAGATGATGCTGTAAGACAAACTCCTTCTTGTGTAGAAACGCAAATATGATTACAACGAAATTCAATATTTAACAAATAATGTCTGTACCCTAGAAGTCGAGAGGGAGCGCGCGAGCTAAATTGAGCACCGCCCAGACTGAGACTCATTTCCTCCAACCACCATTGTACGCTACTCACAATACAAAACATTTTTTTTTGAATTTTGACAAAAAAATGCTTTGAATTTTTTCCAATCTTCGCCTCTATTCAGCCTGTAAAACTTAATACTTCCAGAGGGCGGGGTCTTTAATATTACTATAAAGGATAGCTAATTACTTGAGGGTAAAGGTTATGCTTCAATCGACCGCGACGATGTTATGACAAAAATGGTTTTTTTTCAATACATAAAGTAAAATACCAGTAAAATCTGTAATAAGTTTGAAATGTTACATAATATGTATAATTATTATATAAAAATCGTAGACAAAAATGTCGTAATATTTTTTTTAATGTTTATTTCATACATATAGTAATCAAAATATCTACAAATTTTAATTAAATTCCAAAATAAATGTTAATACCAAATGAAAATAAAAACGACATAAATGTACACTTACATAAATCATTCATTCATCCTATGATCTTATTAAAAACTATTAAAATTCGATGCGCATTGACTACTCAAGATTCTCAATAAGCAATGTTTTGAATTATTGACACTAACTATGAAATATGAATAAATCAGAAACGAAACTCTTTTTCAATTTAGAATCAAGCGTGAAGTTAAAAAAGATTTCAATACAACATGTTTTTGAAAACAAATCCCAATACTACTATAGTAACACTTAATACATCTATGATCGATGGCGACACATTTATATTTAATTTAATCAAAATTATCTCCGCTAGTTTTAATAATGAGGAACAATACATATAATATATATTAATAAAGGTTGGAAATATATTTTAAAGCGCCATAGCATTATTAAAATTTTTACGAAGCATAATCTTGAAACTTAAGGTCCTTAAGTATTGTTAAGTGGCACACGAACGACTTTACCAATTTCAGACAAGTCGCTAACTCTTTAAGAGCGTATCGTTCATTAAGTTAGAAGATTTGTGTTTTAAATTACAGTATTATAACAATTAATTGTCTTAAGAATGCTTTTATTAGCTAATATATTAAAGATTTGTCATTCCTATATTGCCTAAATACGAGTATATTATGAGTTTCGCCTGTTTGCTATGAAAGCTTGCTAATAAAATTTAATCCAGTTCGTAAATTTATGTTTACTGTTCATAACGTTCTAAATCTAGCTAAATAAGAAGCAGAATTCAAGGAAATTCATTATAAAACAAATCGGAAGAACCTGTCGTGGCGGAGCGGACCAAGCGTGTGACTGTAACCGACAGGTTGCGGGTTCGATACCCACTTGAGGAATTGAAATAAATAATATTTTCAATTTAAATATATAATCTTTTCATTTCTTCGCTCTGGTGCAAGGCAAAAACGGGGTGTTGAGTGCCTCCAATTTGGTGGAAAGTGGGTAATGGAAGTGGAACGGATTGTCTTAACAATAGGTTCCCAAGTTCCCTCTGCCTACCCTGCCATGTGCGAGATACAGCGTGTCACGTGTACAATCCCAGTGAGAGTGAGTGATACATATATTATTATAATATAAAAAAATATTTCAATGTCTTTGACTGAACAACCTTTCTGAAGAGATTTTTCAATTTTATTAATATACGAAGCGAAACGAGTAAAGATTTAATTTGCAAACGAAGGGAGCGGACGACAAAGCCTCTTTTTGTTGACATTGTATACTATTTTTTTTATATTGGAATTGAACATACAACTTTAATGCATAGCCCGACTGTGTCACAATGGTCTTAAGAGATCGAAAATATTATTAAGCTATAAATACTAAATTAGTTAGGCCTATTTGCTTAGTTACTTACTATTGACTGTAGTAAATAAACTAGTCAGCTCTTTTTATCAATCGACAACGTCTATAGTTTTCGTAAAATTAAGGTGAAGTTTATAGTTAACGTACAAAATAATATTAATAATATAATTTGGAATTGCAAAAATAGCAACATTTTCAAAACAGAATTAATTCAACTATGAAATTGCACGTAAGTTTTTTGATATACGAGTGTTGCGGCGTCTGTACCGCAGCGAGATTAATTGGGGGCCCGATGGATGCCAGACTATAAATCTACTGTCTAAGTGCATGGGGGTACGTACATAAAATGTATATATATTAAGCTTTGGCAACGTTCAGGATTTTTGATGCCAATATTTAGTTAATTTAGTATATCGATAATCGATATAATATAATCATCAATTGTGGAATACTAACGTGGTGGAAGTACATTGTGCTTGATTAATTTTGAATTTATTAGTTCCACGTCTATTTTAAACCGTTAACTTTACGGATTCGGTTAAACAAGTTGAATTGAGCCTGAATTCCGTTATACATGTCACTGAATGATATCTGAATGCTGTAAATGGGCACTTGGGCAGCTAAGGAGCTTCTGTGCTCATCCTGCAGAATAATACTATGTTGTATTGATTAATTAATGTGGGTAGACAAAAGTTAGAGTCAAGACACTCCGTTCCATCTTTCTGAGCTACTGCTCGCCGCATAGTGATTAAAAATATTTTTAAACATTATATTTGTAACTAAGTAAAACATTCTTATTTAGAAAACGTTCCTAAGTGTGGATTAACATTGAAAGTGATACGTATTTACGTAGGTCGAAGTAGTAAACGATTATTCAGAGTATTTAGGCAAATGTGTATGTGCAAAGGCACTCCATTGTCTTTTCAATAAAAAATATATTGCATATTAAACATAAGGAAAACCTTATTAAATGTTAAATGCATACATTTACCTAATGTAAGCTTTCAAGATCGTGTTCAGACAGCATAGTCTAAGTAAATTGGAGATCGTATAACTTTTGATAGGAGAAGCACGTTCGTAGTCTGCGCTGAATGGGAATACAGGTACGATCTAATAAATCAAACTCGATCAGGTTATCGACTCGCAAACATGCGCACAGGTTTATTTTAAGTTACAATTATATGTGCTTTATTAATGTTTTATGTTTTAGTATAATAAAACAGTACAGTTGAAGTCTGGCTGACAGTTGACTACAAACCCACAAACACTACAGGTTGTGGGTTCGATCTCCACTCGAAGAAGTGAATTGTTTAATATTTTCATATAATCGCTCTGGTAACAAGGTTATGTGCGGCGTTGAGTTCCGCCACTTAACACGCAATGCCTCAATACGGTTAAAAGTAGGTAATGGGACGGAGTGTCTCACTCTGCCTACCCTTTCAGAAAAGATGTTGACTTGCGAGAGCTTGAAGGTGAAAATGAAAAAGAAAGAATAAAGTAATATTATTGATTTAGTTTTTTTAAAGCAATAAACACTCCGAAAGTTATATAGGTCGTAAATTGTAGTAGATTATCCATAAAGCGTTTCACGTCTGAAGCAGAAATATACATATATACACTGCCGGTAAAAACCGCAGCATACCTGCACAAAAATGTAATCTGGACATTTTCAAATAATGAAAATTTAAATTAGCAAATTAAAGAAATCACGATAACGTTAAATAAAGGAATTTCGCATGTTGAATTTTAATAAATCCATCGGTATTACGGCTTGGTCACGTCGTGTGACTGGCGTTTAAGAATCGCACCTATTGGTAATATTTTATTTGTAAAAGTCCATTGGTTTACGACCTTTCCAAGACGAGAACTCATATTTTATAGGTAATTTCGTAGAATTGAGGATCAAATCCTAAGAACTTTTTTACGATTTACGTGAGTATGCTTTAACAGTTCTCGAGAAGTAATCTCAAACACTGTATACATTTTTAGAAGTAATATAAATGTTGAAATATTTTTTAAGAAATCATATCTCGTAAAATTTCTATAATATACTTTCTTTTTAAATACGTGTCGTTTTACGTTTTGAAGATTATTTCTAAGTTTTCTTAGGGTCGGCAGGCAGAGATTATTCGAAGAAAACTATGAAAACTATGGATAAAGCGTCCTTTGATAAGCAAAATTAGGTACTGGTATAATAAATAAAAGGAGGCATAAGGACTGTCGTGGCGTACCGGCATAAGGACGTGATTTTAATCTCCACAGGTTGTGGGTTTACTCTCCACTCGAGGAAAATTCAATATTTAATATTTTCAATTTAAATATTTTCAATTTATTTTTACTATGTTTTAAAGTGTTATTCCACACTTAGGACAGAAATTTAAATTTATTTAAATTTAAATTTAGTATTTTCAATATAGTTATTTAATAAATTGATTTCTTAGATCTGGCAACAAGGCAAAGCGTGGCGTTGATTTCCACCCCTCAATACGCAATGCCGCAAGTTCAGTGGAAAGTGGAGAACAGAACGAAGTGGCTTAACACTAGGCTCCCAAGTTCTCTCTTTCTATACCATATGCGGGATACAGTGTGAAGCTGAATGAGTGAGTAATAAACAAAAAGAAAAAATACGATTGACATAACTCTGTACGATATGTAACTAGCAACACGCTGAATCATGTATTTGCACTGTATCTCGGACATGGCAGGGTACGCAGAAGGAACTTAAGAATCTACTGTTAAGATATTTGGTTCCGTTACCCACTTTTCACCCCATTTAAGACTTGGAAAACTTATCATTGTGCTTTGCCTATCATAGTGAATAAATGAAAATATTAAATATATGATTTCTTGAAGCGAATCGAAACAAAACCTGTCGCGTTTACAGTCGTAGTTTAAGGTATTGTGTATTAAGTGTGAAAAGAAGGCCTCAAAAGAAACAAAACTCTAGAGTTCATTCAGATATCTCTCATAATCTAAAAACTGGCGTCATCAATATCCTAAAGTCTATTTTTGAATATCAAAATATACCTACACAATTAATCCAGTTAAAATAGTTTCGATGAAAACCATCATCATGTCTTAAGAACCATAAAAATGAGATTTAACACCCCATGGATCCAGAATAAAAATATATTAAAAAGTTTGATTAGCTTATCTAAAATATGGGGGTAATTTAGTTAATTACTAACTCGATAGCTATTTCAACTCTTTACGAGCGCTATGGCTGCGATAACGTTTCTAATTGTCGAATAAAAAAGGATTAAGTGTAATCCTTGTTTAATAAAAATGTTAATCGTGACTTCCACGCAATATGCAAATTTTATACCGCCCGTTGCGATTGACGGTGGCTTATGTCAGTAATATGCATTTTGTCACACTGAGACGCTTTGTAATGGAGTTTGTTTTAGGATTTTTTAGGTAATACCCACACTATCAAGTTTACTTTTTTAAAATTAATTGTATACTAATACAGTTTATTCATTTAATTAGCGAAGCGTCCGTGGTTCTATACAATTTATACTATTTTATTTAATAATTTCAACTACTTTCTTGTGTTCAAATAAAATTATCACTTTTAAGACCAATAGGTATGTATCTATACATTCAATATTGAATTTTGTCGAGTTTTATATTTTAAATCGACGTATTTTTTATTTTTTAAATGATTGAATAAATCATACCTTAAATGTCATAACAGTGAAAACTGTATTTAAATCTTGTGAGTTGTTTCAAAGATTAGCGTGTACAAACAGGACAAATACATAAAGAAATTAAAAATAATAATTATTAGCTATACAACAAAAAAAGTTTGATTCGAATCCGTTCATTGGTGCCGAAAATTAGCGTAAGCAAACAGACAAACATACAAATATATATTTTTTTTCGAATATTTGCTATTTGTTTAGACACACTTTTTTACTATTTTAAATATCGTCATATTAATAAATGTGTTTATAATTTACACGTAAAGTTTTGCGGGTTTGATTCTCAGTCGGGGCAATAAAATATGTAAACATTTACATTTCTCCCATTAGGCATAGTGTGGAAAATTACACAAAAGGAATGACAGTGATTATATCTATCTATACCTTTACTATTTTTAATTCTTAAAAAATAAAGTACGCATTAGAATTAAGAATGCAATTTAATCTATGCAGTTAAAGCATTCATAACATATTATTTGTTTTCTACGTGATCATATTTTTTTGTAACGGTAAAATATTTATATTAAAATTGTTAGCAGGTCTAATTGGATGTATCATTCAACCCTCAGGGGCTCGAAAACGATGGGGACGACACATAATTTTAAAATGCGTCTTAAGCCTCCATATTAAGCTTATTAGAAAGAGTATAAATGAATAGTATTGTTGATAAAAATAAATTATTTGATAATTTGTTATTAAAATGCAATGTATAAAAATTATATATTAAAAATTATAGAAATAGGTTATTATTTCTGTTTTTTTATTGTAAGATAAAAATGTAGTTAGAACGAAACACATTTACCTATCTTTTGTAAAAAAATACCTTTGTTACGGGATATTTGTGTACAACCGAATAAATTTACATACAAGAAATATTATTTATATCAATATTTTTTTACAACATTACGAATATAAGGATCTCTAAATCCCTAATAAGGCCCGAAACCGAAATTTATTCTTACAATTCATGCTCTCCCACTCCCACAAGTCGGGTCACATTGTAAATAAGTATTGCTCCGACATCCAAAATTAATCCACGGGTGCTTTTCTAACGAAATGCTAAAAAGTTAGTCAACTTTTTTGCCCGCCTTGACTTTACAAAACCCCTAGTGAAATATCGTTTTTCCCATTTCGCTAAATTATTTGTATCAATAGAATGTTTGCAGTATTCACCTCTCCAAATACTGGCAAGTTTGCATCTGAAATATTAGAAGTTCCAAAAGGTGTGTTTGACTTTACTTATAAATATGCGGGTGCTGAGCAATGTGAGAGTTAGATACTTTTATGTGCAAATCAACTTGGTATTTGATATTCGTATTTCATTTCAAACTACCCCGCAAGCTTTCTACTTGTGCTACATTATCAGACGCTAATTCATTATGTGAAAAATTAATTTATTATCTTTAAAATGAACATAGTTATATTTACAAAAAATATATGAATCATTTTAAAAATATCAATTTTAAAAACCATTACATTTAACGTTTTTATAATCACGAGGATCATTTTTACATGTATGTACATAAATAAAATTGTGTATGTCAGTTACTTGAAAGTAACGTTTTTTTTCAGTTGCATACACTAATAAAATTCTATTATTTCCGTAAGTTGGTTTTTCGGTTTGTTATCTCCGGAACATCTGAGAGATTATTATGGGAATATCACTAAAAAATAGCGTAGGTTATAGAGCGACATATAAACTACTTTTTATCCCAGAATCTCGCAGGATCGGGATTTACTTAGAAAAAGACACTTTTATCGCGTACGAGGACCTACCGCCCAGTTTTGTATGAAATAATCAAACGTTTACGAATTAAATACGACAATTTTAGTAATACAAAAATAAAATTACAAAATGCATAAGTTACAATTTTTTTAGTGAATTAACTAACCATTTTTCACTAAAAAAATTTAAATAGGTCATAATTAATAATAATTCATGCCGGCGAAACTGTGAGCTGATCGCTAGGAATAAAAACAAGTCATATTACTTAAGGATAATGTAGCGTTCTATTAATAAAATAATTATCGAAATCAGTCAAGTAGTTATTGAGCTAATACGTTCCAAATATTCAACAACTTGTATTCCTTATAATATAATTTAAAATTTCGTACTAATATTTTTTTCTATAAGAAAAGTAATTTTCTAAATTAAAAGAGCCGCCCAGTCGCTAAGGTTCTCGTGACTTATGGATATATTACTCGGAAAGCTATCTTGTTAATTGACCGTTGGAATAATTTAAATTTATTGCAGCCGTAAGCGATATATTAGCTGGATATTGTAAATCAAAGGATTAGAAAATGGTTAAATGGATAATGGCAGTGCCGTAAAAGACAATACATTTAATAGCCCGTATTTCCTTCACACACAGTTCACATTGAGAGCGACGAATATGAACGTGGAGCAACGTTCGTTCAGCCGCTTATCCTGCATACGTTATATAGTGATAACGACAAAATAATCGCAAAGGGTGGGCACGGGGTGTCCAACGCAGCGGGATGCGTGGGGCAAAAAGTACTAAGTGCAAGTTAAATACCCTTTGTGTTGTCATGCTGTCCTGTAACCATTCATCGAAGGGTCCTCTCATTATTCAGTTGAAATTTGATTATTTTCCCATTTCACAAAATATCCATATCGTCCCTGGCTTTCATTCTAATTGAAAATGGAGTAACATTTTAGGGCGAAACAATGATCGCTCTTAATTTATTTATTTTCATATTTCGTTTGCTTATTTCAGTATACACTTTATGTGTGACATATTTAAATAGCTCAAAATGTGTTATCGAAAAAACACGAGGCCAGTAAGCCCTGCCATATTTCAAATTATAACAAGACAGCCTATAAAAAGTTTTAATGAAACAAAATATGAACACAATTCTCCATTTTCGTAAACGTTTATTAGGGGCAATCATTTACCCCGAATCCTTTTAATAAGACCCATAGAACAGACGGAAGTAAATATTCTGGGAGAAATGATTACTGCACGCACGGTTAATCGACGTTATGACCGGCTTATGCCCATTCCAAAGGTATTAGTCTCCTGGCTACCAATTTATGTAATTTATTAAGAGCTTGCTTACACTGACCGCTCTTTGGTGGCTTCTTTTTCTCGCATGAATTCTTCGCAAGGAAAAATTACCACACGAGTGCAGACATAAGATTGGGAAAAATATTATTATCAAACTGTGTTCGTTTATTATTTCTACTACAAGAAGAACTGCGTGGCTTCGTTTGCTAGAATTATACGAATAACTAAGTATATAAATAGGATGACATTTCATTTTTATCTACATAGTTAGGGAGGGGGATTCTCTTGGAAAATCGGGATAAACTGTAGTAATATCAGTAGTGTTGCTCCATCATACCTTCTATCTTTAAATAGACAGAGTTATTAAAATTGCTTGTTTGTATTTTGGTTTTATGTAAATAACAAAAAAACTTTGTTATTTTGGAATCACAGACAGACACTTCAATTTCATTGCTATGTATGTACATGTATAGAGTAACGATATTGATTTATTATGAAAGTTATAGAAAGATTATCATAAATTAACAATGCTTTAAATATCTCATATATAATATTTTTTTCAACAAAAAAAATGTATGTTTAAATAAAAAAAGACTAGAAATAAATCTTATTAATATGAAAATTTGTCAATATGAACAAATTATTATTGTTCTTATAATCAGCTTCACGCTGAGTCCCGCACATGGCAGGGTAGGCAGAGGGAGCTTGGGAACCTAATGTTAAGACACTCCGTTCCATTTCCATTCTCCACTTTTCGCTGAATTTAAGGCATTGCGTGGTTAGTGGCGGAATTCAAAGCCGCGCTTTGCCCTTACTGTTATAAAAAAAAATAGAAGGCTTCTATAGAATCATTTTGTCTTGTGACTGCGACCACCACAAGTTAGCCATCATCAAAGACCCTTGGTTGACTGATCCCTAATATTTCACTCATAATTGGTTTATTCTAAGCTCGCAGCGTTTCCGTATGTGGGCCCTTTGATCCGTCCACTGTATTAAGTTGGTAGCGGAGATGTATTGCGAACATTATTCGTTCAAATCTAAGGCTTTAGTCAAAGCCACAAAAAATACTGAACGAAAATAATTTGTTATTTTAAATTTATAATATGGGTTAAAAAATAATTAAACGGCAATGCGTGCATACGTACTTAAAGTACGTGATCATGGCGAACTATTTGTCTAAGAATAAAAACAAATTAATTAAAATCCAATTAACTAACTTGTTTGTCATGAGATGATTTACGTGGTATCATTTCCTGGGGCGTATGTTTTTGCTTTCGTTTGCTTTGTCCCTCCGGAACTGTCTGCCTTTGTCCGTTCTATTTCCGTTTGGTCAATGCTCAGAAAGTTATGTTGTCAACTTCAGTATAGTATCAAAGCCAAGGTAATATTGTAACTCGTAAAAACCTTGACAAACATGATTTAAGTACTTGCAATTGTGCGTACTCTTCGTGGAATAATTATTATTTACCACCACTGGCATTTAAAACTGGCATTAAGTAGTGGCTTCGGTCACTGCGTTTCACATTGGGTAATGCCGGGCCCTGGTGCCCATCCACCTTAAAGACCGGCAACGCTCTTGTAGCTTCTCAGGTGTTACACGGGGCCGTGGGTGACGGTGATCACTTACCATCAGGTGACCCCTACGTTCGTTTGCCGACTTTTCCATAAAAAAAATCTTTTGCTTCAAATCTGGCAGAATGTGGGGAACAGAAGTCGGGCGTATTAGTCACAGTACTAGGTACTATTGCACTTAGTATGGCGTCGTGGCGCAGGAATACAAGCGTGTAACTGTATACACGACAGATCGTCTGTTCGATCCCCATTTGAGAAAATAAAATATTTATTCAAATGACATATTTTTTTAATTTTTCACTCTGATAACAAGGTACAGCGCGGCGTTGAGTTCCGCCATTTAAGACGCAATGCCTTGAATTCGGCGTTGTCTTAAAACTAAGTACCCAAGTTACTTGCAGTGTATACATATATAATAGTGCCCGAGATAATATATATTCTTTTGTGTAAATTTACCTATTAACTTATGCAAAAAGACATTTTTCTATACATTACAAATCTACCTTTACTATAAACGCCGTTTTGTTGGGACGTGGTATGTGCTTAATAGCAGCATTGTCCGAACAAGTTGTAACAAGCGTATCAGAATTTCGACGGAGGACTTGGTGAGAACGGATGGCTTAGTTGGTTAGAGCGCTTGAACGGTTTTCAAGAGGCGCGGGTTCAAATCCCGTTTCGTTCAAAATTTTTATACGCTTATTAAATTTAATTCTATTATATTCTGTCCTAAGTGTGGAATAACACTTTAAAAAATAGTAAAAATATTAAATAAATAGTATTCTCTCTTGCCAAACGATAATTCTTACGAGTTTTCTTTGGGTAGTGGAAATTTTGTAAAAGTCTTCTTACAGAGATGCTAACAACGAAAATAAATTGTAACAAGTGTATAAGAATTTCGACGGAGCTTGGTGAGAACGGATGGCTTAGTTGGTCAGAACGCTTGAACGGTTTTCAAGAAGCGCGGGTTCAAATCCTGTTTCGTTAAAAATTTTCAGACGCTTTTTAAATTTAAGTTTAGTATCATTATTGTATGACTAGAAAATTGGTAAAATTAGACAAACATAAATTTAGACTCTATTTGTATGAATTGAAGTATAATTATAATTTTAACAGTTATTATTAAGTTCATTAGTATTGCTAGCTATAATTTTCTCAAATGTCACAATTTTAACCTAAAATTATGAATTGAGTATATGAAAAATGATCTGTTAGGTTTTGATTTTCGTGTAATAAAGTTGAAAAAATTAAGCATATAAGTTTGTTATGATTATGTTCTATGTTACGAAGGTCCAACGGGAGGTAACCTATAGGTACAGATTTTATACAATATATAAAAAAAGTGACGCCCAAATGCTCATATTTATTGCGTTGTCTTAGAAGCTTAGTTTTTTTTCTGTATTCCAAAGAACAGACGGAAGAAGAGGACAGACTCAGGCTCAAGAAACAAACGACAACAACAGGACAACAAAGTTATAACATTTCGGATTTAATTTTTCCTTCCGAAGTATGAAACTCTATAAATGAGAATAACTAAAGATAATGTTCACTAAATAAGAATAATTCACTTTCTCAATATAAGCTATCCTATAAGCTACCCATCTTGGCATAGTGGGACAGCTGTTTTTGCCCCTTAACTGATAAATACATTTTTCCACCCGGGAGAATTTCCAATCGTAAAGATCCTACTATACTCTCTCAGTATTTTAAAAATAGTGCGTAAAGGGCGATGTGTTCCATCGCCTTAGATTCTCTTTCTTAGTGGAATATTTGTTTAGAATCTCTGTCCTGATTTCTAATATAATTTCATGAATTTTCTATAAATGAAAAAAGTGAAAATATATCGACATTTGACTGTTAAAAACATTTTAAAAACGACAATTCGTGCCTAAATAATGATAAAATATATTTCTTATCTATATAAATTTACTATAAAAATCTTCTCTTCGATCAGAGGTTTCTTTTAGTAAAATAAAATGAAGACAGAAACAAGTAGTAAAAATGTAATAAAGTAGCTCACGGCTACTTTATTACTTAAAAACTTAGACTAAAAAGTTACACACATCAATCATTAAGCCATTACAGTCTGAAAACTTCCAATACTAATTCAAAGACTGATTCGTAGCTCCTCTAGTAAACATTAATCAGCCACGTTAGAACGAGAAAACCGTGACTTTTTTAAATGTGCCCAATCAGCACCGTCCTTTCATTTCTAACAATACAGGGATAAAATGCGAAATAAGATCCAAATGTGCTTATCACACTAGCGATCAGATAACTTAAACCTCCTTAAGGTTGAGTAGATGGCATAGTGAGGAATGTATTTGGCGGTTCTATGTTCAAATTCCGCTCCATGGGCTTTTCAGGCATATATTATATGCAGTATAATTTTTCTCTTACTAGCTTTTTAAGAAGCATCGTCTAATGAGTGGTAAATAAAAATTGTTTATTCCCCGAGTTAAGATCGAAGCACGACTTTGTAGGTGGACACTGTCACAATATGCTACTGCAGAAGTTATTGTTTGCTAAATAGACGTGTGAGGCACAAGCGTGCGATTGTGAACGCGACTAGTTGTGGGTTCCATCATACTCGAGAAAATAAAGTATGTAATATTTTCATTTTCTCGCTCTAGTAACGAGACAAAGCGGATCGTGGAGTGTCATTACTCAATATGTACATCGTTCAAAATTCGGTAGAAAATAGGAAACGATAATACTTTAATAGAAACAGAATATTTCAACACTATGACCGTTCTTTATTAACTTTTTACCTATAGATGTAATATAATAGCTACTTCCCATTCATTTAATCTAAATTAGACAGACAAAAAATCAAAGAGATTTATGTAATCAAATATTTAAATTGAACCAGATTATTTAATTTATATTTCCTAAAGGTTAATATGAAAAGATATAATGAAAACTATCGGGTTACTACCCCGATATTAATCTATTATCATAAAGTCGTCTGCAGATGCCAGTGGTGATAAAGATTATTCGTATAAGGGCTACGGTTCGGACAATGCTGCTATTAAGCATATACCACGTCCCAACAAAACGGCTTTTATAGTAAGTAAAGGTACATTCGTAATGTATAGAAAATGTCTTTTTGCATAAGTTATTAGGCAAATTTACACAAAAAAATATATATTATCTCGGGCACTACTATATATGTATACACTGCAAGTAACTTGGGTATCTAATTTTAAGACAACGCCGAATTCAAAGTATTGCGTCTTGAATGGCGGAACTCAACGCCGCGCTGTACCTTGTTATCAGAGTGAAAAATGAAAAAAATATTTCATTTGAAACTATTTCATTTGAATAAATATTTCATTTTCTCGAATAGGGATCGAACACACAACCTGTCGTGCACACAGTCGCACGCTTCTACTCCTGCGCCACGACGCCATACTAAGTGCAATAGTACCTAGTACTATGACTAATACCTACAGTTAAGCTATTGGATAAAAAATTAATCTTTGCATACTTTCATAAAAACTTGGAAGAAATAAGGTGTATAAATTTAAATAATACTGTCGCGGGGCTTGAAAGTTCATTGTCGCCATTCAAATTTAATTCACCTTGAACGACACCAAATATTAAAAGATCAATCTTAGTTTAGAATTTTTATACTTTAATTACTCAGCTTCACGCTGTATCCCGCACATAGGGTAGGCAGAGGGAACTTGGGAACCTAGTGTTAAGACACTCCGTTCCACTTCCGTTCCCCACTTTCCACCGAATTTGAGGCATTGCGTGTTGAGTGGCGGAACTCAATGCCGCGTGTACGCAACTTATAATTAATTATTATAACTGTATGTGACTTCAATCCTCTTTTTCATCAATGGTTTTTTTATTAATTTCACAAAGACATAAAAATATAAATAAATAAATGAATACATAATTTCATATTGACATATGGATGATCGACATATACTTATATGTATATCTTGTTAAATAGTTTTTCCATGTGGTTTTCCAAGCTCCGTCGAAATTCTTATACGCTTGTTACAACTTATTTCGACGGAGCTTGGTGAAAACGGGTGGCTTAGTTGGTCAGAGCGCTTGAACGGTTTTCAAGAGGAGCGTGTTCAAATCCTGCTTCGTTCAAAGTTTTTATACGCTTTTTAAATTTAAATTTAATATTTTCTGTCCTAAGTGTGAAAAAACACTTTAAAAAATAATAAAAAAATAATAATGAAATTGATATGGAGATATCGGTGGCCAATTCCTGTTTCTACTTGACCGGTATCCTTCTTTCTATACTTAAGAAAAGAAATAAAATATTATTACAGCAGGCGACTCCAATAAAACTTTTCTTACTACACACATTAGTGGCACTACAGTGACGGAAATAATTACTGGCTATAGTGATTGGGACAAAAACCCTTGTTTAAAATGGAGCAAGATCTGCAGGGGACACTATTGTAAAGCTCTCGACCAACGCTTGCTGACCGGGAAAATTGTAAATTGTGAACAATCAACTGATTTGCCATTGTCATGTAAGTTCTACTTCATCTACCGCTCGATATCCTATTGGGAGAAAATAATTAAGTATCAATTGTCATCGTAGGCAGTTATCGTATATAATTACCTAATAGGTTATACATAACGTGGAGTTAAGACAACATTTGGTGTATTTTATTATATTTTTTTAATTGACGTCATAAATATGTAAAAGTTTAAGATATTTTTGATTTATATATCAATATGGGTCAATTAATTATTCTCTTGTGTAGAAGTTTTCTAAGGTACAACTCTTAAAAACTTAAAAAATGAACGAGACATGCTACGCGCGACATATATGACATTTAGTTGTTAGGATGTAATTTTTAATATTTTCGTATGGTAAATCTAGTATTAGGAAAACATATTTGCTTACGTCATAATTCATTATAATAATTATAAATGAGTACTATGGTTTACATTATTAAAATTATCACGGAAAATAACTTTGTCATCGTTTAAATAAATCATTTAAACATTTTTTTAATATCTTTTACAAATAGCGAATATTATAAAGCACAGATTTAAAAAAGAATGCAGATTTTAAATATGTATGAGTTTTGATGAAAGCTTTTTATTATTAAAATTTCAGTCTGGCTGTCTGAGTTCGAGCTCCAATCGGGGGAATGAATTATTTCTATTTTCTCGTTTCGAGAAAACAAAACACGGCGTTGTGTTCCGCTACTTATTCTATTTCTCGGTCAGGTTTCGGTAGATGTGAAAAATGGAGTGACACACTACGTTTAATCTACTTTTCGCAGGATAAGGGGATAAAATAAAACGCTTTAATTTATCCCCATTTTATCCCCATATATGCCTGCGGAAGGCAGAAAATTTAAATACTACGTCGTTAATTATTAAAACTTTGCACTTACATATATCTGTTGTATCTATATTTAAAAATAAAGCTACTCAAAGATTAACACAATTCACATAACCCCAGCTAATATATACATATTGATTGAACTGATATGCTGAAAGTAGTATAATAGATGCATAAAAGCATGCGTGCAAAAAAATTACTCACGCATAATTTCTATTTAGTGTGCCATTTTCTAGGAAATAGAATACTATACTATTTTCTAGGAAATAGAATAGGCCTGTCGTGGCGCAGTGGCAGAAACGTGTGACAGTAAATTTTGCGGCGCTTTCCGCGGGGAATAGAACGAAGTTTCTTAACACTAGGTTCCAAGTTGCGAGCTACCCTGCCATGTGCAGGATACAACGTAAAGCTGAAAAAAAAATTAAGATGTAATAAATATTTTACAAGGGGCTTAACTACTTGTTCAAGAATTGCATCTTGATACTTTTGTTCTATTGTTTTGATCCATTTTTCGCAAAAATATGGTCAGTCCCTAGTCAATGCTAATGCCCCATCAAACAATCACTTAAATTAGATTTTTAACGGCATGTAAAGCTAGACTAAGTACGAGTAGATATTATTAGCATCCATATTTTGTAAGTTTTTAAAGAGATTTCTAACTTTTAAGTGTAATCACGAAAGGAAAACTAGCAACACTCTGCTCGCCACGATCCATACAATTTTCGAAATATTGCGTGTTGATTAGCAGAACTGAAAGTCGCGCTACGAAAGAGAGAAACTAACAATATTTATTTCCCTATACAGGTATAGACCCTAGAACAGTTGAATTTATAGTCCGACCTAATGACAATGCACCAATATAATACAAAAAGTTAAATATTTAATATTGGTAATAATATATACAATAATCTATGAGCTCCACATTTTCGCATAATTGTCTATATTGGAGTTCATTGGATTGCTTCAGTGGCGGGCGCAGGTCTACGGCCCTTCAGTTTCTAATTCAGTTAATTTGGCCTCTAAATCTCATATTGCAAAATGGACGGACAATAATTGCGTTTGGTAAACACCGCACCGGTCTTAAATGACACGAGGTATCCATTAGGGCTTTATTTGGGCGGTGTATACACGACTAAGTTCTACGTCTGCTTATGTTTCAATTAAGTAGGTATTTATATTGCGAAATTTCTCGATTTTCTTGATAAGTATCTGCGAGGGAACTTGGGAACCTAGTGTAAACATTACGTTCCGTTCCCCACTTTTACCCCAATTTAAGGCTTTTTGTGTTGAGGGGCAGAAGAAAAGAAAAAATTGTTGAAAAATGTTAATTATATGAAATATTTATTCTTCTTCGCGTAGCGATCAAAATTACAACTTGACGCGTGTACAGTCACACACCCTTGTGTCCCTGCGTCATGACAGGACACTAATGAAATATAAAAAAACTATATCCACTATATAAATATATTTCTTTATAACTGTATCAAAAAATAAGGTATTAAAATTTTAAATTTGCATATCATTCTATGTGAACCAGACCTTGTATTTAGTTGGCTTATTAAAGTAATTACATTGTCTTGATGAGAACAAAGGTGACTTTGTGTGCAATTAATTTGCTTCCATGGTGACGTCTAAATACGTTACCGTGTTGAACTTGTTGGTATACGAGTATACTAAATGATTAGCCATAATTGGTTAGTTCATATAGTACTTATATTATATTATATAATTATATTTTTATTTGTTAAAGTGTTAATCTACACTAAGGAAAGAAAAATATTTATTTAGAAAACAATAATAATTTTAACATAGCGGTTGGCTTGAACTCTTGGATGTTGGATCCGAGGCACTTTTACAGATTCCAAGAATAGTGCGTTCAAATCCCGCTATGATATTTTATTATACATTTTCTTATTAAGTAAAATTATATTTGTACAGATATCATGTTAAATAGTTTATACAATTAAAATTATTTAAAATATGTGTAGTTATGTTTAAAATAAATCGTTTTAATATACAACCATTATATTTTTATCATAGCAAAATATAATTTTGTTCTCTTGCCCTTTTTTGTGTCTAAGTAAAAAAAAACAACAATATTTCCTCTTGTTATCTCTAAATGTATAAATATGAAAAAAAAAATATAGATTAATATTTTTATTTGCATTTTGTCTTATCATCGCTTGATTTATCTATAAATGAATACTTTGAAATAGCTAAACCTTTTAAAGTATTAACGTCAACCTATTATATTTATAGTATAAAATATGCAAATATTAGCGTCAAACCGTAGTTCAAAGGAGTTATTGGCCTTTAGAAGACAACGCCTTAGTTCGTCGACTGTTCAAGTTTCATTAATGTAGAGCCTATCTATACGTATTGAACTTGTATATTATTGTAATTTAAACGTATAGGTATCTGAAAAATGGAGACTTATTGATTTTTTTTTTCATTTAGATAACAAAACGGAATATTTGTTTTAAAAAAAAAATTTTTTTAGATTTTTATATTATATTGTATTAATGAATCGTAAACGCTTTTTATTTTTTTTACAGGTGCGACGGCCTTTTTTAATACGCGATTGTTTATTTAATACAGTAATAGTTTAGTAATTAATTGATTAGTAATTATTTTTAAGTAGAACAATATTATGGCGTTAAATGATTGTTTTAAATATAAAATAAACAACTTTAGCCTTACTATCGATATCTAATCCCTATTTAATGAACAAATGTTCTGTTCCTTAGAACTGTTTGCAATGTAATAGTTTGCTGCAACTTTTATTCGTTCTTTAAATATTAATTAACTTAGACAGAACGAGAAGTAAATACTGCTCAATAATTTTTGAGCTTCTATTAATCGTATGAATAAAATGAATAAAATTTAATTTTTGTATTATATATGTAGAAAAAGAGGAAAGATTATTTACCTACACGTAAATAGTATATAGAATTACTTGGTGTGATTCATACGTATTTAATTAAATTTTGATTCTAAGAGGCCCGTCGAGGCGCAGCGGCACAAGAGTGTGACTGTAACCGACAGGTTCTGGGTTCGATCCCTAGTCGAGGAAATGAAATATTTAATATTTTCGATTTAAATATTTAATGTTTCATTTCTTCGCTCTGGTTCATTTCTTCGGGGCGTTGAGTTCCGCCACTCAACACGCAATGCCTTAAATTCGGCGGAAAGTGGGCAACGAAAGTGGAGCGGAATGTCTTCACCCTGGATACAGCGTGAAGCTGAGTGAGTTGATTCTAAGACCTAAAATCGATCTCCTTATAAAATAAACAATGTACCAAGATCTGTTTTGGGTACAGATAAAACTAACCTCAATTTTTTTTTGTTAGCTGTGGGTAAATCTACAAAGTATTAAGTTTATAGTCTCCTTTCGTATGCTTATCGGGTCGAGAGCATACTCCCTCACAATGATTCTTGACAATGCCAATCAATGAAACATAAAATCCGGATAAGTACAATTGTTTCCTCAATTTTTATCTATATGCACATATACGAATAAGCAAATGATATTATGTCTTATTTAATTATAATAAAGTTGATTTTATCTAATAATATATTTAGGTTGGGCCGTTTTCTTTGTAATATCAGCGTTTGTTAAATCTAAGCTGGCCAATCAGTTACACCACCACTTGAAGAGCCAATGAAGCGGGCTTAATTCTCTATGACGGTTAAGTCTTTGCGTTGGTTTTGTCGTTTTCTCAATATCTCAATACAATGGTCATCTATAACGGGGGGTGTTTTCGAAAGACATGAAATCGTTTAACTTATCTACAACGTTTGACGTGATACAATATTATAACAAAATTAACATTTATATACCAATTATTGATTATTGACAAAATAGATGATTGTAGTATGCAGATATAAGAGCCGATTTTTTAAAGATAGTAACGATTATCTGGATATATTTTTAATATGCAATTTTATTTAATATAGCATTATCTTTTTTCACTGCTTAATCCCATGCTTCTGTTTTCCATACAACGTTACATTAGTGAAGTATTTAGTGTTCAATATAAAAAAAACAGAACTGAAGAAAATTGCCATGTAGCATGTAGACAAATATATGAAAATTCTAATTAGACTATGCGATATATCTACTTTAGCTTAAAATATATTCGTATAATCCCAGACAACACTTATCAAACCAGTGATTCAAATAATGCTAGAAAGCAACATATTGATCAATTTCGTAAACTAAATTTGATTCCAGCGTCGAAGTTCATTCGCTTCTCGACCTTTGTAAATAATGATGTAAAAGTTTTTTTTTTGGTAATTTATTTGAATTCGTGAAAAGTTTATCTCGTAAGTACAATAACTGTAAGATATTTTAGTCTCATAAATTTTTTACATTATTTCGCAAATATATTATAAGTATCTTCTTTGTTTTGTTATTTTCAGTGACATCAATGTGGTTTAGGTGGGCGCGGGCGGACAAAATATTTATGATTATGGCTTCAGACTCTCCTTATAATTATTAATAACAGCGGTATTTGTTATCACTTTCACGCTATATCACGCTCAGCAGGGTAGGCAGAGGACACTTGGGAAACAAGTGTTAAAACACTCCGTTCCGTTTCCCCCTCGCAGGTATTGTGTGTAAAGTGCGGAACTCAACACCGCGGTTTGCCTTGTTACCAGAGCGAAGAAACGAAAACATCGAATTTTTCATTTCCTCGAGTGGGGATGAAACCCACAATCTTTCACGTTTACAGTCACACGCTTGTGCTCCACGAAAGGACTCTTTCTAGGATTTAACTAATAAGAAGGTGATCATAAATTGAGTTTGAGGTAGAATCTATACGACTGATTACTAGAACAAACATATTTATATTTCCTAAATATGTAGTCAACTTGCTCTTATTGTTAGATATTTTGTATTTGATCTTACAAATACATGTATCGTAGTTAAGATTAATTTTAATACTCACAGACATATTGAGGCGTAAGGAGCAATTACAGCGGGATTTGAGGGTAGTTGCCTAGTGACGTCACCACTACGTCCGTAATCCGATTAAGATAATTGCTGAAAATTTCATCTAACCGAACACAATGTGTTTTCATATAAAATAAATGTTAATATAGTCTCTATTGTGCTATGCTATAAAACTAGACGACAATACTTGATGCTGTATTAATAATAATTTATGAATATAGATATTGAGATAAGAAAAAATATATTATGCAGAAATATACTATACACAGGGATATATTTTGTGTAAAAAATAATATATCTATGTATATACTATAAATAATATAAAGTAACTTAAATTGCAAAATAATTAAATTTTACAAGGCTTTAGTATTCATATTATGTAAAATTTAATTTGTTTTTTTGACGTGAAAATTAATTGTTTTTTTTTTTTTTCTATTATAAACCTAGTGTTGAGACTCACCGTTCCGTTCCTCATTGTCTGCTGGCATTTGAGGCATTATGTGTTGAGTGGCGGAACTCAACGCTGCGCTTTGCATTTGGTAACAACGTAGCGAAAAAACGAAAATATGAAATATTTCATTTCCTCGAGAGGGATCAAACCCACAACTAGTCGCCTACCTTACTAGTGCGGGATACAGCGTGAAGATAAAAAAAATAGGTATCCACTTATCAACAGCAATTGTGATGTTGCGAGTTATACTCGTACAAAATATATGTTACTTTGAACTCTAATGATTTGCTAACTAAATCAAAATATACATTTTACAGAATAAAATTTTATCATGGATTCTTTATTTAAATTTGTTAGCAAACTCACAGATAAAATAAACATTTTCAAAGTAAAAAATTGCTAGGTATCCTTACAAGTTATATCGTATAAGGTACTCAACTTGTTTTACCAAAGTTGCTTCTTCAACAGAAGTTGTTATTTGCTATGAAAACACTGTACTGCTTAAAATGCTCGTCAACATGTTCAAACCTAGTCTAACGTCTTGTTTGATCTTAATTAACACACGTTGACTTAAAATGATTCTCTCGCGTCTAAGATCAAAGAGCTTAGTACTAATATTTATAGACGTTTATTGAAAGAAGCCGTTGACATTATTTTACCTAAAATAATATTATATTCATTTTATATAAGGTAAAGCTTGCCATAAGAAGACTTCAATTTTAAATTCAATTTAATTGAAATGCCTGTCGTGGTGCAGCGGCACAAGCGCGTGACTGTAACCGACAAGTTGTGGGTTCGTTACCACTCGTGGAAATAAAATATTTAATATTTTCAATTGAAATATTAAATACTTTCATTTCTTCGCTCTGGTACCAGGCAAGGCAATGCCTCAAATTCGGCGGAAAGTGGCACGGAGTGTATTAACTCTAGGTTTCCAAGTTCCCTCTGTCTACACTGCCATATGCGGGATACAGCGTAAAGCTAAGTGAGTGAAATTCAATCATTAAAACACGCTAGTGTAAAATCCAAATAGTGTTCCATGTGAGGTTTGCAAGGATACACTTCCGATGAGATTCCTAAAGACAAATACAACATGGCTGACACGCGACGAAATCACATTCGGTATTATGTTGACAGTGTGGGCAACTCTTTGTTTCATACGTATGTGTCTACTTGAGAATTGTTTTATATTTATTTATTCAATTTAGCAATATCTTATGAAATTGTAAATCAAGTAATTTATGTACATATTACGTTATACTTATTTATATTACTATATGTTGGTACTTATTTATATTACTACCCATAGCAAGTACACGTGTTATATTAAAGTGTTAAGTAACACTATATTAAAGGAAAGAAAAATACTTCTTTAAAAACCTCGTGCCTCTTGGAAACCCTCCAAGAGGCGCGGATTCACATTCTGTTGTTAAAATGTTATACGTTATAAATAAGTTTTTTTTTAATTTATCAGTGTGTCAATAACATGTTGTATTTTATATATTTTTGTTTAATAATATAAAAATGTAATTTGACATAAGTATTAATAAAAAAATATTAAATCATATAAATATAAATATTTTGGAATATTTATTAATAAGAAATTGTCATTAACAATCCAAGTTTCTTTTTTTTAGTACATGATTTTGGTATACTACAAACTACGACATTATAAATAATATATTAATCAGTAATAATGGTATCGGTGGTACACTCTGTATATTTCGTCCAATATCAGAAATTCAATTTGGTCTATGGGCTTACGTGATTCGAAAACCCGTAGTAGCATCCGTAGTCCTTTATCTTAAACTTCGAAATTTACCAATAAAGCGTGGAGACGGTGCCATACAGCCGGCGGCCACAAGTTTCCAATAAGTAATTAAAATCCCGACTCGGAGATTACGTCCTCCTATCACAAAAGACGAGTATTTGCTCCGTACGCCTTGGTGAAGCTCTTCAAATCTCCTTCGATTTCCTGCCCCTTGTAATTGTTGAGGAAATATAGACAGTGACGACGTTTGTCGCGAATGTTTAACAATGTCTTGGATTTATAGTGAACTTTTACTTTAATCTAATATAGACGTATACAAAAACTGTTTCAATATACGTTACAAAACGATTTCCGCCAACCTTATGTACGTTAACGTTAAATATGTAAATAATACGTCTTTTTTTATTGGAAACGACGGCAAACGAGCGTACGGGTCACCTGGTGGTAAGTGATCACCGTCGCCCACGGCCCCGTGTAAGTCCAGAGGAGCTACAGGAGCGTTGCCGTCCTTTAAGCCGGGGCCCGGCATTACCTAATGCGAAACGCAGTGGCCAAAGCCACTACTTAACGCCGGTCTTAAATGCCGGGGGTGGTAACAATTCGGTCGAGTCTGCCCATGCGTGTTGCCATTATTGGCAACGAGACTCTACCACACACACGTTAGTCGCCTCTTACGACACCATCAGTACCAGGGTGATCCTATTCTAAGCCGGAATCACACGGCAAAAAAAATCAATTGCAGATTTTTGTTAATTCTTCCTCAGCTTTACGCTGTACCCGCAAATGGCAGGATGAGCAGAGGGAACTTGGGAACCTGGTGTTAAGAGAGTTCGTTCCATTTCCCATTTAGTAACTTGTTCCTTAGTTAAAATTAATAATGTATAATAAATTAATAAATTAATAATGCATAATATCGTATATAAAAAGATCTATTCTAATTATCTTAAAACATAATATATTTTTTATATTATAATAATATAAAATATGAGTCTTTTAAAATGACTATAAAAAAACAGAAAAAGAAATATTTTCTATACGATGAGCATTTTGTTTTAATTCCAAAACCGCGATTCGAATTCGATATTCATAAATTATTCACCCACGAAAGGATTACACGAGATAACGTCATAAAAACAAAACGCAAGGGTGGTTCTGTTTATCTACTGTTGTTTAGACCATTTTTATGAAGAACAGTGCAAATAGCCAAGTACAAACATTAATCTGCTTTGAACAACAGAAGATGTAAAGGGACTGCTCAGAGTCAATATTTTCTTAGGGGACAAAACTCCGGTAGCTCTCGAGATCAATTAGAGCGTGATATAATTTTTGTGTAAACTTAATTTCTGTAATTTATGTAAAGTAATGAAATTCGTATGTTATTTTGATTAATTAAAGACGATGCTGAATTAATATTTACATGAAGAAAAGTTCTGTTAACCAATGACTAAATTATAACTGTACGGTTTTTTTTTATAAATCCCCACAAGAATGTTTTGAATATAACTAGAGCATACCTTGAACGAGGTATACCTTAAGTAATAGATCATAGATACTATTATAATACGTAACTTAAATCGTAATATAATTTATGTATAGATACTCAGCCTCACTCTGTATCCCGCGCACGGCATGGTAGGTAGAGGGAACTTGGGAACCTAGTGTTAAGACACTCCGTTCCACTTCCATTCCTCACTTCCCGCTGATTTTGAGGCATTGCGTGTTGAGTGGCGGAATCCAACGTCGCGCTTTGCTTTGTTACCAGAGCGAAGCAAAAAAAACATTGAATATTTAATTTGAAAATATTAAATATTCATTTCCTCGGGGATCGAACTTACAACCTATCGTTTACAGCCACGACAAGCCTATATAGATAATTATTATAATTTGATAATACATAAATTATATAAATTAAACAGTATTTTAAGTTAACGTTGGCAAGTAATTCGTTGAACCCTTTAATGACATGCATAATTCAATTTACAGTAATAAAACAATCGATGCGTGTCTTATTAAATCCTCCCGAGTTTAAAATGTTCACTATAATTCAGTAACAGTTCATGATTTATTGCCTCTGCTACGTTTTTCGGTGACTGTGCAGTTCGAAACTCCTACGTTTATTAAATTAATCGGATGCTTGTTCTTGTGTAAGATAATTATTTTTAAAAATATGTTTATAATATTTTTAATTCCTTAAGCAAAAAGAGGCGCGTTATAAAATTAAACATTTGATTTGTCGGTATTTTTATGGGTTTGACTGTGGCATCGTAACTCCTAAATTAAATGCGATTTGTTAAAATTTGAAATATTTTGTTTCACATCAATTTCAAATTTGATTTTTAATATTCAAATTTACGTGCCACATAAATTTAACAAGTTATTTTAGGCGTTTATGTATAAAATATAATACTCTACTCTGCTCAGCTTCCCGCTGTATCCCGTACATGGCAGGGATAGAGGGACCTTGGGAACCTAGTGTTAATACACTCCGTTCCACTTCCGTTTCCCACCTTCCGCCGAATTTTAAGGCATAGCGTGTTGAGTAGCGGAACTCAATGCCTCGTTTTGCCTTGTACCAGAGAGAAGAAATGAAAACATTAAATTTTTAAATTTAAAATATTAAAAAATTGCATTTCCTCCGAGTGAGGATCGAACCCACAACCCATCGGTTACAGTACAATTATTATGCCAGTGCGCCATGAAATATAATACTCTTAGAATATTTATATTTTTGTTATTATTACCTACACAGTCAGCCCGGTTAACATTATTTTTTTGTCAACGTACTTTTAAAATATTTATTATTAACATTTATATCTTTATTTTAGCTTGACTAATTGAAATTCAAAATTGTAAAGAAAAATCGATTTCAAATCAATTACTTTATTTTTCTGTCTTTACCATTTTACTCTGTTTTACTATATATGTTTTCAAAAAACAAATACATACATTCATTAATTAATACTTTCCGATCAAGTTGGAATCTCGCATCCAAAGTCCGTACGATTTTTGAATTGTAGGTTTTTTTTTATGGATAAGACGGCAAACGAGCGTACGTGACACCTGATGATGGTAAGTGATCACCGTCGCCCACGGCCTCGTGTCACTCCAGAGGAGCTACAGGAGCGTTGCCGGTCCTTAAGACGGATGGGCACCGAGGCCTGGCATTACCCAATGCGAAACGCAATGGACAATGCCACTACTTAACGTTGGTTTTAAATGCCGGGGATGGTAATGACCTGGTCAGCGTGACTCTACCACACGTACTTTAGTCGCCTCTTACGACACCATCAGTACCAGGGTGATCCGATTCTAAGCCGGAATTACACGGCCAGAAAACTCACTACTCTCTCTCTCTATCTCAGCTTCATGCTGTATCTCGCACATGGATAGGTATAAGGAACTTGGGAACATAACGTTAAGACACTCTGTTCCATTTCCGTTCCCCGCTTTCCACCGAATTTGAGGCATTGCGTGTTGAGTGTCGGAACTCAACGCCACACTTTGCCTTGTTACCAGAGCGAAGAAATGTAAGTACCTATTAAATATTTCATTTGGTCGTATTAAATATTTCATTTGAAAATATTGAATATTTCATTTCCTCGAGTGGGGATCAAACCCACCACCACCCATCGTTTACAGTCACATGCTTGTGCCGCTGTACCACGACAGGCATTTGTAGATAAACGCAAAGTATAACTTATAAAAATCGATAAACTTTCATTTCATACGTAATGAATTACAATCATCAAGTTTGGGACAGTCTTTATCTGTAATTTTATAATTGTAGATCAATAGGAAATATACTGTAAGTTTTGATTATGCGGGTAAATAATTTGACAAACTTAAGTTTGCCGGCGTTTGTAGTATTTTTTTCAATGTATGGAATAGCTATAAATTTAAGTTTTTTCTTTATTTGGATTACCGCATCTCAAAAGGTAAAAATGGAACCCTGATAGTATCATTTGTTGTCCGTCTGTCAAGACCATACATCTTGTGATTGCGTAGAGGCATCAAGCAAATAATATCATATATACAGGTTAATCTAAGGGACCCTTCCTCAGAGCACAGAAAAAGATCAAGCTTCTAAGATAAAAAAGACACTTTCCGTGGACCTACAGTTAAAAATTTAGCTCAAAGTGAATAAAGTACAAGTAAAAAAAATGGGAGAGGTGAAGTGAAGATGTTTTCTTTTAGAATAAAATCCATTAAAATTAATATGTATGCATGTAGAGATCAATTCAAACAAAATTCATGGATACATACATAAACAGTTTTTTAATCAAAACTTACATAGAATTTACCATACTATTTTCATACCTGTAAGCCTGCAACTATGATATATGGCTAGAACTGAGCACTTACACTAAAATAAATTTATTAATAATTAGGCGTGTCGTGGCGTAGCGGGACATGCGGTTCGATCCCTATATGCTCGAAGAAAGAAAATAGAAAGAAAATGAAATATTTAATATTGTTATTCCTTTGCTCTATTATATTATTTACCAGGCGCGGTATTGAGTTGCGTAAATCCTCACACATTGTCTCAAAGTCGGCAGTAAGTGGGACGGAAATGTCTTAATGACAAGATGAAAAGAGTGTCTTACCACTAGATTCACAAGATTCCTCTACCTACCCTGCCGCGTTACCAAAAATCCTTATATTGGTTCGAAACCAATTAGATTGGTTAAAAAATAAATGACTTGATCGACAACAAAGTGATCTTATAAATGTTCCATCCATATTGTCCATTTGAGATACTTAACTAAAATTCGGCCAAAAGTGGAAAACGAAACGGAGTGTCGTAACACTAGCTACTACCCTGCTATGTGCGGGACACAGCGTGCAGCTAAGATACAAGAATCCTAAAAAGAAAGTTATAATGAAATAAAAGAAGTTTTATAGATTACTAGAAAATAATTTGTCTTTATACATAATTGTAGTATATGTGTATTTTATAAATAATATAATAATAAGTTATTAAAGCATTGGTGGAATATTTTTTGATTTTGATTAATATTAGAAATTCATTTTGTCTTTCAGCTAATACAAGAAACCCCGTAGTAGCATCCGTAGTCCTTTATCATCCGTTATCAAGTTAAAAGTCTCACTTATTACCGTGTTACGTGATAAAATAATTTTGTATGTATAAGAAATTAATATAGCGATTTGTATTTAATTAAAAATAACAATTTAACACCTATTTTCATATTGTCTCAGAATTATGTTTTATTTCATTGAATAAACAAAATAAAACAATCATTTCATCATGTAAATTGGAACGAACAGATAAAACTACACGAGTATATAAACAACATAATAAATATTACAATATTTAGACCGCCGCCTGTATTAGTGATTCAGCTGTATCTACTTCGAGACTACTAAGGGAGATTAGAGAAAGTTTGAATTTAAATTAATTTTGCGGATTATTAATTTTGAGTAATGAACTTGAATCTTGCTCTGAATGAGCAATTTAGTTATAGAAGTTCTTCGTCAATGAATTTTATTTTCAAGACACAATGCGAATATATTAAGTGCTTTAGAGAGATTTCAATTAAAATGATTATCTATTCGCTTGGAAAAATTGATTTATTTGTTTCTCAAATCTTAAGTAATTAATCATATAGAACCAAAATCTGTACTTTTCTTATAATTTTACTTATGTTATTAGATCAATCTACGTAATATTATAATTTCCTAAATTGCTTATGGAAAATAAAATATGTTTTCAATTGTTAGTGTATAAATTATAGAAATTAAAATAAATAGCTTGTCGCTAGCGTCACTACGCAATGCTAAGGCTTTCGACGCTGCCTTAATTTCCTGAAATCGCTGATTAAGCCTCAAATCGTTTCTTACCGAGATATAAATCTTTTAACACTCGTTCCCGGCGCTTGCAGATCTTTCTGAGCCTCGCTAACTCCTACAACTGCAATTAGACGGCTTCGGGAGCTCGGTAATCTTGAATAAGACACCAAACGAGGTGCCATTTAAATAAGCAAGAGATTGCAAGATTTAGAACTTGTTTCTCTCATTGTAGCATCTTATTTAAATTGAATATAATTCAGGAAATATACTTAAATAATAAATCTTCGCTCTGGTAATAAGGCAAAGCGCGGCGTTGAGTTCCGCCACTCAACACGCAATGCCTCAAATTCGGCGGAAAGTGGGGAACGGAAGTGGAACGGAGTGTCATAACACTAGGTTTCACTTTCGTTCCCTCTGCCTACCCTGCCTAGTGCGGGATACAGCGTGAAGCTGAAAAAAAAAAAAAGAAAAAAAAAAAAACTGACCTAAAAGAGAATTTACCCATGTAGTGTAAGAAATATACCCCATATTGACGGGGAAGGTAGAGGGTACTTGAGAACCTAATGTAAAGACACTACGTTCTGATTTCCCGCTTCTACGATTTGACTTTTCCGCTGGATTTAAGACATTGCGTGTGTAGAGGTGGAACTCAACGCCGTGCTTTGGTGTTAACAACACCAAAGCACGGCGTTGAGTAAAAGCGAAGAAAATAAAATATTAAATATTTAATTAGAAATAATAATTGTAAGTAATACCCGAGCTACCCATGAAAAAGAGATGTACCAGATTGCGGAGGTGGTATATATACGCAATATCTCTGCAATTTAATAACCAAAAGAGAAATCTGTGACAGCGTTTATAATATGAATGACAGGCAGAATATGTATTACTTATTGTAAAGACTAATTAAAGATAGAGTTATAATTAAATAACAAAATAGGTTTTAATGGTATAAGCAAATAAATAAATAAACAATAGTAAGTAATAAATATTTTTATACTAGTAACCCAAACGCGGTTTGAACATATTACTATATTATATAAAATGTATGCTAACATATGTACATGTAAGCAACATCAATTGTAGCCTATATAAAAACACACACATATATATATATATATATATATATATATATATATATATATATATATATATATATATATATATATATATATATATATATATATATATATATATATATATATATATATATATATATATATATATATATATATATATATATATATATATTTGTATTTATATATATAGGTATAATGTGAGTAGATTACATAATTAGAACGTCATTTCTACAAACTATCAAAGCAGATACACCGTCACGGTTCGTTAGAAGCAGCCAAGCCACTAACGTACAGTGATTAGATTCCGTGCACACGACACGCCGTAAATCCTACCCGTTGATGTGATTCACGCTAATTTCATTTCGTACTCGCTAATCTGAACGCGCCTTAATCACGCTTAAAGACAACCCAAATTCCACATAAATTATGGTGGAAACTGTTTAATTAAGATTATTTATTTCTATTTCTGTGTATATAGTGACAACGACACATGACGTAAATAAGCACCCACACGTACATACATACATATATGTACATACATACATAGTTTTTATCAATTAGGTTAGTACTTTTTTTTTGCATTTTCCATACCTTCTTTGGCAGTTTCTAGAAAATATTAGAAATACCAATGTTTAAATATTCACTTCCAAATATTCTTTCAAAATTTTAGATAGTTCTAAGAGTTTTTATATTTCACTCTATATTTTTTATTCTATTTTTAAAAGAAAACATTTAAAACTGAATGCGTCCTCAGTTTGTTTAAGTATTTTAAATATCAAAAGAAACCGCATAATTATAAGATATGAAAAAATAAATCGTTAAAACTTTTTTCAGACAAACTTTCGAGACTATTAAAGAAGTTCTTTGAAAACATCGATATATTTATCTTAACTTTCCTCAAGTATAATTACCACTCAGATGCGCCTTTGAAACCGCTAAAAGGCTTCTTCTGTCGACGGATGCATTTTGTATGAGCTGTAGAACGTTTTAGATTACCTTCCTTTAATTATGTTGCGCGCAAACACGGCAAACGTTCGCGTAATCACGATTAGTAATTAGGTAGTACGAGTATATGGCAGATCTGAATGAAGGGGTGTTAAAGGCAAAGTTTCACCATAACAAGTTTTAATTATTTTAAAATGTAAATGTTGAATTTGAGTATGACGCAATGGATGCAATTTGGCAATTTGCATTGTTTTATATATATATATATATATATATATATATATATATATATATATATATATATATATATATATATATATATATATATATATATATATATATATATATATATATATATATATATATATATATATATATATATATATATATATATATATATATATATATATATATATATATATATATATATATATATATATATATATATATATATATATATATATATATATATATATATATATATATATATATATATATATATATATATATATATATATATATATATATATATATATATATATATATATATATATAGTTTGCTAAAAAGCTGTATGCCGCTTTTTATTTAATTATCTGAATAAACTACACTGAAATCAAATTTGGTTTCTGTTTAAATACTTTTTTTTAATATTCTTACTATAAATATATGTGTGGCATCAGCCTTAGTCCAATCTTATCGTAACATAAAAATATTATGGCACGTTAGTCAAGAACATATGTTAAGAAAGTTTGTTAATATTTAATGAATTTGTCGGGAGACTTGATTTGTTGCTTTACATTTAATTTTCACCCTCAAGCCGTTAACCGCTAATTCAATAATTTGACAAGCGCGCATGTATGTATAAGACAAGTTGACGTTTAATATCTACCTACTCTATATGTTTATACTATATTAGTCTATTAATATATAATACAAAAACAGCTCGCTTATATCAGAAATTAGCAAAAGAGCACGAACAATAAGAGATTAACGTACATTATCCCATAGATAGGATACATAAATATATATCTTGAAAAATATTTCTAAAAAGAAATTTAATTATAAAAGGATAGTCACATTGTTGGGATCAAACTGCCCAACTAATATTGTTGTTTATACATATTTGTGAACATCATAAATACACATTTATAAATTTGCAATGTTTTTTAAGCAAAAATAAAGTAAAGTATCATACTTTTCTGAATAGTTGTTAAAAAATTCACACAGATCTCTTAAAAAAAATATAGAATTATTTCTACCTTTTCAGGGTTCGGTAACTCAAAACGAAAAAAAATGTTATCGTCATAGCATTACTTTGATGTGCATCTGTACTTATGGTATCAAGCTAAGATAAACAATGCATCTTAAATTAATATAAAATTAAACACAAAGTGAGAACTTATAATGGAAATAAAGGTTGTAATCCCAGAAATTACATTTAATAGGTATATCGTTAATTTCATACAAAAGTTCGTAAGTAAGTTCGTAACTTTATTTGCCTACAGAGTATAAATCTATAGGGTATTTCCCATGAATGTGTAATTATTGAACTTGGTAAGAAATGCAATCTTGTATAGAAATAAGTGAAGCAAAAAACCGAGAACTGGAAATTTTATACTATGGGCCGTCATAGCGCAATATTATAAATATGTGACTTTAAACGCTGTTGTGGATTTAATTCACACCAAATATTTAATTTTCACTTCCTCATTCTGGTGAACCGCGGCGTTGAGTTCCGCAATTCAACACGCATTGCCTAGATAATCCGGTGGAAATGTCAGTATAGAAATGTATCAATAGGAAGTTCTTTATATTAGGTTCCTTCTGTTATGTGAGGAATATAGCGTAAAACTTTGAACAAAAAACTCTAAGACAAAGGAAAGCATACGCCCGCATACTTAAGCTTGTCAATGTCTTGACCTGCAATCCTGATATAGGTACGGTGCTCTCAGTGGGCGAGTCCCATTCGCACTTGACCTCATTTTTTATTTTGTTACCATTAGTATTCAATTAACGGTTCTTATTACGAAACAAAAAAATAGAAATAAAAACAAGGAGTAAGTATATATGGTGAATTTCTGTACATATCAATAGTCAAATGATATGTATACATATCTAACATGCATAATATGCAAGCGCGGTAACCACTTTGACCACAAGCACAGCACGTCAAGCTCACTATTTTATAACTAACTAGCAAAACAAAACAAACATTTAATTAACAAGAGTAACTATGCAAAAGTAATATGATGTACAAATGATGGATAGAATGGTCACTTTGTATACTCTGGACCCTTTTATCTTGCAGCCCTAAAATTAATTGAGGAGGGTTCGGAATTCAAGGTCAGGCAATACAATTACGCTATGTATAAGTTCTACAAAGCGTCCCCTGCGCGGTATATTTAAATACGATATAATATGATTATCAGGCCGTCCCCCTATACAGACAAAATCGATATTGTCTGCATACTCGTATCTATAGGCTAAAATGGTCGATACAGTGCAATGCAAAATACTAAATTACTGTAGCCGAATGTATTGGCCCATGTCAAAATTATTATTAAAATTTGTAATTTTGTAAAGTAACAGTTGGCTGTAATCTGTTTTCGTTTGATTTGTAAATAGATGTTTTTCATATTTCATGAGATGAGGAAGACTTAATTTTCATTCATTCTTCCAACACTTAGTTTTTTGGGATTTTTGTGAAATATTGTAGCATGTCCATGAATGGAATTGGAATATGTCATATTTGCGTTGTGATTATGTCTTCGTTTCTGTAATATGTATATATTTAATTTGTTAGTGATGTTTTACAATATGGTAGTGGAATGGGGTGTCAGTATAGTAAAATTTAATATTGTTTTGCTCTCACTATATATAATTGCTATACATCGACGAGACACTTCCGTTATACACTTTCCGCCAAATGATAGTAACACAGAGTGATGAGTGGCGGAAATCAATATCGTAGCTGCCTCGTTAACAAAGCGAGGAAATGAAGATAAAATATTTCATTTCATTGAATAGGAATCGAATCTACAACCAGTTGGCCTGGTCTCTTAAAATGTTTTTTTTATCTGCGCATTTGAACGCTAAATACAGTTTCCACATTTTGGCAAACCTTTCTTTAACATAGTTTTTTCAATTATTCATGAATCATATTTTATTATTCGTAAATAAAATTGTTATATTAATATAAAAGTTGTTTGTCTTTGTTAAAATTTCCCCAAAGTATTTTTTTATTGGCTTGGCTTAAGCCTTAGTTTTTAATGTATGGAATATGTTATCTTTTAAGTAAATGTTATTAGAACACGAGATAATTCGCATTAGTAAACAAATCATAGTGTAGTTCAAGCGAATGCTTAAATATATAAAAGCCATTGAACTAGTAATAAGTGTTATTTGTATACATACAACTTTTATTTGATATATTACCTGAAAGACAATAAAAGACGCATCCATTATGCGAAATTGGTGCTTCGATGGGTGGCCATAACGCATCGTTCGTTTAATGCTGTAAGACAGGTATAAGCCATTAGGGAATAATAAAATATCCTTATCGGAACATTAGATGCTCATAAAATAACAGTTAGTCATATAATAACGTGATAGATGTTAATATCTATGTTTTGCTTCCAGCACGTGTTTGTGTGTAGGTAATCATTTTATGTATCTCCGTCATATAAATATTTATTTAAAAGAATAAATATTTTAAATTGTGTGTGTATATAAATGAAATAAATATAATATATAAATAAAATAAATGTTTTTTAACACTTGTGGATAAAATATTTCAACAACAACACAATGTCGTTGTATTGTTTATCTTTACAATAGAATTTGAATAACAAAATATAATATATATTAAAAAAAAAAGGAATCTTTATTTATTTTTCTACTTTCCGCTGAATTTTGGAAGCATCACGTCTTTAGTGGTTAATATTTGTGTAAATATTTTAGAATATTACCAAATACCCTAAGTAAAGTTATCAATAATTGTAACCCATCACTGGCTGTACATGGCAGAAATATTTTAAAAAATCTCATAGGGGACGTTTATTAATCTAGTAGACCCAGAAAATAGTGATTTTCAATTTTTTTGTATGTTTGTCATTGCGTTTGTAAGCGATAATCACAGAAACGACTAACCCAATATGAAAACAATTTTCACTACTATATATTTTGACAACTTTCCTTGCACATTTAGTGTCGGTTTTATCGATTAAAAAATAAAAAAGTTTACGTCAATTTATAATACTTAGTTGGACAAGCTTAGAAAAGTTAAATATTTACCTTAGGAAATATTTATTATTTTTTATATAAATATATATCAGACACCCTAGCATTGAAAGTAGTTAAAACTTATTTTTTGCTACATTGTATATATCTCCCTACCACTAACTCTTTTAAAGCTCATTTTTACGCATATCGTCTATATTAGTGAAAAATGTCATTTTTCTTGCGAATGTGTCGGATTTAAACGAAATAACTAACATCAATCACGGTGTCACATGTTTCCTAACGAAATAGTAGCGCACGCCTTAAGCCAGTCAAATTTCAAGCAGGATTACTTGTGAAATGTAAGGAAAACATACATCATGAGCACAATAGCACCTATAATAGAATACGTTAGCGTTCAGTATGGAAATTTTATCCGATTTTCTTAACTTCCTGCCTGAAATAACTTTTGTTGATAAAAGAAACGTTACATATACCTACAGGTGAAGTATCTAAATACCTACATTATATAATAATTAGTGTCTTGCATTTCGTTTTTATCTTTAATGTATTTTTTTATTTATTCCAAATCTATTTAGTAATTTTTTCCACAAATAAATTTCACGTTTTCACGATGACGCGTAAACTCAATATTATCACGCTATCTGCTCATTAAAGCAAAGGTGTGGTAATACTTTGAATTTTGTTAATATCATATTAAAAAAAATGAATTAGTATTGAATATGTTTTTATATAATACGAGTATATAGTATTTATGTAATCTGTGCACATTACAGAACGTTCTTAATAAATTTTCTTAAACGAGGTTATTTAGGGTGCGAACCCCAGTTTGCGGAAGTGATTGTATTTAAGTTTATTTAAATTTTAAGTTGAATTTTATTACTTGATACGTAATATTTTATAAAGAGTAAGCAGAATAGGCGCGCTGGATTTTGCGAATGGCAGGTGCCGCGCTTTTTCTTGTCACCAAAACTTAAAATAACTAAGCCAAGTAGTAAAATGTCATTTCTATAAACATATATAATCTATAAGAAATACTCTATAGCCACCAGATGGTATATAAGTAGGTCGTTCAATAAATAAATACCTACGGCCATACCATATGTAACTTAGAATATAACACGAATTGCAAGTTCACAAATGATTTTTTTCTGGTAATTGACGTACATATACAGTTTTCTTATGTTTTATTTATATTAATTATAAAGTTTTAAATCTATTAAAAACTTCCCCTATTTCTAAACATCAATAAATCACAGGCGAGGCCTGTCGTGGCGCAGCGACACAACCGTGTGACTGTAACGATAGGTTCTGGGTTCGATCCCTAGTCGTGGAAATGAAATATTTAATATTTTCAATTTAAATATTGAATGTTTCATTTCTTCGTCTGGTAATAAGACAAAGCCGCGGCGTTGAGATCCGCCACTCAACACGCAATGCCTCAAATTCGGCGGAAAGTGGGAAACGGAAGTGGAACGGAGTGTTTTAACACTAGGTTCCCGGGTTCCCTCTGCCTACCCTGCCTTGTGCGGGATACAGCGTGAAGCTATGTATGTATGTATGTATGTAATAAATCACAAAAATAATTAATATATAAGTACATAAAATATATTCTACATATTTATTATACCTATATTTAAAAACAAAGATTAATTTTAGAACATAATTAACTTTTGTCTATTAAGTAAAACTTTATAAAAGCCCGAGCTTAAAAGCTATTCATTACAATGTACATGCAAATGCCAGGATTCGTATTTTTCACGAACATTCATGATAACATCAACGTGGACCGCAAAGCTTTCAATGAAGTATTACGTTGCGAACGAGCTCAAAGTAGTCGTTTCGTATTCAACGGGCGGCCCCTCATTGATGATATTGAGTCATAATCATTCATAATGGATATTGAAGAGGTTTCAACTTGTTTAAGAAAAACGTTCTTCAAGGGTTGTGACATGATCTCAAATATGCATAGGTCATGTGAGGTGTGTTATCGGAGTAACTAAGTAGACGATTAATTATTTATGTTAAGTTCAACTAGCAGGTGTATATATAACAGTTAATGTTTTTCCTTTGTTAATCTATAATATTGCTGTTTAGCTTGAAAAATGTATACTCAGGAGAGTCTTAACACTATACTACTTCTACTTACCTCGCCATGTGCAGGTTACATCGTGAAGCTGAAAAAAATCATGTATGTGTATCTACAATTGAGCATGTTTTATTTTTCCTTTCACTATCCTCACATTATGAAATAAAAAATTCAGAAACTTTTTATGCTCGTATAAAGGTATATTCGTAAAAAGTGAACTTTATGATGTTTAATCTACATCAATACAAAAACGAGATATTCAGTTTATTTTACGCGAGTTTATTGGTGAAAATGAATATAAAGCTTGAAAAAAATTTCGATTGCCAGTAATGCAGACAGCAGTGCCATGCCCTACAGTTTATTTATTGCGTTCAATCCCAAGTAAAAAGGACCGTGCTAAATTTAATAACTAGATACGACATGAGAGGTCAAAATGCATTTTCATTTGGTTTTTTATACTTTGTAACAAATTTTATGAAAATTGATTTTAAAAATATCTCATGCAAAGAATTTAATTATTATATATAAGTATGAAGACATTTCTAATAATAGCAATAAATCGTGGACACATCTAGCGTTATTATAAGATCAACGCCACAGCAAAGTCCGTCGCTTCCACTCGAAAAATTTCAATCGTACTCGCAGACTGGGAGAAGCCACAATGAAAATCCCTAGAAAACCTGAAAATTCGTATAGTTGTGTGCCGAAATAAGATAAGTTGGTTTCAGACGTTTACCAATTATTTATTTCTTGTAGAGTAGGTACTTTCTTACATTTATTAGCTAATGTACATCACATATTAGATACCATTTCCATTTACTCATTAATTTTATAAAAAAATTATACTCTTTTTACATAAATATTATATTTTTAGCCTCTTGCCATATACAGTATGGCAGGGTAGGCAGAGCTAGTGTTAAGGCACTCCGTCGTAGTCTCCGTCTCATTATGACATTTTCTTTATACACTTTATTACACACGCCGAATTTGTAACATTTTTTTATATTACTTGTTTAAATACTTTTACATAATATTTTTATACAACAATTTATAATAAAATTATTTGGAGTTTTTAATTATATCTACAATACCTTTTATAAATAATCTATCTATGTATATACATACATAACTTATTTCAGAAACATTAGTAATTAAAATTTTCCAAATGTATACAGCAGTTAGTATTGATATAAAATAAAATCACTAGTGAAATGCAATAAAAACATCGTAAGCTCAATCCGACCTACAGATATGACATTTTTATCATGCGGGTATTGTCCATAAATTAACGCTTACACTCTAAATCGCAGGAGGTACTGCACGTGCTCGAACTGATAAATTCCCGTTTTACACCCGTTTATCACACTGATTATTAAAAAATAAATCGTGTTTTATTTTCTGTGTGCTGTACAATTCTCGCCGTTAAAGTAATTTATTACTGATTTTAGATATACAATTTTAGATATTGGATGTAGATGATTCCGAAAAGTCTTTTTTTAATATTGTAAATAAAACGAAAATGCAAGTTTGCTATAAGTCACTTTGTTTCTAAATTGAGATTTTCTGAGCCAATAATGCCATATAATTAACGTTTCCACGCAATATTAATAAATTTTAGAGTTTTTTTAGAGTTTTCCGAAGTTTCAGAATGTTTTTAATTCGTAGTTAGTTTTAGTAGGAATATTTTACAGAGACAAGAGAACAACATAAATTAGTTGTAACAAACGTTTAAGAATAAACAAAATTTTTGACGGTGATCACTTACCATCAGGTCACCCCTACGCTCATTTGCCGTGTCTTTCCATAAAAAAAAAACAAAATTTTAGCAGGATTGAACCCGCGCCTCTTGGAAATCGTCTAAGCGCTCTGACCAACTCAGCCACTCGTTCTTATTAAGCTATGTATAAGAATTCCGACAACGAAAATTAGTAAAAATCTCTCTACGAGATGCTAACAGCATAAATAAGTTGTAACAAGCGTATAAGAATTTCAACGTAGCTTGATGACGACGTTTGGCTGAGTGGTCTGTTACGTTCCAAGTTTTATACGTAGCTTTATATAACTGACTATATTTTCAAAAATGGATTCAAAATATCAAAGAAGGTAAGACAGAATAGCCTACTGAATTGTGCCTGTTCCTTTTATTGCTTTTCGAGATGCTGCATCGTAAATAGAGAAGTCAGAGTCTTCTCTACTACTAGTAGTTAACTACTAGTTACTACTAGTAGCTAACTACTAATTACTACTAGGAGGTAACTACTAATTACTCTCTACATTTTGTCTAACCGTATAAGCATTGCATAAAGTCCTCGAAATCGTATTCTATAAATGAAATATCGTTGTTCACTAAGCAGATAGCACTAAGCATTATAATTTTACAGTAAATATAATCAGTATGAAGATGTTAAATTAATTATTCATACGGACCGACTCAGACATTGCGACATTTAGAGATAATCTTGAGTGATTTATGATAAAAACTACAGCTCCGCTTTTGTTTATGTTACTTGGTTAACGCGTCATATTTAAATATACTACGGGGAATTTCATGCGATATCTTCTTAAATATCAATTTAAGGTGTATTTCAATAGAAAAAGCATATTTAATATTTAGACAGAGGATTTGCTATTTAATTAAATAAGAATTTGTTTAAAAAAATATCTACAAAAATATGTAAACTCGTTTATAACTAAAATCATTCGAGTCTAGAAAAACTATTGAAATATTTATTTATATTATTTTCTCAATTCAAAATAATAAAAATACTTGTATCTTCAGTCCATTTAGCTGCTATTTAAATATTAAGGGCCCAGAAATTATATATATTATTAAAACAAGAATTTTTCAATTTTAATTATGTAGAAGAAAATTAATTCAGAAGATTGCCTCTCGTCAATTTTTTGTTGCGTGCTTGTTGCACAGCGTATCTCATTTTTTTTCCATTGTAAGTGACAATAATATTAAGATGTATTCCAATTTGATTTCAATTTAGTATTTTTTTTAATTTGTACAGTATTTAAAAAAAAATAGATTTTTTCTCATCTTCGCGCTGTATCTCGCACACAGCAGAGTGGAGGGTACTTAGGAACCTAATGTTAACACTCTGTTATTTGATATGTTCCTAACTTTCCACCAATTGAGACATTGCATGTTCAGTGGCGGAATTCAACGCCGCGCTTTTCCTTGTTACCAGAGCAAAATGAATAAATATTTGATTTGAAAATATTTGATTTCATATTATAATTATTATTATTTAATAATTATTTCGAGGAAATCCTCGAGACGAGATCGAACCCACAACCTTTCGCGTGTCACATGTCTGTACTACTGCGTCACGACAAATAACATATTATATAGTTCACTTGATTTGAATGTGTACAACATTCGATACTCTCACAATAATATATTAGATAAATTATCATATCTTTATGATAAATTGAAACTTACCGATCATAAAAATATTTTATTTGCCGTTATATTTCTTTTCTAAAGACTTAACGCTTTAAGAATATTTAGATGTGATACTGGCAATATTCTAAATAAATGAAAATATCTCTAGATCGAGCGAAATATTTCCCAAAGGAAAAGGCTTACAGAGTAAATAAGCACATTTTCTTGGATATCAGCCCATCAAAATTCATATAAAACGTCTGCAACAGCTGCAATGCAGGCATGATTACGTCACTACTGCAAAATATGAGACTCCCAGTTGCCAATGGTACTTTAATATGGGCTTCAAAGACTTGGCAAACTAAAACGCTTTCTTAAGTATTACGATGAGATAAAATTTACTTTCTGTGAAATTATGTGCCGGTAAAAGTTTTAAGCTCCCTTCTGGTATTATCTTCTCAAGTTTTCTTTTAAATATCATACGGTTGAAACTAAGTACGTGCATATTGTAAAGTTTTGAACATTATAATTAGACTTTTTTTAGTTTTATAAATATTTAAATACAAATTAAAATATTTGAAAAAATCGAGTCTCTTTTGTAGAAAGTTTTCTATGTATAGTTAGATATATACAAATAAAAAGGTTGGAAATACTGTACACATGATTATATTTTTATTGTACCTATTATAATATAACGGTGTTTTCAGCTTCAGCTGTGCTGTGTCCTGCACATGGCAGGGTATGCGGGCGCAAAATGAATTTCTGAACTTAACTGCAATGATAATATTAATTATACATTTATACTGTAGCGTTTGGCGCTCTGTTCTCTCTGCCTACCCCGCTAGGGATATAGCGTGAAGCGAAGATAATTTAACTATATTTATCGACATTTTCAGTAGACTCATTTAAACAAAGTTTCGCCTAAGAAAAAATCAATCAAGTGCTAGTTGAACTCGCTCACCGATGCCTTCATACCAATATCATAATGATTAAGTACAATTCATAAACTTAAGTATGAGGGCGTATGCACTCATTTTGCATGAAAATAATTACAAATTTATGTTTATAAGTATGATTTGCTAAGAAATACCTATCTTCATAATGTTAAATACATTAAAATGGAGAAAAATGATGTGCAAATGCTCATATCTTTTAAATCTGTTGGCTTAAACATTTGCTAATTTCTGTGTATTAAGTGATTATAGACCTGATTGTTAGATAATAATTTCATCTTGATACTTATGTCCAACCCTGAGAAAAACTGTTTTGACAGACTAATAGGTGTACAACAAACTAAAATGGGTTTCATTTTTATCTTTGAGGTACAGAACCCTAAAATTGTCAAAGGAATAGCTACAGCAAGTGTAACTTTTATAAAATATTTTATTGTAAAGCAAGCAGGAAGTTCCGATTGTGTTGCTATATATCATACAGAAATTCGTTTCAGCTTTAAGCTCAGCTTCAATGGAAGCTTCCCTCTTCAAATCATATTTTCATCTTAGAATATTTGAAATGTTATACCTATCATGTTAGTATTCCGGTAATATAATAATATCAAGCCGTTTCCTGGAAATCGTTGAGCTGATTTTAAATTAAATTCAAAACAAGAATTTGTACCTATTCGTATAATGTTAATAAAATTCTACAAATCTTAGTTTTCTTGCTTGTTGTGCTAAACTTAATTTGCACAACAAGCAGGAAAACAAGAAATACTGAAATAGGAAAATCTCTGAAATAAATAAGCAAGTCTCTCTTAACAGCTTAATTTGCTGTAAAATCTTACTGTATTTCAAACTTAAGCACGTTCGTTACATTTCATGTTGATTTACATACCGTTACAGAACAAGATAACGGAAACCCTTTACTTTCAAATGCACGAAAGTTAAAAAAATATTGTCTATTTTATCTATCAAGTTCTATTTTTTTCTATTGTTCCTTCCTCACCTCACACGGTACCCTACACATGTCAGGGTAGGCAGAGGGAACTTTGGAACCTAGATTTAGTATACTTTCGTTACCCACTGTCCGCCGAATTTAAGACGGAAATATTAAATTTTTGATTTCCTCGAGTGGACATTGAAAGCACAACCTGTCGAGTTGTACGCTTGCGCTCCTGCGCTACGAAATCAACCTCTAAATGTTTTTAACGACACGGTAATATAAGTTAAATAAATAAAACAATATATTATACATCTAGCAATGTCAACAACATACCCCTTTTATTCGCCCATCAACACATTTATTGACACACAAATTCACTACTTCAATATCACATCAAAACTGACACACATAAACTTGAAAGAATTGACATTAAGTATCTATATTTTAAAGCATTGATTATGATTGTTTTCACTATGGTCCAAAAAAGATGGGGTCGTTGTTATTATATTAATGTTTCTTTTAATTATAATACACATATGCGGTAAGGTAAGATGGTAAGATTATTCTAGGATACTTCTCTGGGTGTTTGTAGCAACACCGCATTGTGCCGACTATGCAGCAAATGCACTAGTGGCCTAGTGAAGCCGCGCGCAGCTGACCCCGGGCGATAGTGAAAGTGAATCAATACGGATTTCAGCTGTCACCTGGCTTTCGATTTTCTGTAATTAATGAAATCATCACCATGCTTTATCCTACACACAGCAGAGTGGCCAGAGAGAACCTTATATCTGAACTATACTGTAACACTCAACGCAAATCAAATTCTCAGTGCATTTTGCGTAGCGGAAGTCAACACGCGATTTGTTTTATCAAAGCGGGGAAATAATTTATTCACTCGAATGACTGTCGAACCCGCGACCATACGTTCACAGTTTTAGACATTGCACAACGACTGCCCTAAGTATATTCTAATAAGCACCATATATTTTTTCTTAAAATGCTAGTAGATAGAATTTGATTCGTAACAATGCATACATTTATAATACTGAGTGGTTAACAAATAGATAGAAATAGATACAGGTGCAGCAGGAATTTTTGGCATACTCTGTAACATTAGTGTTTGTTTTATATCAATTAGTTCAAAAATCATAAAGTTACGTAAATAAAGACTAATTTAGTTGACAAAGTTGCTCTAACATAATTGTTTTATTAAATTGGCTAAAACTTTAGTTTTTTTATAGTATCTATATTATCTTTGAAATAATCATATTAGAACACGAAAGTAATTCAGATGAGTAAATAAATAATTGCGTAGTTTAAGAGAGCGAACCCTTGAGTGGTTTTGTAAAAATGAAGAAATATTCATTAAACAAAGTATAGATGTAAAGAAATAACTTTTCAAATATTTAGTAGGTAAGTAAAAATACACAAAATCAATTCTAAATTTACGCGTTTTAAGCGTGTTATTTATTTCTCGACGCTTATAGCAAGTGATTTTCACTTTATTCTTAAGCGCTTATTTAAACACTGATCTTTAATTAAATACCGTGAGATAATCTCGTTATCTCTACAACCAATTCTTAATTAACAAGAATAAAATTCTTGGAGAAATAGCTTGCAAGGTACTGTTGCGTGAAAAGGGATTGTGAGGGGTGAATACTGGTCCGTGCCCTTCTTTGTTAAATGTGCCATTTATGACAATAGATAAAGAAATTATCTTCCTTTTGATAAATATTATCAACGCCTCACGATTTTGGATTTATAACACCCGTTTAGCATTATTTTATATCCGGAACAAACTCGTCTTAACTTGAGTATTTTGTAATAATTTATTATTGTCCACCGTTTTCTATAAAACAGTTTAATAATTTATTGACAAACTATTTTATTCAATAATATTCATATATTATGTGTAGATATTAAATGTATGTATGAATGTACCTTCTTTTTATTGTACATACAAGTGTATACAAAATGTTATAAATTTGAACTAGAAATGTGATTTTGTTAGGAAAAACTAAGGATCTATCTATCTAATAATAGAATAAGCGGCATAAAATATCAGCTATTTTTAAACAGTAAATCACCTTCAACAACTTTATGAAAAAATTATATGGAAAACAACGAAAGTACGTATACTTCTGTACATAAAACACGGTAAAATCACAGTAGAAAGAGTATAAAACATAGTCCTACCTACAGTTGGGTCCGAGTCCCCGCCCAGATCGAATTTGTCTGCGAAGTTTGAATGTTTAGAACCGAGTTTAAAACGATGGTGTGCGGAGTTATTGATGTTTACAAAAGATGCTACCGAGATAGCAGCTACCTTAGTTTCGAATATTTAATTTGTTATCGTACACAGCTAATATTTATTATGCTATGATATGATATTATTTCGTAATTGAAAGAAGTTGATAATAGAAATATTTTATAATCTCACTCTGTATCCCACACGGTAGGCAGATACTTCTCTGGAAGTAATCATTAAGACACTCCATTCCGTTCTCCACTTTTTGCAGAATTTCAGGCATTGCGTGTAGAGTCGCGAAACTCAACGCCGTGCTTTGCCAGAGCGAACAAACAAAAACATTTAATACTTAATTTGAAAATATGAAACATTTCATTTCCTCGAGTGGGGATCGAATCTTAAACTGAACTTAAACTTGTTTTCACATTGACACGCTTCTACGCCTGCCTCACGACAGGCCTTGACTAGTATTGCAAATTTGATTTTAATTTCCGTCCGAAAATTGTTATTTTTAAAACATTTTTTATTTACGGCTGCAAAGCTTTCTGTTAATTTATTTAAATGAAAAGCAGCGCAGGTTTTTTGTGACGGATAACTATCCTATTTATGCATACCTACTCTAGTTGGCTATTTAATTTTCTCTTATTTTTTATATACGTGTGAAACAGAAGTACTAAATGTGAGTTAAAACATTTTCACTAAATAAAAATTTGTAGCTAAGAAAAAAAATATATTTGCATTTCTCTTAACTCATCTACTGTATTGAATATTGACTGAAGCGTTACATTAATAAAGTTGTCATCTCAGTATTTGGAAAGTTTGTGCATTGAATAGACGACGGAGACCAAATAAATAGGAACCGCCATGTGGCAAAGTTTGAATGAGATAGATATCTATGCTCTTAGTTTATACAATGCTTATAACTTTAGATACTGAATAAGATCAAAATAACAAACAATTTAAATAGTAGAGTTCGTCTTTATTATTCAAAGTTAAATAATAAATGAACAATGTCAATGAAATTTTGTAAATATTAAAAAAAAAAAATAACATTATTGTAAAATGACGTAACACGTATACACAGATTATATGTAAATAAATATAATTTTGTTTTGCTTGGATTCCGTATAGAACATAATAGATAGAAAGAGCCTAGTGTTAAAATATTACGTTTTATGCTTCCCAGCCGAATTTTTGAGATTGCGTGTGATTAGCAAAATTCAACGTCACGACGATTGTAGCAAATATTTGAAGCATAAATATATATAAATAAATATATTAGAAAGATGAAAAAAAAAATGTAAAGGTGGTAAAAAATATAACAAAATCAACCTGTGTGATTTACTCGTAAGTAAGATTAGGTGCCCGAGGGTCTATTTAAAATGGTGTAGCCGTCAGTCGCAGGTGATCGTTGGATCGTAATTAGAAACTGACGCTCTGTTAATAACTGAGAGTTTGACACTCGCGCTGCCAACGACAACGTCGTCTAGAACTGGATATTTTGACTTATTCTAATAATTGATATCTCCATTATGTATATTAATAGTTAAGTATATATATATTTCGATTATATGCATATTTATTTATTATATATTTCAATAAAAACAGAGAATCTGTATAATCATTATACTACTAAGATTCAATTGTATTAAATAGCATTTAAGGTCGGGGCATAGGGATACAAGCAAGTCAACGCGACAGGTTGTGGGTTCGATCCCAAATCAAGGAAATGAACTATTAAATATATTCAATTTAAATATTAAATGTTTTTATTTTTCGATCTGGTAACAAATCAAATCGCGCCCCACTGTGCCACGGGCGGAACTCACTGTAAAGCTTTAATAAATAGCCATCGATTTAAACAGCCACAATATTTACAGTATTTACATAGCAAGGTAGGCAAATGGAATTTAGTGTTAAGACACTCTATTTCCCTTTTTCTGTCTAGTTTAGGAGTCACTGCACTCAATACCACGATTTGTTTACTAGATCTGAGATATTAAATATATTTTTTTCGCAAATGTTCTAACTTGCGAAAATATTTATATTTAATATAACGCTGTCTCACTGCGCAACGATTTCTGTTTAGACTAAGAATGAACTAATATACAATTACACCGACATATAAATTGTTATAATAAATATCTTTAACACTCGACGGTCTTAAATCCGTGTTTAGTTTAGAGGATTTTCGCTTACCTATATCAATTCTCGGCTTAAGTCGCCGGACCTCAGGATATTATTAAAGCCGCAACCGGACCTGAGCAAGGCTTCTAATTAACTTTGTCGACGAAAACTGAGCAGCTGCTACTAAATATATTTACCTTACAACGTTGTATGGAGCGTACGCTTCATTGTAAAGTTTCCATATAATATTGAGGTATACAATAACATATTTCAAATTATCCATGAACATAAATAAATGGACACTCAATTTTATATATTATTTTAAGCATTATTTTTGTTAGTTTATCGTATTATAAAATTTAGATATAATTGATATGAAATATTTTTAATAAGTCTTTTTAAAATTTTATCTCCCAAAATCTTGAAGGATCCTTGTCATAAGTTGTATCTATATCTATATAAGAATATTTATACAATTTATGACTAAGTATTTTTTTTTCACGTCATATTCGATGTGAAATTGATTGTTATAACACTACGTTCTCAGTGCCTTTTCTCGTTAAAAAAGATTGTACAATATTTTTATAAATTGTAATGTAAAATATATATTTTTATGAAATACATTGGTGTAAATATAATTTGACAGACGTGCAAATAAAATTCATTATTTAAAGGAAAAAGTGGGCGCTCTGAACGTTGCGAATATGAATACTCAATTGTATTCAGAGAGTTTTTACTTTTTAAATGGAAAGCAAATTCAATGTCATTCGATCTCCCTTTGTTAGCAAGCAATTAAAAAGAATAAACGTGGATTTTAAAATTCGCAAATATATGTACATTGTGTCTCCATCGTTTTGTTCTGTAGATTTTGTGCCATTTGTAATATTATAATTACTTCGCTAATTTTATGTCATTATTAATTAACTTTTGCCTAGTCCTTTATATAATATGTCGACTATAGTCTAAAGACTAGGCAATACTAGGTTTAACGTTCGATATATATACATATACATGTACATACTATGATTTTTTTTTACATATTAATTTCTACTGCCCTTTCAACTTAAGAAGAAACAATCGACTGAGCGTGTTATATTCTTCTCTAATTTTAAAGTTTTATTCTACAGAAAGGACACATTGTTTAAAGCATATCAAAAATTGAACCTTCACTACGTTGATCAGAAATCCGCGATTCTCTAAAAGGGTTTTAGCCAAAAAGGGCTCTAACCACTAAGCTGATTAGTATCAAGCCTCGTCGAATTTCTTACATATTTATGTCGCTACATATTCAATCATTGAACTTAGTTTTAATAAAATACATATTTTTTTAAGTTAAAAATAGTAGGTATATAGTTACAATTCTAAAAATTTTAGTCCACTTATACCTCTGCTGCTCTGCGGGGCACTTGAAATTCGGTACGCGCAGTCAACCGGTCCTTTTTATCCAAATTACACGTTGCAGGACGGTTGCGACTAGGGTCTGAAAATCGAATGTTCAAGTATATACAAGCTGAAGTTAAGCAAATTATCCAAAATCAGTAATATAATAAAAAAATCATACACATTATAAACATATGTAAATTGCTTAGAATGGCTTATTTTTTTATTTAACTTACGGATTTTGCTTAACTGTAGATTACTAATTTTACTATAAGTGCTTAAAAATTATGTTTTGTAGGTAGTATTTATATTTTTTTATTAATACATTTCGATATTTTTCAAGGCAAAGGGAACTTGAAACTCTAGTGTTACGAGTATGACACCCTGCTCCATTCCCCACTTTCCGCCGAATTTGAGGTATTGCGTGTTGAAATACGGAACTGAACGCCGCGCTTTGCCTTGTTACTAGAGCGAAAAAAAATAATATTTTTTATAAAAATATTAAATACTTATTTCGCTACATCGACTGGGGATCGAACTCGCAACCTGTTGCCTTACAGTTACACCCTTGTGAGTCCTTGCGCCACGATAGGCGTCGTAGTGAATAGAATGTAATATAATAAATTTAGTACAATATGAGGCATGTTGTGGCGTAGCGGCACAAGCGTGTCACTGTAATCGATAGGTTATGGGTTCGATATTTTCAATTTAAATATTTAATGTTTTCATTTCTTTCTACCCTGCCATATGCGGGATACAGTGTGAAGTTGAGTTGTATAATAATAATATGATTAAAGTTTCATTATTTAATTATTATTTTTACCAAATATTATGAACTAAAAAGTATTCGCTCTAATAGTATAGGTTAGATTTGTAACATTTATTAAATATCTTTAATTATTACTCATAATAAAATACCTAGTCGATATATTTTTCTTTTATATAGTTTCTCTTTTTAATATTATATATTACATATGTCCAGTAGCATATTATCGTACCCCAACGTTTTACTACATGCTTGGGATTCGGAACGCACGGTCAGCTTATGAAATTACACGTTGCGGGCTTGTGGCGGCTAAATTGCCTATAATAATCTACACATACTATGCACATTGGGGATGTAACAGGAATATTGTAAAAGGAAAATAAAACACGATAGATAAAAAATATGAGAAATTTATAAAAACATGTTTCTTTTTTGATGGTTAGATTGTGTGGAATAATATAAATTAAAAAATATTAGAATTAGTGCATTAGGTACCACATATTTTAATAAAACAAAATTAAATATTATTAAAAAAACGATTAGGTTAAGTATGCTATAATCAACCGCCATCTAAGCTCATACACGCAACGCATTTTAATGTAATCACACCGTGGAAAGCCTATAAACTATTAACAATTACCGCAATAATCTCTTTGAACAACAGCTGAGTACAAAATCCCAAATAATCCTATCGTTTAGTATATGACAGAGCGAGCCTGAAGGCTGTTGAGATGTCGGCACTATAAGGACCCTCCAAAAGTTAATAATTTGAGCCCGTTGCCGCAGTACTCGTTTTCCATTCATATTCATAATAATATTTATGTTTTACCTATTTGCTGCGGACGAATTTCAATTTTAATCCTTAATTTTATTGCTGTCTATGCATATTCCAATTTGTAGTAAATTGCTACGTTAAAGATCTATTGTTTTGTAATATAAGCTCAGTTGAATATTCTGCTTTTGCGTTGCGCGTCACTCAACGAGGCGGTTTCTTAGCGTTTAAAATTATAATTTCATGTGAAAATTTATATCAAATTGTAAATTTGTAATTGAATTGTAACTTGATTATTATATTATTACATTTTCATTCTTGATAATTGTATATTTGTGAGTCGCGACCTAAGTTGGGTCTTTTCAATCTCGCAGCTTAATTTAAAATGTATAAAATAAACTTAAATTGGTTAGTCTATAAGGCCAAGGGAGGTTTCCATATTAAAATATATTTATCGCTTCACTTTTACTCTATTTTTTCAGGTAAAATATATCTACCATAAATATACGGATGGTGTATTAAATTTCTTCAGAGAAGAAATTATTAATTATTCAAACAAATATCAATTGCAGCAACATTCTGTAAACTTACATTCAATATATCTGAACTAGGTGGCAAATGGATCATAGATTGTCGTTATTGTTATACACATACTTTGCCAATATGTCATGACAATATCACTAGATATATGTTGACCATTGATATCCCTTAATAAAGGCTATATATTTTTTTTTAGCTTCACGCTGTATCCCGCACGAGGCAGGGTAGGCAGAGGGAACTCGGGAACCTAGTGTAAAGACACTCCGTTCCACTTCCGTTCCCCACTTTCCACCGAATTTGAGGCATTGCGTGTTGAGTGGCGAAACTCAACGCCGCGCTTTGCCTTATTACCAGTGCGAAGAAATGAAACATTAAATATTTAAATTGAAAATATTAAATATTTCATTTCCTCGACTGGGGATCGAACCCAGAACCTGTCGGTTACAATCACACTCTTGTGCCGCTGCGCCACGACAAGCTATAATAATAACAAATATGTCGAGGAAATTAACAGTAGAAAATTAAGTTTAAATATGAACAATATTAACATATCGCAAGACGTAACAAGCTAGCGTTCATACAAATTATTCGTTGGCGTAGAAGCGGAACCCCATTGTGTTGAGTACAGTTCTGAATAATTATTAAGTATTATTACTGCAGAAAATCTCATATTAATGTAAATTAAGGTGGGATGAATACGATTGTTTTGCGCTTTTGTTTGATGTCTTTCATGCATCACTACACACTGTTAATGAAGTAGGAAAGCGTGTCTAATGTGTGAAAATAATGGAAACTTGTATTTATATGTATAACATGGTTTCCTTCATAAGTATAGCAGTGTACAAAGAAGAAAACTATCTGAATAATTCAATCTCTAAGCGTAGATCGATACCACAACCATCGATTTATATGCCTACATAATAATACATTACATGAAATAAAACCTAAACTATTTAATTAACGCTCTATAAATTTAAAATCTCATAAAATATACTCTCATAGTATAGAATTGCATTGTGAGGAATACAATCAGTTAGTTAATTAATAATTCCAAAGCGGTCTGAGGACATAAAGTCTGCGGTTCCAAGCACACTCCTACACTATTAGTACCCAGTCTTAATACTGTCCGCATTTAACAGATCGCTTCTTACATATTAATTTCTGAACTACCCTTTGTCCTATTGTTTGGAAATATTTAATACTAGCGACTCATTCTTGTTAATTCAGAAAATATATTCATTTTAATAAGATTGCATAAATTTATATTATTATTATTATTATCTATATTACCTAGTGAGGCCTGTCGTGGCGCAGCGGCACAAGTGTTTGACTGTAAACGACAGGTTCTGGATTCGATCGCCAATCAAGGAAATGAAATATTTAATATTTTCAAATATTTAAAAAAAATAAAGTTCCCGGCACACCACACTAGAGGACCAGATACAGTTAGCTCATTCTGCAAGGAATCGTTTCAATTAAGGAATCGTTGGCGGTAGTTTGATATAATAATTACAGACAAATGCCACCTCAATCTACCCGTGACCACGGAATACTGTAAAGTGTTCGAAACGTCGGGCTTCCCAAAAATGTTTACCATTGAATATACGCGATTAATCCGGTTAAAAGTGTATCATTTAAAATGTGTAACAATCGCGAAAATCAAAGAAATTATAAAATATTTAATGTTTTATTTCTTCGCTCTGGTAATAAAGCTAAGCACGGCGTTGAGTTCCGCCACTCACACACGCCTCAAATCCGGCGGTAAGTGGGGAACGGAAGTGGAACGGAGTGTCTTAACACTAGGTTCCCGGGTTCCCTCTGCCTACCCTGCTTCGTGCAGGATACAGCGTGAACCTAAGTTCTATATTACCTAGAAAGACATAGAATGATAAGTATTTATCTGTAACATGTTTTAAGTTGGCCTTACATTAAGTAAATCATATTTTTAAAAAACGTATAATTATAAATTTTAACAGTTTTGGAAAGGCTGGAGCTTTACTTCATTTAAAATGTTATACGTTTTCTAAAAATAATATGTCCGCTTGCTACTGGACATCAGGTGCCAATAATTCAGTCTAATCCGACCAGAGAATGTATCAATATAAAATACAATAATATTACAAAATAGAACCGACAAAATTAATAAAAACTATTCCAATAATTTCTAAGGAGTAGGTAAATATTCGCTTGAAATATTCGTATTGCAAATAATCTGATACGATAGAAATCTTATTTCAGTTCTTTTCATATTCGTATACAGCGTGAAAAATCGCTATTATCGAGTATCAAGTTCAATCATCTCTCGATGTCGGGGGAACTTTTGTTACTGCCTTGAGTAACAGCGGAATATGATTTATTGTAATAAAATTTTAGTTCTAGAATTTTTTGTATATTTATATAAAAATTTTGGACATTATAAAATAATATAAAATGTTTTGTCATATACGTATGAACGTAGTTAAAATGTTACGTAGGTAAAACGTAGTCAATAATAAATTAAATCATGACTATATTTAATAAAATATTTGAAATATGAAACATATTACAATTTACCATTTGAAATTAAAGAATTGGTAAATAATAAATATTTTTTTCTACCCTAAAGGGCTCTTATGACTTGAATAAATTCTCCCCACTGTGCACCATTTATAGTTTATTCTTAAACATAACAAGATATTCGATATATTATGTTATAATAAATATTTAACTTGGACCACAGCTTTAAGTAGTTTCGAAGTAATATTGTGCGTGACAGCTCGAACGTTAATACTATGTTGCGATTGACGGAAGCTAGATGGCGTATGTGCGATAAACATCAGCGTAGCTATTGTGTCGTTTGACTCGTTATACTCTTGCAATTTTGTTTTATATAGTACGTAGAATGGAAATATATACATCTTGGGTAGTATTACTTATATAGAAATATAAAAGTTATATATAACATGTTAACTCTTTGCTTTTGGACGAATGTGGATTTTATACCAAATATTCAAACTTACTAATATTGTAATTGTAACAGTAACTACTGGTAGTGCTGGTTCATCCTTATTAGATACAGAAAACAATGTCCTTTAAAAATACCATTAAAAGCCAAATGATACATGCCATGTTTATCTCTAACGATTAAATTAGTGTCCATTTTAATATAGTTAAATTTAAGTTTTAAAGTATCAGATTAGTGTATTTTTTTTTCACTAATTAGTTATAAATCCTTATTAATATAAATATAATGAGCACATATGTGTTTCACTGTAAATCATATTAATATATTCTTTGAGAATTAAAAAAAAAACATTTCTTTATCAATACAAGTGTGTTAATATTACAATATGAACGTTATTCAGATTATAGACCAAGCAGCCCAAGGCGCAGGCGGATCGCTAGTCACTAACAAGCATATCTTACATTTAATTTTGTTATCAAATTTAAGATGATGACTCAACAAAATAAGTGAAATCATATATTGTTAATATTTAGTTTTCATGTAGTGAAATATATATATAATTTAAAACTCAGTATTTTAAGATATCACAACGCTTCTAGAACTATTTTATAACTTTATATTTTATAAATACAAAAGCAGAATTGAGAAATGTTATAAAAGTTTTACATTTAAGCTGCGAAAGACGCTTTCAGGTGTAATAAATATCGATGTTTCATTTCGAATTTATACTCAAATAAAACCAGGATTGAACTGGTCACTGAACTTGTTTATTTTGCTAATGCCAGCTTACGATAATCCGTACTTGAGAGCCTGAAAACCACGCACAAACCAAAATACCTAATGAATGCTCTAGAGAATAATAAGCCAACAAAAGAAAATCGTTATTTGTTTCCCGTAGATTTTTTTCCCTTGGCTACGGATCACGTCATTATTTCGCGGATCGGCTTTATTCTTTTTTTTTCTTCGTGTAGTAATTAAAGATAAATATTATATAAAACGCTCCACTTCACGGGGATCGTCTCGCTTTTGTCTTCCTTAAAAGCTCCGCCTGTTGATAGATTGTCATCCATTGTTTTCTTAATCTGCGACGCCGGCTACAAATAAATCATTTATAAGTCCATTTCTGACAAAAGACTATAAAAATAATAAGAATAAAAATGTAAATCGATATTAAACTTTCCTTAAATTAAATTTGTTGCATTATTAAATTTCTGCTTATTATATATTCTTATATTAGGGATATATAGAGAGAAATGTTTATCTTTGCTTGCTACACATTTTTGTTAATAATTCAATACCGGGTTAAATTTATTTAAACAAGTAAGAGTTATTTATCTTTAATCTACCCATTACACAAAAATGTATTTGGATACTAAGTCTAAGCGATTAATATGATTAGAGATTCATTTTAGACATGTAAGGATTCCAAAAATTTAAAGATCTTGTTATATTTAACAAGATCTTTAAGCCACCAAGTTTGTTTTTTATAATTATGTTTAACTATGATAATATTTGTTGCATTAAAAGTTTTTTGTTTGTTAGGAACAGAATATTTTGAAACAGGAAAATACCATATTCATAAGTCTTTGAAATCAATCTGTTATTATCTTAATTTAACTAATCGTTCAAGTCCTTGAAGATGCTATGTTTCACGTGCCTTAATATTTATGTCATATAAAAAAGAATATTTTTAACCGCATTAAAATATATAGATATCAAATTATTTTTCTTATAAGCCATTATTACAGTATATTTCTTCATTATTATAAAATATCCTTTAGGATGAGCCAAAACAGGCCCTTGAGCCAAAACAGGCCCCGACAGGGGAACACGCATGAGCCTGAAAACATGACAGGTTGTGGGTTCGATTGCCACTCGAGGAAATGAAATATTTAATATTTTCAATTTATATATTTAATGGGTTTATTTCCTTGCTCTGGCAACAAGGAATAGTACGGCGTTGAGGCTCTAATTCGGCGGAAAGTGGAAAATGAACTGGAGTGTCTTAACACTCAGTCCCCAACCGTGGACCGTTTCCACATGGGTTTTTTTAGCTTCACGCTTGTAGCCCGCACAGCGTGAATTTGTAAAATCAATCCTTAAGCTTAATACGCATTTGCGCGTTAAAGAAGACAAAATCACTCAGGGTAAAGTAATTGGATTGAAAAGATACAAACTTTCTAAGTTCTTCAATTCAGTTACAAAGTTGTAAGGTGACGATAACTAGACTCCACCTGTGCTTTTCTCACGAAGACTATGCACGTAGGGCGTCTTAAGTCAACCATGTCTTATATTTATTTAATAATAATAACTATTAAATAGTGATAGTTACTAAGTTGCTAATGTTTAGCTAAATTATATTTCTATTTAGATATGTAATTAATTCAAGAATTTTCAGTAAATATAGTGTAAATATAGTGTAAATATAGTGTAATATTCCATTAATGTAATTTTTTGCTTAAATTTGAGATATATTGTGTGTTGAGTTGCTGAACAGAGCAGGGAGGTAAAATTAAAATTTAATGCCGCGATTGAGATCTAATTTTCGACTACCGTGTTTACAGTTAAGCACTGCCTCATTTTGAGGATTTTTGTGGTTCTCTGGTGAACGAGGCAAAGCGCGGCATTGAGTTCTTCCAATCAACATACAATGCTTCCAGAACTCGGCGGAAGGTGGAGAACGGTATAAAGAAAGTGAGAAAATTGGTAAAGAGGTGAGGTTACAAAATAGTTTTATTGTGCCACGATGACTTCAGTTTGTTATTCATCAGTTTGTTATTATTCTTAAATATTGTAGAAAATATTCAAATCTTTGACAAATTTTATAAAAAAACAGCCATTCAGAAGAAAATCTTTAGAAATGTCGTAAAAATTTTAACTCTAAAATGGATAATGCGATACGATAAAATGTTCAGTCGGTTTGACGTAAAATAAGCAATTTCCTTTTGTACAAACCAAGGTGTATTGAGTTTACGTCTGGTTTACGATTTATTTATGCTTTCTGTCTTACGTATATATTATATAATTTAAAAACTAACATTATATAAAAATATAGAATTAAAATACCACCAAACGACTTCCATTTTCTGCTATATTACTAATTTCAACCAAATATGTTAAGTATGTAAACTTGATGACACATTCATAATTTGTGATTTACAAAATTATAAGCTTATTCTATATAAAATTTTACTTCGTTACCTGAAAAAAGCAAAACCAAAAGACGAAAGTTGGTGAAAGCACTGTAATTTTAGTCGGGGCACATACCGGTCCCCTTGAAAAAAAAAAAACGTCCGAATACGTGAGTTGAATGTCCTCGACACGGGCCGGACCATCGAATGGACATAGAATACATTAGGACGTGAAGACAAGAAGAATGAAACAAAAATATCAACGGCATGAATATATTCATAAGTCAAATATTTTCTCTTATTTCTATTTTATTATTACTTGTTTTCTTTATGGCGCCGGTGGATAAATATACTTACTTGGCAATTACTAGTTTTAATTTTTTCTACTTTTTTTTTTGGTGAATGAATTATTTATTTATTTATATATAAATCTTTTAATATTTTTTTTGTTGTAATAGTTGTGCATCCAGAATTCGGTAGGAATTAAAACAGGAGTATCTTAATACGTTCTCAGATGCCCTGGTCTTATGGAATGCTATGGAGTAACTTTCACAGATTTCAAAATTTTATTGAAAAAAGCGTAATTATAATAGGTTAAACAATTTTTAAATAAAGTATATTGATATATTGATTATTGAGACTATCGTGGCGCATGAGACGTCGATTCTCAATCAGTGAAATTAGTTGTTTTCAATTCTCCTCTACAATACCTAAAAAAAACAAAAGTTCAGTTTTTTTTTTTACTTTTTTTATTTTTTTGTTGCTTATCATGACGCAGGGACAGAAGTGTGTGACGGTAAATGAAAGGTTGGTGGTTCGATTCCCACTCGAAGAACTGAAATATATAATATTTCCAAATGAAATATTTAAATTTTTAATTTATCCGTTCTTAGCCCGCAAAGCGCGGCATAACTAGGCAAAGCGCGGCGTTGTGTTCTACCACTCAATACGCAACGCCTCATATTCGGCGGAAAATTGAATGGAGTGTCTTAACACTAGGTTCCCAAGTTCCCTCTGCCTACCCTGTTTGTGCGGGATACAGCGTGAAGCTGAATATACTAAGTCTTATTTTTAAGTAGCTAGAAATAAAATTGAACTTACTAAATAACTGTGCGGAACAAGATGTTACAAATGTTTCCTTTAACATAGTGGGTGGGTCTGCGCTATTCATGGGACATTTACTGTGAAATAAGATTTCGATTAACCTTTAAGATGGATCAGGTTATAAAAGTGTCTCGATGGCCCTTTTTATGTTATATTATAATTCAATTATATTGAATTTATATTTATATTGTTATGTTAGTAAAAATACCGACCAAGTGCGAGTTTTATTTGAACCACTGACCACTGACAGGTTCCGTACTAATTAAAGATTTGTAGATTAAAAGGAAATACAATTTAGAAAAGTTGACAAAGTAAAGATTTATTAATTTTTAACTTTTTTAAATATCTTCGAGTATGATTTTTTTTTTTTTTATGAAATGTGATTCTGCCTTGCCAAATGATAATTCTAATTATCTTTAGGAAGCAGAAACTTTGAAAAAGCTCTTTACTTAGATATAACTAAACATTGTTATAAAAGCTTACCTTCGGAATTTGGCGGAACTTGGGGTGCGGAAATGTGTTATTGGGAACGGCTATTCCGTTTACACTAATAACAGCAAATATAAAATATTTTATATTATACATACATATTTTCTTTTATACATTTTTTTTCTTTTATATTTTTATTATTAGTTTAGTTTGGTTTTTCTGACCAGATCGGGAAGACATAATAAATTAACTTATGAGCATTACAGATATCTCCTAAAATACCTCTGAATCATGTTGGACGTACAAAACTGATGTCTTTTGAAAAATTAAATAAAATTATTTTGATGATTGATGATTCCTTAATTAAAGTGAACGGTCGAAATAATAACGAAAATAATTATAAAACAGACTGATTACAGCTTGGAGTCAGAGTCGTAATTTGTTCAAATCCGACTGACATTTTTCTCCTGTGCACTGTCACCGTGTTATTTACGAGGGGCTGCTTGTTTTAATACCTTTTCATTAACAATTTTAAGGTCCACTTTATGGAAGTCGTAAATAACTCGACCAGTTGTATTGTTGGCCTGTAATTTTGTAAAACGTTAAAAAAGTTTCCAATACAAAATTGTCGCATTTAAGTTAAATGTATTTAGATTAATTACTTACTTTCTTTTATCTTATGAGCTTATGTATCTATACTGCTTATATAAATAATTTATATTTAGCAGTATATAAATATTTTTCTTTGATTATTGTTAATGTAAGGATATTCCATTTTTGTATTTATACTAAATCAGTTTTGCTTGAAACCTTATACGTAAGATACAATTTTGTGTATTTTGTGTTATTGTTTCTATTTTTTAAAAAATATCCTATTAGGGTACATAATTTTTCAATAAACAACTAAACCTATGTTTCGGTTTACTTTTATTTTATTAAACATAAGTCCAATTGACTAATTAGTTTATTGTATGAACATACGATCTGGTCAAGGCTATAACACCAGTGGGCGTATAACGATAGAAGTGCTGAAACAGTTCATATTATATTATTAATTTAAAATATTCATATTTTACAAAGAAGAGAGAGATTACAATATGTGCTGCAGAATCCTGTGTGGTGTGCGTACACAACATTATAAGTAAGCACTTCTAAATATATTCTATATTTTTACTTCTTTGCTCTTGTAACAAGGCGAAGCGCGGCGTTTAGTTTCGCCACTTAACGCGCAATGCCGCGAATTCGGAACGGAACGGACGGAAAGAAACAAACAAAATACGGCTTGTTAAGTACTAAATTCCCTTTAATTAATGTTTTGCCAATACATTTCTGCCATTTTTAATTTCAATTGGTTAAAACGTCCATCAGCACAGATTTAACTTTAAAATTATCTCTGGTTCCAATATCATGTTATATGTATATTGATATGTAGAGCAATCGCGTCCTTAAAATATTAATTAACCCGCCACCATGGGATTTATTGGATTGAGAGGGAGATGAAAAAAATAAATCACGTAATGAAATCACAGCCCCCGTGGTCGGCGAACACAAACGGTTGCCGTTCCCGATCGCAGCCGGTCTAGCGTGAAATCGTCATTAATATCGGACTAGTAATGGTAGGTTAGATGTTGTCGGTTTCATTTTCATCTGTGTCTTTGAATTGAAATTCTTTTAATGGATTTACCTTATATTTTTAAAATTTATTAGATACTTTTATAAATATGTATATGAATCGAATATTTTATACATGAAGAGGTACCCAATATTCGATAGAGACAGAGTGAGAGAGTTTTTTTTACTATGTTTTAAAGTGTTATTCCACACTTAGGACAGAAAATGGAACGGTATTCCAGAGGCGCGGGTTCAAATCCTGCTTCGTTCAAAATTTTTATACGCTTTTTAAATTTAAGTTTAGAGTGAGAGAGAGGTATAGAGTTTTCTAGTTAAAGATCTTGAGGATAAGGCTCTTCATTTTTAAATTTCTTGCTTTTTCGAATTTGGAAAGCAAGAGGATATTGATTGATTTAGATGTGATGATAACTGAACACAACACCATAAGCTCTGAGGTTGAAACACCAATACATGATTTTTATTAGACGATGATATTTTACACTCATTGAAAAGTTATTTACTTAGTTCACTAATAACAATTTCTTGTTTTATATCTTATAAATTTTATAACCAAAGTTTAAATAGCGAACAAACGTGAGATTTTCAAATAAGATTGAAATTACGAGGCCTGTAAAGTTCTAACTAGCCAGACTTCAGGACAATCTTGTCTCAGCATTAGATTTAAAACAAAACTTTTGAGACTAAGGTTTATTTTACTTGATGTTTAAGGCTGCTTTTTTTATTTTTTATTCTTTTACTTTAATTTCTTTGCTTGAAGTAGGCGTACCTGTTTTTTCTTATTGATACTACTTGAAATAAAAAAATAGATTGAAATTTGTAGTTTAGCATTTATAAAAAATAAGTTTTGAATGTAAGTATGTCATGGAATGGGTCTCTACTCCCGTTTATTATACATGTACCTTCATAGATATTTGAGAGAGAATGTGATCTTGAGGTTTGGTTGCGGATATCCGGTATAGGTCCTTTACTTTTTCAGTAACCGATTCTGATTTTTTAAAAATAGAACGGCAAGAAGCTAGAAACTAAATACTACACTATCAATATTAGTTGCTTTTTCGTTATATAAAAATAGTAAGGTATAGTAGGTAATCTAGTGTTATGACACTCCTTTGGCAGTCTCCGCCGAATCTTCAAGACATGTGTTCAGTGGCAAAACTTGTCTCGTTACCAGAGTGAGATAATAATTAAAAAGAACGAGAAAATATTAAAATAAAAACAAGGAAGCCCAGAAACGTCACGTTTAGTTACACGCTGTACCGCTATGCCATGACGGCCTTAGTTTACTACTCTGTACTACTTATGTGACTTGGTTTTTTTATATTAAATAATTATTTAATCAACATCATTATCATCAGTCTACGACGGTTCGTCTCGGGACATAGGTCTCGCCGAGGCCAAGTTGCTCGGGCCTTCCTCATCCAGTGTCTACCGGCGATCTTACGGATGTCGTTAGATGTCTTATTATGGTCTGAGGACTTCCGTAACTAACTATTTAGTTTTCAATAATTATTTATGATTATAATCAGTTAATACTACTCAACGTAAGCACAAGCTTTTATATAATATTCAATCCACCCACTACACGATGAAAAGGAAATCTTATCTGTTCGCACACAACAAATCTAGCCATACGTTACACGATTAATATGAATTCATTGCGCAATAAGTACATACGTATACTCTCCCCTCGGTCCGTTTCACCATAGCTATGGCTATAGCACTTGACCTTGGGGTGGGATCCCCCATAGCCTAGCAACGCTAGTACATTCAGATCCCCTGGCCGGGCCTAATCTACAGATAATATACCAATGCATCTACAGTACTGTGTTACGAAGCTATAAAATATTTTAAAGTGACTACGCACATGAAACGTTTCACATTAAAATAGATATTATATTTAGTTTTATACAACATCGTAAAGTGAGAAAAATATGTATTATTGTATATGTATAGGTTAATTTTCAAAATACATTTTCTTAATTTTATTTATGTATTTACATAATATATATTATGATATTAACGTTTATATCTCCGAGATATAATATTTTAAATATATTAAAATTTGTTATACCACAATAGTGCTAGGAATTACTACAGTGAACGTACTCCTAATATATATTAATAAATAACATTGCAAATCGATTATTTAAAATAACTTAAATAATAATTTATATAACTGGAGTAAAATGTTTCACTTTATTACTTCAGTTATTTTATCAATTGGGTTAAATAAATATGAGTATAGTTGAAATACTCAAAATATATAATTATTATCTTAATGACATCGAAAAAAGTTTTAAAATTAATGAACTTAAACATTATAACTTTTAAGGATTTTTCAAAATTATTTATATAAAGTCATATCCATCCGTAGACGGTTAGTGCGGAGTGGTAATGCGTCAGACCAGCCAGGGCCCTGGCAACAACGCTGCGTCACTCCCCTGCCCGTTACAATCAAACTGATGAATACTTTCGACGCTCTATACGTAGGTATATAGAGAATAGTGAAATGTTGATCCAGTTATTCTTAACAGTCTTTATAATGAAATAGGGTTGTTATTATGTTTATATTATTTATATTTCAAATATATGTATTTTATTGTAATATATAAAAAATATGGATGATCAGTGCCTTATTAATTAAAACGAATAGTTATATACAAATATTCATTGCTATATATACGTTAAAGCTTTTTTTATTAAAATGATTTTAAGCAAACAAACAGATAAAATGCTAAGTATAAAATAAATAATGTTCAATATGAACCATATAAATTGAACAAAATTAATATAAGAAATGAGATAGACTTTTTAATGAACCAAGATTTCATTTAGCGTCCGAGTATTAATTGAAAATCATATTCAAGTCCCTTGAGTTTCTCAAATTAAATTATAAAATGAAATTTCTAAAATTAATCTCGTAATGTAGTTTGTCTTCTAAAAAGCTTCTTGGCCAGCTAGGTCACAGAGACTGGTTATGTATGAACATACTTATACCTATTAACCATAAACTTCATATCTGGAAAAGATCAACAGTGACACAGTGAACTGATGCGAGGCGACACGCTTACCTCCACTGCATTCTACCCTTATATTTCTGTCCTTACAACACACTCTCCCCCTGACATACTTGATGTCTCCCCCTATAATTACTTCCCCTTTTCCCTTTCCTCTTTTCCCTTTGCAACCTTAATACCTAGGTCTAAACAGAACCTAGGTATAGCTACATCTAAATGTTCAACGGGATTTGCGAGGGGAATACTAAAAGGGCTCGGCGCCACTGTGATATAAATTTGTATATCAGTTATACATCAGTGTGATGCAGGGGAGACGGCTACGCAGTTGTTTGTTTTGTGTTCTGAACAAAATATTTTTATGAAACGTGGTTTTAAAACGAAACATTCTAATAATCAACCATTGTATTTTAATTTATTTTTAGTAGCTAACTATATTTATATCATGAATATAATTTTTCATTTAGCAATGAAATCAATCAGTTTGACTCTGAATTTACAAGCAATATTCATTTTACGTCGTAATAAATTGAGTATATTTCAACAATGTCACAACGATTCTGCAAGTTTAATGAATGCTCCATTCAGCCACGCAAATTGAAAGTCACCAAAAGTGTCCATTAAAAGGAATCGAAGATCCAGTAGCAAATTAACTCGGGCAAAAGTTTACCCTCAAAATAATTAGGGATTCGCCGCAATTATCACCGCAAAATCAAACTTTCCTTTGATCATTACTTAGAAAAAACACTAACACCAATTTTGGACCCTAAGTTTATCAATATATAGTATAAAATTTATTATCAATCGGCAACTAAACATTGTACAGGGAATATTTAAATAAGCAAAACGCCGCCAAAAACTTTTGTGCTTTTGCCATTTTGTTAAATCACTAGAGGGAGACTCCGTGATAATTATAATTATTTGCCAATTGTGAGTAAAGTTATTAAAGAAACTTGTCTGTAATTGCTAGTCTTTTAAGTATCATTTAAACGAATAATTTCTTGATTTCAATAGAATTCGAGTCACCGCTTTTTTGAGAGTGGGCGTTATTGGAGAAAGGAAATGAATTTTAAATTTCAGACGAGCCTCATTGCGAAGTTAAATTATTTCGCATGAAAAATCTCTTTAAGGTTTCACGATTCACGGCTAGATAGTAAAAGTACTGCCGCGGAAATGACAAAATTGGATTCCAAAGACTCGATTTACTGCATTTAGTTTAGTTATTATTATCAAACTATATAGTTTTATATCTATATAATTTGATAATCATTATTTATTTTGCATTTACAATTAGTAGGTATTTTAAAAAAAGGATTCTCCACTATTCATTTCGTCATCAATCACACGGTAAGTTAGTGGTTAGAGAAAGGCATGAAATGAAGCTGTCAAGCTTAGAATCCTTGGTAATCGCTAACGGATCTATCAATCATAGGATGGCTGGCGAATGCGTGACATTGTCAAACCTTATCTCGTCGAATGGCCAACGAAGCGCGTAATAGCTATTTACCTGAGTACTTGTGTTCGACGGATTATCTTCGAATTTGATTCTTTTACAAATCTGGAAGAAGATTAGAGAGGGTCGCTCAGTATTTTAGATTGAGTATTAATACAAGCGGTTTGATATAATATTTGAAATTCTTACCTAATATTTGTAAGAAATTTAATGTTTTCAGAATATAAAAAAAAATCCCTATACGCTTTTCATTGTTTCTTTCGCTTTATTAACATTTTCAGTATGTTCATGCATGAGTTTTTTGACGATTCAAGCACATCATTGCAAAAAATGTTATCACACTGGAAAACCAGATTTGTAATTCAAGCAACTTCATTTGTATTTGCATCGAGTAATAAATTTGACTTTTTAAAATCTAGTTTGAATATACATTTGAGGACAGGCGCAAACTGCAGTTTGTCACGCACTCTAACTGCATTTTATGTATCTAAAGTGCATTGTATACATTTTATGTAACTGTACACTTACTACTAGCTGACTAGGGAATAAATAAATGCTGTTTATAAAATTTGACTTCAAGTCAAAACGATTTTACAATATTATTAACTATATTGGTGGTAAGATACAATTTTGAAAGTCATTAAAATTAAATAAAAGTCTTCTTATCGTGCTACTTAAAAATTGTTATAATATTTGTATAAATTTGTGTAAATTATTCAGTCAAAACTTAGGAAGTTTTGACTGAATAATTTACTCAAAATATTAAAACATTCGTACATGCATAATGAACTAACTAACGCTACTTGCTAACGAATTCTAGTTAACAAAATCATTTGATATTTTGAAGAGTGATAATAACATTATAATGTGTCTTTTATTTATAAAATATAGACATTCAAGGCCATTATAATACTATGGTTCACATAAGTTACAAAATTACGAGAGCGAAGCCGGTCTGATTAAACACTAACTCCATATAAAATACTGCGCTGTAAAGTTATCAACAAGACTCGGACACGAACCTCTAATAGGTCGCTGGGGACTTTACTTTAATGGTCACTCGTAAATTGGACGAAAATAATTAAAATCGCACATCCGTACGGTAGCAGACCAAAACACTGCCATTAGGAGTGGACGGTACAAAAGGGTCCTTTCGATAAATAAACCAGCGGTCTGTTCAAACTGATGCACGATAAAAGCTCATATTACTCTTCTTTTGTAAATTCGGATAAGTTTGTTTAAATTTCTTTGATTACTCAAAATGATATAATGATTATCCCCGTGAAATCCACACTTATTTATTGGATACTTGATTGGTAAGTAAATAGAAAATAAATATTCTTATTATGTAACGTTATAAGTTTTTATATTGTAAGCAAATAATAAATGGACTTATTTATTTAAAAAATAAGTTATTAAATATTTTTTTCGGCACAATGCACATGGCAGGGTAGGCAAAGGGAACCTGGGAACCTAATGTTAAGATACTCTGACCACTGCGTGTTCTAAATTCGGTAGCGGAACTTAACGCCACAGTTTGCATTGTTACAAGATATTTTTATGGTATTAAACTTCGGTGTTGCTTCTAGTACTATGACCTTCCTATATATTATCATGGAAATTAATGTGGAAATCCCTCGTCACAGAACCATTGAAGTAAAAGGCTGTCTGAAACAGAGTTTGGTGATATTACACTCAAATGCACTCGCTTGATCTCTATCACGGCCATGTCAGACGTAGGGATTGAATATGTACAGTAGTGTAGGGAACATAAAAACATATATTTTTAAAATATTTATTTGTTGTTTTTAAAAAAGTTTACATTTTCCCCCGCAGGGCGTTGGCAAGAGAAATATAAAAACACTCCACCCTCTGCTTTCTGCACAAACGAGAGACTTTCTTCCTTGCCAAAGCAATACAGGTTGGCCCTGCCCCACTGCGCGACGCAGTTTAACTACGTATTTTTTTATTATTTATATATACAATTTCTTTATATCATAAAGAGATATGAAAAAGTTATATGTATAAAATAATAACAACCAACCAAACGGTTTTTAAAAATGGATTTATATAGATATATGTATCTCTCATAAGTAATTAGGTGGCGAGGTCATGTCCTACTTTATCCCCCTCTATTCAAAGACGTTTATACAAATGGATACTAAAACACGTGTATAGAGCAATAAATTGCTCTTAAATAGTTGAAATTTCTTATAAATAAAGATGTTTAAACATACCTAAGGCTTTTGTTTCATATTAGATAAATGTATGATAAATATACACATGAGATTTTACTTTTAAATTTCCTAACGAAGTATATTCAGTATTATTTAAAATAATAATTCTCTTCAAAAATGTATAAAACAAAATTACTCACTCATTTAGCATCACGCTGTATCTCATACATGGCGGGGTAGGCAGAAAGAACTTGAGAACCTAAGTGGTGATAAGACACTCTGTTCCACTTCCGTTTCCCACTTTCCGCCGAATTTTAGGCATTGTGTTTTGAGTGGCAGAACTCAACGCCGCGTTTTGCCTTATACATGATCGAAAAATGAAAACATTAAATATTTAAATTGTAAATATTAAATATTTCATTACCTCGAGTGGGGATTGAACCCACAACCTATCGGTTACAGTTACACGCTTGTACTGCTGCGCCATGACAGGCCTCAATTAAAACAAAATTCATGTGATTAATTCACCTTAATAGTGTTATTAAATATATGTAAAAATAAGATGCGTTATTTGTTAATTTATGTAACGACCAAGTTATTATTAATAAGAGTTATGTAAAAATAATAAAAAAAAATACATTTCACACAAAATATTCCCAAATCGAAAATTCGGGGAACAAAGAACTAAAGACAGACAGTTTTTACAAACTATCCATGTACACAAGAGACGATATAAAGTAAAGGATGCCGCGAGAGGCGTGACACTGCATAGGGGATATAAACACGAGTTGATTACACGCGGCATCGTAAAATATCGACAATCGTAGTTCCACTTAGCAGGATTAAATTTGAATGTGGTTAGAGAAGTGATAGCTTTGGAAGATTTGCGACGATAACGATGGATTTGATCAAAGAAATTATTCTGAAAACGAATCTACATGTATTTCTTATTTAGATGTGAGAGACACATCACAGTTAAAAGCTTGCATTGTATTTAAATTGTACAAGATATTTACGATAAAACAATACTAGTCTTCCAGCTTTTCAAGCTTAGGCTATATCAGTATTGGTCACGGTAATTGTTTATTTGAATTAGATAAATTACATATATGCTTTTAAATCTGGCTTAAAGTAAATTAAAAAATACCCATAAATTGTTATAAAACACGCTATACTTTTATAGATAATATAATGATAGTATGTTTAGCATCTCGTTAATAACATGTTAATAATTTAAACATTTTTTTTATTACATAGTAGCGTGGTAGCGAGATTGAACGTAATGCCAGTCTCTTATTATCGCTTTCGCTTATCTACTTTATTATCCTTTTATCTTTTTAGCTTCACGTTATGTACCGCATATAGCAGGTAGTCAGAGGAAACTTAGTACAAAAACGCTCCGCTCCTCACATTCCCTTGATTACTCATGGCATTGCGTGTTGAGTGGCGGAAATCAACGCTGCGCTTTGCCTTATGATCAGAGCAAGAGGATAAAAATAATAAATTTGCTCATTCCTTAGAATGAAAAGCGAACCAATAACCATTTACAACCATAGGCAAGGCGCCATGATGGCCTAAAAAATATCTTATTATTTGATAACTATTCTATACTTCCAAGATCTTTTTGTTAAATGACTGTTTAAAAAATATTCGTTGTACAGTATTTTAAATAACAAAAGTCAACAACATCATATATTAAAATTGAAAGAAACGCAACAATAAATATGTACAATACAAAGTAATATTTAAAGTTATATTTGATAAAAAAAAAACAATATTTCATACCTCAAACCATCCAACCTCAGAGAGTATTCATTCATTCTACAAATGCGTTAGTTAATTTTCGCTTTTCTCATTTTTAGCGTTGCGCTATAATTCAATAGAGCACATAAATTCACCGAGTACTTTTCGAGCGTACCTACAATAGAGGGAAATTAATTTGTTTTTCTTACAATGGGATGTCTAGACAATCGCACATTATTCAAGTTTCACTTATTTTTGGCTATTCTAATAGCCGAATTGTACTTTATTTATATAAATACGCACACCATTTCTAAGATGACCGTTGCTGTTTGATCAATCTATTATATAAGTGTTAAATTAATCTAATATTTTTTATCTTCACGTTCAAGTGGTGGGTTTAAAAGGGCTACGTAACGACTGATTACTGGCAGAGAGAATTTGTTAATCTAGTCTTAAGACACTCCGTTCCACTGTCATTCCCGACTTTTAGTTGAACTTAAAGCATTATAGCAGTATTGAATGGCGGAACTATACGCTGCGCTTTGCCTTGTTACCAGGCAAGGAAATGAAAAAATTAAATATCTAATTTGATATTTCATTTCTTCGAGTGGGAATCGAACCCACAACCGTTTACAATCACACGCTTGTACCGCTGCACCACGACAGGCATCGTTCCTTAATTATTTTGCATAATAAATGAATATAAAAAAATAAATAATTAATATATAAATATATATTGTATAATAAGAATATAAAAGAGTCGAGGCACTGGCCATTGTCGATTTAAATAATGTCGAAAACGAGCTAGTTAGATAGCAGAATATCTCTAAAACAAAAAGTTCAGTACATTTTATTGTTTCTTTTTATTATTCTCCTGGATTGTTTAGTGACACTAGATTTTAATATTTATCTGTGACCGGTTCGCTGGTTTTATTGCAAAAGTTTGGGGTGTGGGGGACATTACATTTCACTGTTTAATCCTCGTTTATATATAGTGGTCAACGTACCCAAGAGACGGATTCTGTGATGGATATCGTTATAAAAGTGTTTTTATGATGATAGTTGAGTGATAGTTAAATATAGGGTCACTTTTATAACATCTAGTTTTAAAACATGAAGGAAAACGAAAATACTTATCTTAATTTGGAATATATGTATAATATTTATGTGGTACAACTGATTTATACAAATAATAAATCCATTACTCTTTGAAGTAGAGGTATCTTAAAACTGAAAACCTGTCGTGGCACAGGGACACAAGCATAAGACTATAAATTAAGATATGACATGTTTCTAATGATATATTTAATATTTTAAGTTCTTCTTTCTAGTAACAAGATAAAGCACGGCGTTGAGTTTCACCAATTAACACGCAATGCCTTAAAATCGGTGGAAAGTAGGGAACAAAACGAAATCTCTTTATGCTAGGTTCACTAGTTCACTCTGCCTACCATGCCAAGTGTGGGATACAGCGTGAAGCTGAAAATCATAAAACTCACTCTTAAAAAAAATGTGTAAGAAATCTCTGCAAAGAAGCGGATAGCTGTACTTAGTTATAAATTCAACATAAACATATCAATAATATTCATTATACAATTTGAAAAATCTGTAAATATGTTGCGGTATCTATATTCATTAATATGCGTCGTTAAAGCAGCTTAATAGCGGTTTTACGTCTTATTAAAGGGTTGTAAAATTTTATGTGTCGCGAGTACGGCTGGTTCTGTTTAATTAAAAACGCTTTGTGAATAATCATGATGCAGAAATACCCTATACTTTCTGCAGTACGGCATTCCATATGAATTTACAGAATGTTGGTTATTTTTATGAACCAAAGTATATGGATGAATATAATCCGCAGTTTTCTGTTCATTATGTACGAATGTTTGCATAATGTATTTAATAAAATGTGTTTAAATGTACTCACTCAGCTTTACGCTGCATCCCGCACATGGCAAAGTAGGCAGAGGGAACTTGGGAACCTAGTATTCCGTTCCACTTCCGTTCCCTACTTTCCGCCAAATTTGTGGCATTGCGTGTTGAGTGGCGGAACTCAACGCCGCGTTTTACTTTGTACCAGAGCGATGAAATAAAAACATTAAATATTTAAATTAAAATATTAAATATCTCAATTCCTCGAATGGGTATCGAACCCACAACCTGTCGGTTACAGTCACACGCTTGTGCCGCTGAGCCACGACAGGCCTCGATTTTATTTTACTTGGCATTTAAATTTACGCTTATATTTGAGCCATATAGAAATATAAATTATATATGACTTATACATACTTAAAAAATATATATTACATACATATTGTGTATAAATTGTTTGATATTCATTTTTCTTTGTTTTTCAACTTCACGCAATATCCCGCACATATAAATTGATTGTTGAGTGGCGGGGCTCAACGCTGCGCTTTGACTTGTTAGGAGAACGAAGAAATGAAACCATTAAATATTTAAATTGAATATATTAAATATCTCATTTCCTCGAGTGGGGATTAAACTTACAACGTGTCGCATTTACAGTCACACGCTTGTGCGCCAAGACATACAGCTATAGTTTAAGTTTAATATGATTTATGACTATAAGATAATTAAAACACCAAAATTTCAATTTATATACGTGGTTTCTTCTTAAATTAAATACTTGTATTTTAATTTTCTTAATGCCCCAAGGTCGGCGAAAAGCTAGAGTTGTTCATTAAGTCTAAACACCTAGCGGCTTGAGCACGTACAGAATAGATTTGTGAGCATTTGCAAATTCGGTTGTGGTGACTTTCTTGTTAAAGTTGTTGGCAAAACATATGTTATAAAATTATTATTTTAAGTATATTTTCTTTAATTATACTACTATTTTTATTTCGTTTTATACAAGTAACTTTATAGGCGCATCACGTATGTGTATATAGATTGGAAACTTTAGTATCTACTTAGTGGTTTTTACTGCAACAATTAGATGTTTCGGAATTTGTGTTTTTTTTGGAAAAGATCGAACAGTATTCCGAAAGAAAGTTGACAAATACACGCCTATTGATTAATCTTTAAAAGTTACAATTGTTGCAAAAAAGTTATTTTGTATGGCGGGGTTTTTTAAAATTTTTATTTTTTTTCCTCAATATAGATTTTATTACATATATTCAGGTGCTTTAGAGAAAAAATACTGGTCATCTCCTAGGAGATATTTGAAAATTTCTGACATAATTTCTGATAATTTTCTAAATGGTAAAAATTATACTGGAATCATAAAACGGTAGTTAAATAGTTGTTTTTATTGCGAGAATTCATTATGTTTTAATCAATTTCCTTAGATACTTATCCATTATTTATATTTTTAAATAGTCAAAAATCCCACCAGTTAGGCCTACCCATAGACGATCGTTGATCCGTCAATCGAGTTAATTATCAAGCACGTATAGGCTTTTTTATAAAATGTTTTCTAAAAGAATCAAAATACACTACTAACTATATTTTTTTTTTTGTAAATTATGTTTGAACGAGAGCGCAGAATTTGTGTATTGGCAACATAGCGGTACAGACTAATAAAAATGATATTAAAATACAGCGCAAGGTCGATTAGTGCGCTAAGATAGCGACAGTTAAACTACGATGATGGCGCCTTTAATGGCGTCTGCAATATTCCTCCCTTATTATCTATTTACAACCCGCATTTTATTATTGGGGTTAAGATGGTACAGGGCATAAAAGCTGTACTACAGGAGCTGGGCGGGGCTAAGGGCGAACATCGGACCACCGTTAAGAGATGTTTTTACGACTATCAAAAGATACTTTGCGAGATGGCATCCGGTAATTTGGAGTGAGTACGTAATCTAGAGCATTTTGAACCGTCTCCAGTTACGAATTTAATCCAGCGGATTTTATTTCCACGTTTAATGTTGCTGAGGGTAAGATTAATGATGAACTTAAACTTATAATAAATTGCTCTTTTTAAAGTTACTTTATATTTTGTTCTTAATGAGGCTGTAATTATTATGTGGCGCACTCCGAAGTTTAAACTGTGAGTCAACTTGAGATAAGCAGTTAATTCTCACGTCAAAGTGGAAGGTGCTTAGTTAAATATTAAAAACGATCATTTGTAAATAGCTCGCTATCATATTAAGTCACAATAAAGTCTTGATTGGGTAGTAAATCATCTTACGGCAAAAAAAAAACTACTCCATTTTATAAAATACAAGCTTTACCTGCGGCTTAAAAAATAAATAATTTGTGCTTTGAAAGCTTTAACGTTATTTTTGCTAGTAACATTTTCTATGTATATAGCCATAATTGACATGTGGACTATCCAATACCAAAGAAATATTTTAATACAATCAATAGTTATTGTGATTAGCGCGTTTTCAGATATTTTTTTTTTTCAATTTTATTATATTAGAAATAATATACGTTTATGATTTTTGTTTGGCATTTTTGTTGAGGTTTAATTCATTTACGTGAGCATTTGAGTGGTATAGCCGCAGGATATCATCTAATAATGTGGATAGAATAGTGTTTCTGTGATTACAATGCGAGACTCGTTCAGGTAATCGAGTTAGCGGACGCTCGGCGCCGATCATTACCAACGCGTACGCGACGTAAGAATACATGGACGTGTATAAGTAACTGGAATAGAAAAATAAAATACTGTAGACTTTATTTAACTTCACATTATATCCAGTATTATTAGTTTCATTTATAAGGAAATTGATTAAAACGTAATGAATTTTCGCAATAAATAACAATTTAACTACTGTTTTATGATTCCAGTACAATTTTTACCATTTAGGAAATTATCAGAAATTATGTCAGAAATTTTAAAATATCTCCTGGGAGATGACCAGTATTTTATTACAAAGTATTTATAAAACATATTTTAATTATTATTTTAAGATTAGGTAGTGTTAAACTTTAATATCGGCGTTACGCTGAACAAATCCAATATAGTAACTAAATAATAGTTGGAAGTTATGATTACAAATTTATTATGTTAAGGATGGATTAAATAGAAACACTAAATATCTCCTCAATAGATATCTCTTTTAAATTTGAAAAGTAGATGCTTATAGTGAAGCAGAGACACAACCGTGCGACTGTAAAAGTCGATAATAATTGAGTAGAGTCACTAAATTGCATTGCCTCAATTTGGTGGAAAGTGGGGAACGAAAGTGTATTTATGGGAACGGAGTGTTTTATTAATTCCCAGGTTCCTTCTGTCTACTCAAAAATATGAACAGAAATAAGCGAAATTAAGCACTATAGGTAATGAAAATAAATAGTACTTTGCAAGTAATAGGATATTTTTTTTTTGCTGGCATTTTTTTAGATGTATATGCCTACTTAGAATTATCTTTTGAAACAATAAATACCGAAGGTATTTTACATTGGGTAAAATACTTATTTATAATATTACTTATACTTATAGGCAAATAAAACAATATCTATTCCATAATCGAGTAATTTATGATGTAATTACGTCAAAAGATGATGATGATTTCCAACGTTGATGATTTCCAAAACACGTTCCAGTAGCGAACAATTTTCTATTCTTGATAGTGTTCGTATGAAAATATGTAAAATATTGCCTTAACGATAATATAGTTTCATAAAATACTAGTAAATATACTTTAAAATATTTATGGATTATTCTAGTCCCCGGTAAAACAAGTGCTCTCTGTGATATGCAATCATGACAAAGAGGAGAATATTTAATTATGCAATATGCAATTTAATGAATAAGAAAATAATGACTTATGATAAACGTTATCAAAGACGGACATGTCGGACAAAATATATGAGAATCGTACTTAAAGACTGACATGTGTACAGGCTATCTAAAAATGTGCTTATTATGTATATATATTTTGTAATTAATTCAATTTGTTTCTTTTTGTGTTTTCACTTCCAGCGCTCGACCCAAGAGAGTAGATGGCTTATCGATGTAAAACGTCAGCGTTTTTCCCGAATACGAGATAATTCCAATTGCGTTCAGACTCGCTTGTCTGAGCTAGATTAAAAGAGATGACGATTAAGGTATTCTATTATTAAATAGTTGGATTATAATTAATTTTGTTTTTTTTTAAACGTGGATATCGTTATGTTATTAAAAATATAAAAATAATACCAAGAAGTTAAAACTGGTGTGATGTCACCAATCAGTTTTGCAAAAGGTACTTTGTTTTGACACAAAGATAACGATAACGAAAATAATAAATGTTACTGGTTGCAATAGATGAATGAAAGAAAATAATAAATGTTACTGGGCTACAGCTACATTCGATTTATACTTGAAGGAAAGTTTTTAGTAAAATATTTGGATTTTTCCACTAAAATTTGGTACATTTTTACCAATTTTTACCAAGTTGGTACATTTCAATTGTTTGATCACTTAGTTTTTCAATTTAGAATTGATGGATTGATTTAATGGATTGCATGGATTTGATATAAGTATAAACGTAAGTAAGAGCAATTTATTTTGGTTTTTTATATCAAATGTATGAATGGACGACAAGCACTCAGTAACGCACACAGCGCACGAAAGCTACCTACAATTAAATCAAACATTAAAATACTCAAAGAGGCCATTACATTAGAGATATTGGTCAACATTGAAAATTTTTAGAGGGTTGACCTATGTACACATTACTTAGTAATAAAGCTTTAAAACAAATAGCAATCCCATAGGGAGTGGAGATACGATCAAATAGGAGGTGAGAACCGGGAGGCCCGGGAGGACCTACTGCGTCCCACGTCACTCCTGACCGCGTAACTCGAGTTGATTGTTTGTACTACGAACATGGATTTTTCCACTTGATTGTCTAATGTTATTTGCCCGAGAGCCTCTTAAGATCTTGAAATAGATTGGTAAATGTAGCTGATATATTTGAGGTTTTACTTATTGAAAAAATCAATATGAACACCGTACATATTGAAATAAAAAAATACTTCGTAATCATTTTATTTCGTAAATATAAGCAACCACTGACATAACGGTGGCAGTTGAAATAGGTAAAGTGTTTAGGCTCAATACACTACAGGTGAATTAACTACATACATACAACTACATATGTTGTAATTTTAATCATGTAGCTTGTTGTAATTTTAATCATGTAGCTTGTAGTTTATGGTATCATAAATAATGTAATTAAATTATAATTACAATATATATTTGGAGAAAATTATTTAAATTAAAATTATTTAATTTAAGAAATAATGTAAGAAATAATGTAATAGCATATTATAAATCATGCTAAGCAGTATATATTTTAAAAGGTTTTTTTTTTTATAAACCTGTCATATGTATGTGATGAATAAAAAAAAAAAAAGCATAAACTATACGCACAATAGTATATTTTAAGATTTATAGAAATATAATATATTTTGAGATATATAAAAATATTTTTTCAGCTTCACGCTGTATCCCGCATAAGGCAGGGTAGGCAGAGGGAAAGGAAGTGAAACCTAGTGTTATGACACTCCGTTTCACTTCCGTTCCCCACTTTCCGCCGAATTTGAGGCATTGCTTGTTGAGTGGCGGAACTCAGCGCCGCGCTTTGCCTTACTACCAGAGCGAAGAAATGAAACATTAAATATTCAAATTGAAAATATTAAATATTTCATTTCCTCGACGGGGGATCGAACCAAGAACCTGTCGGTTACAGTCACACTCTTGTGCCGCTGCGCCACGACAGGCCTCATAATAATTTACTGATTTTTCAATGTAAATATACAAATAAATATATATAAAACACTAAGTGCTTTCGTATCGAAGATCTATCACGCAATCTAAGTACAATTATGTTTGTATTATTTGACTGTCAACAGTATAATGCTCCCCAGTCGGAAGCGATTCCTACAATCAAGGCGACAAGCGTTTCGAATCCGCCATTGTCCACTTGTCATTAAGTTTTTGTTCTCCCCTTCTTCTAAAGATCTGCGGCTTAGTGAACGAGGCACACGGACAATAAAGATTGCTAATAAGATATTCTTATATATTCTTTTGTTACTTTTTATTTAATTAATGTTTAATTTTTAAGTGTTTTGCATATGACGTATATGTTTAAATCTACTTGCAATACAATTAAATAGTAAAGAAAGTGGTACCTGTACAAATTTGAAATATTTTTATATCTATACTTATAGTATGTAACTTTTTTAGACGCATTCAACTATCTCATAATGGCGTTCAATAGAACGCCATTATGAGATAATTAGTGATTTCTCGATGACAATATATATGAAATAAAATGATTATTTTATTATTATATATGTAAAGTTCACGTATTTCGTAAATGTGGCAACTGCTGGGAACATCGACCGTATTTTTTGCCTTTGTATCCTTAGACAAAAAAACAGACAACGTCGAACGTTGAATCAGACATTTTAAGTAACACATTTTTTTATATCGTTTCAGAGGTTTTCTTTTATATCTTTTCAGAGTGATGTAATTTAACTTACTGAAATTGTATAGAATACGAAAATGATTATTTTAAATATATATATACATATACATATATATATATATATATATATATATATATATATATATATATATATATATATATATATATATATATATATATATATATATATTAATAAAAAAGAAATGATAGCTGTTTAATACGGTAATTGTTGATCCGCAAAATCAGTGAGTCAGGACCGCAAAGCTAACGATGGACTAACGCCAACGACAAATTGACGCGGATTGACGTCACATTTATTTCTGTGACGTCCTGCCTTTGTTGGTATTTATTGCTAACAAAACTTGGGAATGCCATTAAAAGAATAACGTACCTTCAGAACGGTTACAATTTGTTACATATATGTATTTATATATTGCGAAGCTACTTTATAGTTTTTAGTTTTACGACCTAAAGAGCTTATTTCATATGAAAGAAAAGAAAAAATCAGACAGTACTCTCTCTACTTGTTATATCATACGGCGAAATTGCACAGAAATTTACAAAATAAAATTTGAATGTTCCCATTTACTTTAGCAAAAATTAAAAAAAGTCCCATAATTCCTTTTGTCAGCAAACTTATTAGCTATTAAAGGCATCGTAAAGCACACGAAACCCATTGTGTAATCGTAATTTATTCACCAGCTCAAATACAAAAAACTTGTTCGTCCTAACCGAAGGGTCCCCGACAAAAAGGTGTCAATTTTTGAAAGATTGCGCCATGTCATGAATATTATATGAACGAATCGAGTTAAGGCTATTTTGCGATAATGTTCGACGCTCGTTTGGATGCTGTCAGCCTATGTCATTTCACATGGATTGGCCCTTTGTTAAAAGTAACACGTACTGTGTCAACGGGGTTCAGAGATATCGTGTGGAAAATTTGCCTGAGAGCAAGGTTACTTCTATGTCAAGATAGTTTGTAGAAACGTAGAAAAATAAACATAAAATATTTTATTATATTTATTATTATTTTTTTTATCATTATTTAAATTAGAATTCAATGTTGGTTAATAATTGATTGTTTTGGTAATATTTTTATCTACAATATGTACTAGTTGTTGAAATTCATGTACGAGTATATATATTAGACTATACGAGTTTTATAAATTTTCACCAAAGTTTATTATGCCTTTTTAATATTTCTATTCCCTAAGTACAGAGAACAGAGTTTAAAAAAATGTTACTATAATCAGATAAAACAAAATAAACCATGTATTTTATAGTATTAAGTAAATATAAGAGAAAAAGTAACCGCTTTTTTATTATCTAAATAGGCAACACCCTCTAAATGATAATATCTTTGTATTTATAGACGTTTTCCTTAAAAAGTTATAACAAGTGCTATAAATAATAGATATTAAAGAAAATTCTTCGATAGAGAGCTTTCAAAAAGGAAATCGTAAAATAAGTTTTTCTGCGTCGTCGCGGCCCCGGCGACAGTCTGCATCAACAAACATTTCGCAAATATTTATAGCTATATTAAATATACATATTTTAAAAACACATTTTTTTTTCTAGCTACAATATATAATAATAAATATATAATGTGAACATATAAGAACATAGGAGATTAAGTATTAAAATTTTATAGAATCTTAAATATTCAGTTAACTTACAAATATTTTAATTTTGAAAAGAAAAATTTAACAAACGTTCATAGGCTTCGGTACTTTAATTTGACAACAGACACAACGACATCTATTGTTAATAATAAAATGAAGATATTATTTTCAAAAATATAAAAGACCCTTTTAATGAATTTTGACGCCAGTACAAAATATCGCTTTTTTATAATTTACATCACAGATATATATATTTCTGTTATCTTCACGTAACAGTCTTAGTAGGAACCATCAAACGAACCCAAGATTTGCATGTAATTATCATTTTTGATTCGCTCTTCTTTTGTGTAAATACTCCCTTCTAAAGAAACAGCGTAAATGACATAATGTGGCTAAAGATACGGTGAATTATTTATACGCTAATACGGTCCTTACATCAACTGTACGTAGAATAGGTAGCGTATAATGTAAAACGCCTCAATGAATATTACTTTTGGGGATTTTTGTGCTTAAATAAATTATTACATTTGAGTAAGAACAGGTTTTAATGAATTTTGAAGAGAAACGTAATACGATTTTCTATTTCGTTCTGTTGCTTTAAAACATAAAAGGGAATTCGTTTAGGGTATGTCAGCACGTTGACATTTCATCTGAATAACAGATGATGTATTAGGTAGCTATCGAATAAATAATACGATGAAAGAAACGAATCAATTTGAACATATGAAAAATTTTGATGAATTAACCTTTTCATTTGGTCTATTTTATTTAGGATTACAGTACCAGATATATGTCTATGAAAAATTTCATCTTTACATAGATGTAAAGATGAAATTTTTCGTTGGCTATATCAGATGAGATCATATTATTTCTATTATGAGTTTTTATTTGAATTGCAGTGCTAATATGTTTGTTAGTGTATCTAAAATCTTGCAAGCCCAATTTGATCTACTTTGACCATTTCAATATCGAATGGAGCTAAAATTTGTATTACAATTTCAGGTCTGATGAACATAAAATGATTTTCTATAGTAATCCAAATGGCTACTGCAACAAAATGTAATATTGAATGCTTATTTTTACAACCCACCTAATCTGGGTATCGAATTAAAGGGTTTGATTTATTAAATATACTGTGAAATTATATAACATATTTTTACTATTATATATATATATATATATATATATATATATATATATATATATATATATATATATATATATATATATATATATATATATATATATATATATATATATATATATATAAAACTTAAAAGGTGATGTTAGACCAGGTATTACATAATTACAAATTATTAAACGGGTTTACTATTATAGACAAAGTATTTTAAATCTATAGCCTCTACCCTCTCTAAGCTTGTTTTCAAAAAGATATTTTTATTTAATATTTTTTTTTAACGACGTATTTATATTATTTACGCCATCTGGCTCAACTGTAGCATATTTACGCATATAAAATAACATGCATTCATTCATACATAAAGTAAAAGACTATGTATGGTAAAACATAATATAATTACTTTGTTACTTAAAGGATAAAATAATTTTAAATATTTAAAATGTTGTAATACTACCTACTACGTGTTAACTAGTTGATATTATATCTATTAAATACCACTCACGAAAGTGCCGCTTCGCCCGCTTAATTTTTCTTTTATTATTTTAGCTTAGTAGAGTAGGTAGGGTTGGAACCGAGTTTTAAGACACTCCGTTCCACTGCCGTTCCTAACTTTTAGCCGCCGCGCTTTGCCTTGTTACCAGAGCGAAGAAATAAAAACAGCAAACATTTATTTTGAAATTATAAAATATTTCATTGTTTCGAGTGGGGATCGAACCCACAACCTATCGTTTACAATCTCATCTCGTGCCGCTGCGTCACGACAGTCCTTTTAAAAAAAAATAAACTGTACAAAATATTTAAACAAATTGTAGCTTATTTACCAATTTGCATTATTTTCCTTTTCCAATAACAATATCATTTTACCTATATTGAATAGTTTACTATCTAATATGATACAAAATTGGCTAAAACTTTAGCCATTTTGAAAAACAACTTACTTTAAAACGATAAACTTTTGATTTGATCGTTTTTGGTTCCATTACATTACTAAATATGAACAATAACAATTTTTCTTATACATATATATAACGTCTTCGATGTACAGTCCGTAGTGATCCGTTACGATTTTATTACTGATAAAAATAAATATAGTTTAAACTATGTTAAATGTGGTTAAATAAAGTTAATAATAGTGGATATTATAAGCATAGATTAGTAATAATTATTTTAAAATTTTATGAAAAAAATTGTTTCAATTGTTTTTTGTTATTTATAGCATTCTAAAACTATCATGTGTTAACAATTAACCACACTATACTGATATACAATATATGTTTTTTTTTTTCTTTTTACAAATTAATTAATTCGCCATATATGGCATAGGAGCTTAATCAGTGGCAAAACAAAATATAACATAAAATGAAATGTAAGAGGTTATCGTTCTAGGAAAATCGTGCCGAGTTTCGTCGACAACATTGTAAACATTATACAATGTGTTTGACATGAAAATTTGTTCGAAACGATTATGAGTGAAGCAAACATAAAATTGGTTTTTCATTTTCAATGGAAGGCCTGCATATGATCGTTCATTCAGCTATATTGATATTTAACCTGAAAGTGAAATTGATTTTTTTGTGATGAAATATCGGTCAGGATATGTTTAAGATCAGGTAAACGTTTCACCATCTTTTGTTTTTATGAAAAAAAAAAAAAAACAAGAGAAACGAGCGTACGGGTCACCTAATAGTGAATGACCGCCGCCCATGGCCCCGTGTAACACCAGAGGAGCTACAGGTACACGGTCTTCAAGGTGGATGTAGACGCGCGTTTTGAAGGTACCCATGTCGTAACGACCTGGAAACACTGGATTTTCATTTTATATGTTAAATAATAATATATCTGATATTCATGACAGTGCTTTATTATAACAAATATTTGTTTATTTTACGTTATATTCATTTTTATTTTTTTATAGTAAGTATATAACGATTGTTTATGAATAAAAAAATCAACTTCAAAATACTGATAACTTTGTTCAAATAATTAAAATTACCATATTTATTATTGTGCGTTTATTAAACACGCTTATTTTGAACACTAAAGTTTCCAGTACAACTAAAATAAGGCAGTATATTGTATTGATCAAAACAACAGAACATTATTTAAATTGTATGCTACAGTGGTAGTATGCTTATCGTAAAGTCCACAAAAACTAAAAATTCAAATCATCTTGTATTCGTAAGGCGCGCTCTTCGTTAGGACAGGCTTTACCTGCACTGCATATGTTACAGTATCCTTTCTAGTTTTTCTCAAAACAACATTTGCTTTGTTTATTTGTTACCAGTTGACGTACTGACTAAATCGAATTTTCTTTGATTCGCTGAGCAGAATCGTAAGTGAAGTAAAACAAAGGCGAACACAGTTACAACAATGATTGTAAGTAAAATCTTGAGACATAAATTATTTACAGTTGTTTCTCTGTTCTAGTACTTTTTGTTGTATTTACAAGTATTCATATATTATGAACTATTGAAATTATTAATAAAATATTCATACTTAAATTGGTATACAACGCGCATTTCATGCCATTAGATATGTGCTACAGTTTAAAAACGGCAAAGCTTCCTAATGACTACACTTTACGTAATGAAAAAATATATTTCCGCCACTCAACACGCAGTGCCTCAAATTCGGCGGAAAGTGGGGAACGGAAGTGGAACGGAGTGTCTTTCTTAACAAGGTTCCCGGGTTGCCTTTGCCTACCCTGCCTCGAGCGTGAAGCTAAAAAAATATATTCAACTTATCAATAAAAAGATGTCTTAAATTACTAATGTATATGTATAATGTCTAAAAATAAATTTACCATTACAGTGTTTAGTCAATCTTCTGTCAACGGCGTGCGTTGCGCTTTTCTTTTAGCGCGTTCTTTCTCTATATATAAAAAAATGTTTTAATTACTTATTGTGAGAGCTTGACGCTGTATCGTCCCACATACAGCACAATAAGCAGAGAGAACCTAAAGTCAAGGCGGTAATTATTAAGAAAAACTTAACAATAGACCTCATTGGCTCAGAGTAGAAAAAATCAAGAGGAGGAGACAAAGGAAGAGGTTTCCTTAAAGAAAATTAAGCCCACAACAATCGCGTTTATTGTCTGTCCCACTGCGCCACGATGGTGCAATTTTCGTCGTGGCGCAAGGGCACAAGTGTGTGACTGTTAACGACATGTTGAGGGCTCGATCCCCACAAGAGAAATTGAAATATTTTTTATTTTAATTTTTTCGCTTTGGTAAAAATTTATAGCGCGGCGTTGAATTCCGCCACCGAACAAGCAATGCATTGAGGCAAAGGAGGGAGTGAGACAGATAACGAAATATTTTAATACTAGATTCGCAAATTTCTTCTGCCTACCCTGCCATGTACAGGATTCAGCGTCAAGCTGAATAAAATATATAAAATAAAGTTTAGTAATAGTATAAATAAAAAAAACATTTTAAGTAAGGTATTGCCCACTTACAAATATAATGCGTCCACGACGTATTAATTGCACTCACAACTTGTTAAAAACTTTATAAAGGGTCGCCATACAGTCATTACTTAGATTTAAGTCCTTTGTCTTACGCTTTAGTCCTAATCGGGATAAATGAGGACATATTCATGATATAAATTGTACCCAACCCTAATTTTCAGACGTTATAAAGTACACAGCCTTTTATATGACGTATAAATTATCGTTTCTAACAATACCTTTTAAAGCTTTCTTGTTTTTTACCATGAAGATATTAGAAAATTATATATGGGCATCTTGTATTTGATAGATTATTTACATTATGTTATTTAAAAAAAAAGAATTAAAGTCTAAAGAAAGACATGGATCATAGCAGGATGGATAGCGGGAACCTGGGAACCTATGCTACAAGATATATATATTTTTCATTATGGGTTATAGCGTCTGAAAGATTTATGCTACCCACTTATACAGTAGTCTTTGATAATCAATTCTGTTGAATTTTTATAAATAATAAATTAAATATATATAATTCAGAAATTAAATGTGACACGCTGCTACATAAAAATGTAATATTTTAAGTTCAAACTGATAAATTATTTTCTTTTAGATTGCAATAGTTATATATAAAGAAACTCAATATACTACCAAAAACTGTACTTACGTACCTATATATAGTATATTATAAATTTATACAAAATTTCAAGAAATCAAAAATGTATGAAGAAAAGTAAACCAACGGCTAATTTAATAAGATCGTTAAAATCAAAATTATTACCCGAAACGAGTACAAATGGAGGGAGAAAACATTTACCCGACTATAATATTCATGCTCCAATTACAGAAATTTATAACGTAAGGTGCTTATTAAAATTACTTGTGATCACTGTGATCACTGAATAAGGTTTAATTTTCTAGAGAAATTGTTTGAAACATTCCTTCTACTTGAACGTACTATACATATTTACATTGTTATATACAGTGTTGTAATAATACAAATTTGTATGCGAATACCGCTTTTGTTAGGATTAAAATGAGGTATATAATACACTTAAGATTACAAACTAAAATAAAAAATCTAAAATTACCAAGTTAAAAATAAAGTATTAATAAATTGAGTCTACCCGTGACCACGGACTACTGTAAAGTGTTCGAAACGTCGGGTTTCCAAAAAAACATGTTTAACAATCAATATACGCGATTAAAATTTCATTTAAAATGTGTAACAATCGCGAAAATCAAATAATAATACTTAATAATGTATTACTAAGATTTTAAATGAAAATCAAATAATAAGACATTATTAAGTATTATTAAGATTTTAAGTCAAAGCGGTGGTAGATTGAATTTCTAAATTACCTATAAGATATTTTCTTAAGAATAATAACTTACTTAGATAGAAAGAAGATTTAGGAAAGTAGCCATTGATGCGTGTTTAAATGATCCTAAGCCCACACCTCGCTCTCAGGCATTATTTCGAACTTCTCCGGTATAGTTAATTCATATGACAATAAGAAGTTTCTTATCTTATTTAATCTGAAATATGAGAATATATACTTAAAAAAATAGTAAAAGAAATGGAAAGGTGGAAAAAGTATACCGTTTTGAAATTATTGCTTAATTATAAATAATTTTTAATTTTTAACTAACAAATATTCAAATTATGTTGAATTGGTTATTAAAATTTGCTGAATAGCCAATTAAAATAACACAAATACAATGTTATTATTGAATATTAATATCTGCAAACAACCCCAAGCGGTTCTTTTCATAGCCATTATGCTCCAATCGCTTCATCATTTTTCAACAGATATTAAATAAAGTTCTCAATATTGCTAATATTTGATCTCGAATGCATTAGCAAATTCTATGAAAATAAATTTTTAATAACTCGTCTAGACCAAATTCAGAGTTTTGCTTTCGTTTACCTAAACATTGAACGTTTCATTGGTTGTTTGGTAAGACCGCGCTTACTTCATCCCATTGGCTTCATAAAGCTACAAATAAAATTGTAATGAATGGACGTCAATATTTTTGCTTATTATAAAATTGTTAGTATAGAATGTTTCTTATTTCTTATCTGAATGTACTACGTATTTGATACGATTTTCGTATTTGTTTTGCTTACTGAACTTACTATTTATTAAGTTAATTGAGTCCTGTCGTGGCGCAGCGGCACAAGCGTGAGTAAACTATAGGGTGTGGGTTCGATCCCAACTTGAGGAAATTAAATATTTAAGATTTTCAAATTAAATATTTAATGTTTTAATTTCTTGGAAACGGAATACAGCGTAAAGCTGAGAGAGAACCATTTGAATATAAATACCATTTTATATAATATATGAATAGGTATAGTAAATCTACCTTAATATTAATTGATTTGATCTTTACACATAGTAAAAAAATGTTTTTAGTTTTTCAATATAGAAAGATTTTTAAATTACTAACATACGATTTTTAAACGCAGTTTAATATTACAGCTACACCGCGTAGCAGAGTAGGCAGAGGGTACCTAGTGTTAAGACACTCCGTTTCCTTTTACTTTATAAAGATAAAAACATTATTAATACGTATAAATTTAGATTTAAATTGTATTACAACATATATAAAGCAAAATCTAGCTTTGCAAATATTTACCCGTCTACGAGAATAATGGCTGCTCCGCAAGCTCCACAATGCTTCGGTTCCCAAATGTTTAATTATTGTAGAAGTTCATTAATCTCCCTTAATATCCTTAAAATTATACAATTGAATAGTTGCACTGAAATCTCACAACTGTTTGAGAGAGAATTTCTAGAAGTTTAAACAGTTTATGTAGTCTTCGCAGAACGACTTGTAGTTGAAAATAAATACATTTTTTGAAATATTTTAATCCACACTTAGGAAAATTATATATATTTTGAAAACGTATACAACTTGAATTTGGACTTGGACGGATTCTAAGAGGCACGGATTCAAATCCCGCTACGTTCATATATAAAACGTTTTCTAATTAAGAATTTTGTTGGATTTCAGTTAGTCGTAGTTAGTTGTAGTCGTCAGTGTCACTTAACATTCTGCTAGTCAGACAAAATGCAGCGTAGTGTTCCGCCTTTTAAAGCCATTCTATGTCTCGAAAATTGGGAGGAATATCGAGGACGATTGTTCAAAGTTATGAATACATCATCGGAAAGTTATATAACTATCATTAATAAAAAACAAAACTTTAATATGAAATAATATCAATATAGGGTCTTATAAACTATACTAAAAGCTTATAACTACAAAGTAGCTTTCACAATAGAAACTTCGCAAGTATGTATATTCCTAATCTAGTTGTCTTGTTGCCATCAATCTTCTAAAATGGCCGTGGAATTACAAAGTTATGTTCCCCTCCTAAGCCCAAGAGGTCACTTCCTCTTATAGTTAATTATAATAATTGGCGAAAGGGTCCAACCGCGTGCGCAATATTGAAAGGCCATTTTGTTTCCGTACCCTTATTTGATTATTACTTGGTTCAAATTTCAATTAATATGTCTTTAAATAAGTTAATTGTTTTGAATTATTCTTTAAAGTAGAAAATATTGTAAAAAATTATGTAGTTTACGATCAATTGTATATAATATATGTATACGCATAAATAAATATTTATGCAATCGTGACAGTTAGAAATTGAGGCCTGTTGTGGTGGTAGGTTCGAACCTGACTCAAGAAAATGAAATATTTAGTAATTTCATTTTTTCGCTCTAGTCAAAGCGCGGCGTTGAGTTCCGCCACACAACACGCAATGAATCAACTTCTGCAGAACGTTGGGAAAAGAATGATGTTCTTAACAATAGGTGCATTAGTTCCCTCCATGATCAGGATTCAGCGTGAAGCTGAAAAAAGTTACTTTGAACACATGAAGTTCGATAATAGTCGATAACTACGAATGTGTAAGTTTGCATTACTTTGCTTTTAACTGTGAATTTTGTTTCCTACACGATTTTTCATTATTCATTTTATCAAAAATATTAAATATTCCCCTGAATGGAAATCGAACCCACGATATGTTGCATTCACAATCAGCAAATATATTTATTTACTCTAAATAATAATCATAAAATCTTATATATCGATAACATCATAACCTGCTAGAGATAACCCTTCATTTCACCGTAACTTCATTACTATTGCTAACTGACAAGTACGTAGTACTACAAAACGACCAGTATATAATGAGCCTTCAAATGTCTGCCAAAATTGTTACAATGTAAGTGTAAAGAGGAAACAAACATAGATCATCATATATGGTTGAGTTATCGCTACAAATAGCTATTATACTCTATTTCAGAATGTAGATTAGGTATTGGCTCTTATAGTAACCGAGAGCATATAAAGCAATTACTTTGAAATTGCTGAAATACGCATCGCTGATTGGAGTGCCCTTAGCGCGGCAGAACCAATATATTTCCGAATTGTCTTATAAATGAATTTGAAATATAAACTGTGTTTACAATACATTATATATACACGTCTGTAGATATGAGTATAGATTGTACGATTAAAATTTTAAATGTGATGTAACATCATCAAATTATGGCTTATAATTTTTCCTTAATAAGTGTATTTATATGAGGCCTGTCGAGGCGCAGCGGCACAAGCGTGCGACTGTAACCGATAGGTTGTGGGTTCGATCCTCACTCGAAGAAATAAAATATTTAAAATTTTCAATTTAAATATTTAATGTGTTCTTTTATTCCCATTGGTACAAGGCGAAACGCCACGAATTCGGTGGAAAGTGTGGAACGAAAGTGGAACGGAGTGTCTAAACACTAAGTTCCCAAGTTCCATTTTCCTACCCTCCCGTGTGCGGGATACAGCGTGAAGCTGAATTGTATGTATCGCATAAAATTTCTAGGTATTATACCTCCTACTCCTCCTGTAAGTTTTCGATTTTTCATTTCTTTACTAATTAATAAAATTTAAGTCTGAAAGTTATAAACAAATAACCGTGTTGTGTTATTCAAATACATATTATTTTTTGCCTGCCTGCATATTTTTGTACAGGCTAATTTCCGGTAAAATTAATAAATAATCGTATAGTTAGGGCGAACAAAGACACGCGGATCTGCTAGTTTAAAAATAAAATTTTGAACAAAATATTTTTTTCAAATGTTGTTTGGTCATATGTTGAATATGAAAAAAAAATATAACAATTATTAAGAGCTTAAATTATAAAACTAAAAAATGAATTTTAAAATAATGCAACATTTCCCTAACACCAGACTCTGTGAGACTTTGACGTAAAATCTGTATGAAATTGGCAGTTTTTCCATTATATTATGTTGCTACGCCGGTGAACTTTTAATGTATGCTCGTTTCAGTGAATGCCGGGTTGGAGGGCGGAGGGCAAAAACTTGCTCCATCGTATCTTGAACAACTAATTTAACTACGTCTCCTTACTACCACTCGAATAAATTCTAAACTAATTCGCGAAACTAAATTTTATAAGGTTTTATTTACAATTCAACTCTATTTAACTTGTCTGTGTTTTTAATACTGTCGTTTTATTTTGAAAAAACAGCTTCAAACTTTTTAGAGATTAGCAAAACATCGCACGTTAAGTTTCCGTGTTTTTTCCACCAAAACTCTGATATTAACATAACTTAAATATGACCACCACCACGAGTGATGATCGAATATATCAACCACTTAAACACTGGTAGTAGTGATAATTGTATATATAAAAACAATTACAAATAAATAAAAAAAAATGCACGAAAAGACGCTTTCCGTTTATTAATAAAATATAAATAAAATAAATTTTCTTAATTTATTAATAAAATATATTATACCTACTCTTCTGATATTCTTTCTGTGCCCAGCGACGAAAGACAATATGTCATAATTATATACCCATTTCTATTTACCGAATCCAATCTTCCCTCAATGCTTAGCGTACTTATAGCTTAATTTGTTAGTTTTATATCAGAAAGTAATTTCAACACATTCAGTATCTGATGAATTTGTTAGGTGAATATGCAATAAAGCGAATATTTTCCTTATAAATGATATCTCTGCCAGGTTAGCTCCTAATTAGTCGTCCGACTACGCGCAATGCATGTTAACGAGTAACATTTGCATCCGTCTCGCCCTCTCGCACTAATGTTTAGAGTCCTGACACAATAGCCCAACTTTATTTTATTATGTATTCTCGTAGAAATCATATATTTTTCATTTTATATTTTATATATTTTGGAACATTTCCTGGCAGTTTGTATGTTGCATCTCTTCTATCTTCCAGTGAAAAAGTCACAAAAATTGGTTCAGCTATCAGCTATACTTACATGTTAAATAGGAAGACAGATTAAGTATAAGTAAAAGTATCGTGTAACTAACTGTACACACTTCATATAATACAGATATTTTGTAAACGATTTTATAATCATAATCGACTCTTAGGAAAAAATTCTTTACTAGAAAATGTATAAAACATTGGACGCTTAGACGGTTTCCTAGAAACGCGGTTAAAAATTCAGTTACGTTCAAATATCTATATATTTTACAATAAAGTAAAACTAACTGTACATACGTCATATAATACAGTTATTTCAAAATAACAAAAAGACAACATTTCTTTTATGTATATTTATTAGAGAAGTGACCCAATCGGAGTGTGTAAACAGTTCGCTACAATAAAGGGTGGTTGGGCAACTGTCAAAATCACCACGTGATCATTACACCAGGGAATCAGTTGGAAAATGAGCGCTCACGGATAATTGGCGTCCCGGAATGAATTTGTGATTCCGTAACGCGATATTTTGATGAGGTTCTGACGTTGACGTTGTTATAGTCAATAGGGCTGTCGGCTTATGTTTGGGAAACAAAGAAATTTATATATGTGAATAATATGAATTAAATATTTTTTATTCCATTCTCCATTAAAAGTTACAATAATATTCTCTTGTTATCCATATAATAAGCACAAACGTTTATAAATATTACTTACTTACTTACTTAGCTTCACGCTGTATCCCGCACGAGGCAGGGTACGCAGCGGGAACCTGGGAACCTAGTGTTAAGATACCCCGTTCCACTTTGGTTCCCCACTTTCCGCCGAATTTGAGGCATTGCGTGTTGAGTGGCGGAACTCAACGCCGCGCTTTTGCCTTACTACTAGAGCGAAGAAATGAAACATTAAATACTTTAAATTGAAAATATTAAATATTTCATTTTCTCGACCGGGGTCGAACCTAGAACCTGTCGGTTACAGTCACACGCTTGTGCCGCTGCGCCACGACAGGCCTCAAATATATGTTTATAAATATTAATTATAGAAATTTTACTGCATTACAAAAATGTGGGTAACAGAACGGAGTGTCATAACACTAGGTTCCCAAGACCTCTGTGCCTATCCCGCAATGAGCGGTATACAGCGTGAAGTAGAAATAAAATGATAAAAACAATTTATTGTATCTATTGTTGTATTAAACTTCTAATAAAAATTAATCTATAGGGCATTTTCTAATAATTATTCAGTACTCTTTTCAAACGCATTTTGCTTATGATACGCTCACATATAAATAATTCTATAGAAACAGAGGAAGCTACATCCAGCAATACACTTTGTACTCTTACAAAGTGGCTTACGAATAGATTGTTACGGCGCTATTTACAGTAACGTATTACAAGTGCCGTCTGGAGTTTAAAGCGTCTTTATTTTTATTGCTCATAATATTTTTGTTTTTATCCCGATATTCTGAAATTGCAGTTTATTCCTGTGGGATATTAAGCCGCCCGCCGCGCTTTTCCATACTTTCACCATACGAAATTGGCAGTTTCCTGTTTATCGTACGCTCAACTTCTGTACTCTACTTATTTACATTCAATGGAATATTTTTCACATATAAACATTATATGAGTTTTTATAATCAAAACTGTCATATCTGGATTGTTCACGTATTGAGTTGAAATTATGAATATTAAATAATAGTACGGTTCCTTGACGACCAGAAAAAAATCAAGCTTCTAAGTCAACGCAATAAAAAGATACGAGACATTTACTTGTATTCCTTACTCGTAGGCCTACAATTATGAAATTTGGAAAGAAATGAAAACTAGCTTATATTTATATAACAGATAAAACCTATTACAAGCTTATAGTTGTACTTAAGTTCATACAAAAGTAGTGCTTAAGTCCGTAATGTTAAGTTTGTCAACTGCCCAGTGCCCGTACAGTCGTTAATGTATACGGAACTCGGTGGATCAGTTCGACTCTCACTTGAGCAGTTTTATGATTTTGTATTATTATTGTTACGTAATATTTAGGTAACAGTAATCAGTATCAGCTACATACATTGAATTTGATGTTATTGTAATTTGAAGCCATCTTAATGATGAATTACTCAGTAAAGATATTTTATTCTATTGGGTGTGTTTGGGAAAAATTGGGCGTTGAGTTCTAGTTACATCAAAAAAAATTCTTTGTTTTATCGCAAAATCAAGAAAAATGATAAATCACAAAAAATATATTTTACATATTTTAAACATAATTGAGAGATACTCGTAACTGAATATAAGACTATTTGCCGCACAGTAGTAACATAATAATAACTGAGATCGTCGCTTGTTACGAACAGAGGGTTCGTTATGCGCCGTATACCTGTCAAAAGTGTTTTAAAAATACTTTAACTTTTAGAGCACCTTTTCCATATGCATGAAATGTTTTTATATCTCAAGAGTGGCATTATAACGTCAAACAAAGCTGCAAAATATATATAATTAAAACAACATGTTTGAACAAGTTAAGGGTTTCTAAAGATTTCTATATTACAAGGCTTGGTAAATTTAATATTATTATTGTTTCATTTCCATTTTTTTTTACTTTCATAAATCAATAAGATGGCAGAACAGAGAAACGTATCTGAAATTGAAATTCATAACTTTTACGCATATTCAGATACGTCCTAACTAACAAGTGTTCAAAAGTCAGACGAAATATTATCTTTACGGAGCGTCTTGACATTATCTCTACTCTCGCTCTGTTATATGTGACTTAAAATGTGAAGCTGAATGTGTTTAATATAATACAATTTGTATAATATAATATAACACTTAGTTTTATAGATACATCAGTGTGCATTTATATCATTAGCACATTACATTATCAATAAAGAAGTATATATATATATATATATATATATATATATATATATATATATATATATATATATATATATATATATATATATATATATATATATATATATATATATATATATATATATATATATATATATATATATATATATATATATATATATATATATATATATATATATATATATATATAAACATATGCATCAAAGCATCACCACGTGTCTCAAGTAATAAATATAAGCACGTAAACTTTGACCATATCCAATCAAAGAGCCTTATGATATTACCGGCAAAATTTACATCGTAAACACTAACTACCTATCAAACGGTCCGAATTTCCCCAATAGTTTCCTTTAAGGATTACCTTTTGTAAACTAAAATGGAACTCAATCATCATCTTCTGCAGCAGGATTACTGAAGGGCAAAGGATTATAACTATGTCTTACTTATGCAATAGCGGAATCGCCTCGGGCGTTGAGACGGACCCTTTTGGTCCTCTACAAATATTCTATATAATTTCGCTTTTAATTATTATTGCTGTACCAAATTTTGTTTGATGTATTGATTAAAATCGTGTTTGTGTTTAAATGTCATCTAGATAGCGGTTTCTATCGCGTCAATGGATATGTTGTCTCTTGGGGAGGCTCCTTGTCACTGGTCGCACAATGCCCAGTTGATTTAGGTGGGGTCAATAAAAGCGTTATACATCCCTAATGAATACTGCTAATTGAAATACTGGTTAGTTTATTCGAATGTTTTATTCATATTATATTACGTCTATTTGTATTTTATGTATTTATATATTAATATTTTGGGGGTGAGTAACATTAATTAATACATATGATATTCAATTGTGTTTGAAGATGATTTTCATTAATAGTGTAATTTGAGAGACCTAGACATAAGGTAATATATCACTGTTCAACGTTAGCTACTTTTTTATACTTGCAAAATGAAATATCTATACAACTCTGAAGAATTGTATGATGCTAAACGAACGATGGTTTGAGTTATCCTATAAATATGTGTATTGTTTAAACATATGTGTATCATTTGAAACCGGTCGTGTCGCAGGGGCACAAACGTGTGACTGTAAACGTGACAGGATATGGGTTCTATCCCCACTTGAGGTAGTTAAATATTTAACATTTTCATTTCTTGGGTATTTCTGGTAACAAAGCAAACAGCGGCGTTGAGTTCCGCCACTTAATACACAATGTCTCAACGGAAACTAGGGAATTGAACGGAGTTCCCGAGTTCTCTCTGCCGTTAAACTAAAGAAGAAGATATAATACATAAATGAGTTATCAAGAATACATAATATGAATACTTATGATTTATATTGTACGACTTAAATAAATGTCAGGTTATTTTGAAAAATATTTCATCACAGCATTAATAAAATTTGCTAGCATACTTTATATTAAGAGCTTTATACCAGAGACGTAAACACATATGCTACATTGTCGCTTAAGCTATAACGACCAGTCACTTTACGAGCACATAAACATAAAAAAGTCATCGTATCTATAGGCGAAAAATATGAAAATGCACCTAATACCTTGCATGTGTAGAAATAAAAGTTTTTCCATTTAGACGGTACATCGTCGGATGGTATTTCCCTATAGAAGTCATAAACATGATGCTCAACACCCGCCTCCCTCTCGCCTCCACACTCCCTAGACTCAGCTAAAGTTCAATTTTATTTTAGTCTTTAAAGCTTGTCTATACTCGGCGAGAAAAATCTTTTGCTTCCCTGTCCATTAGCTGGTTTAAATTAGAATTTTAATATTTAAGTTCCCATCAGTCTTGAAAACCTTTTATATAAAAAAGTACACTGAAACAACAAATAAAAAAGTCACGTACAGTAAAAGTATAAGATGAGAAATATTACAGATATACGATATACATGAATCTCATATAATATCTACCAAATTTCCTTCTACTTAAGCCTCAATTACGTTGATAAATAACCTGAAATGAGTTTACCGAGGAACGTCGAAATATAAAAACAATATTACGCCTAAGTAATATTCAAAGCAATTTTTATTAATTATGTTAGCGAGCCACAAATGTTTGAAATAGCAGTGTCTATCAAACCGTGCTATTAAGGGCATGAGGAGGCTCGCGGTAAAGCCACGCGAGCAAATAAAGTTACGCCGAAACGCACGATAATGAAAGTTCATTGGATTAAGCCGGGCTTATGCAGGGCCCAATAATAATAATAAGCAAAAATGTAGGTGGAAGCTCACATTAAATAACTCATTCAATAACATCTAATATAGGGCTCTCAGAATGTACCCAAGCGCATACCAGGGCTGGGCCGGCCGCCACATTTTATGCGGTTGCGAATTACGATGCTCCAAGTTTATGTTATTCTCATTAAGCTAAATGCTATGGATGTTTAAAGCGCTTATTTTTTAATACCGTTTGTGGCTTCTTTTATTTTAGATTTTCCCAAATTCTATAATTTAAGAATATTGCTGACTTACTCTACTGTTTTATAGATAGAGGTTTAAATAAAAAAAAAACATAGGGTACTTTTCACTTAAAATACTATAGGTTAAATAATATACCTATAATGATCGTTCACTTATAATAATGATAATTTTACTCTATTACTAGTTAGTAGAAACAGTAAAAAAAAGAAAATTTTTAGGGAGTCTAACAAGATATTAACATTAGTATATATTTACTATATGTGTATATGGGCATGTATGTATTTTATTTATTGCTATTGTAGGTAAGTATATGTATTTGATCCGCTTATATATTTAAACATATTATATATTATATTTGTTTAAGGCCGTGTCTCGGGTCCTTTACTTAAAGCAGCCTTCTGCGTTTTCCTTCTTATTATATTCTAGCGTACTTTATTGGTTGACTATATGAGATAATTTTTATATGTGTTGTATTTTTATAATACAATATGATTTGTTAATAGCATTATTTGCAATTTTTTTTTTCGTAAAATCGTAATACTAAAAATGTAACACTAACCTTTTTACACGATAGTCAGTCTAAAATGATTGACATTCATAGATTTTTATTTTCAGCTTAACGCTGTATCCCACTCATGGCCGGGTGGCCGGAAGGAACTTTGGGACGTAGTGTTAAGACTCTCCATTCCACTTTCTGCTGATTTTGAGGCGATGTCAAAGGATCGAACATATAACTTATCGTGCTTACAGTCGCATTTTTGTGTCCCTGCGCCACGACAAACCTCAGTTTGGTTCAGTTCCAATATTAAACAAACAATACATCAAGTTTCGACTCGTATAATGAAAGTATTCAATGCCGATGTTTCTCAGGTGTATCGGAACAATTTTCAGTCATTTGTCGTAGTAATGCATTTGCATCTAGAGCAATTTATTTTACATTCACTTGCATTTTCCCGTTTGCAACTACGTCTGTAACGATTCAAGTTCCAGGGGATGTTTTAGTGCCATTAAATATTTTACCGTATAGCATTTTAACTTTTTTCAACGTTTTCATATATATTTGAAGGGATTTGTTATGGGTATTCGCAAAGTAGTTATTTACAGTTGAGTTAATAATATATAAAACTGTTAATATAAAATTAATTGATACTTTAAAAAAAGGCAAGCCAGTAAATATTAACGAAACCGGCATTAGGCATGTATATAAATATCACTTGAGGCCTGTCGTGGCGCAGCGGCACAAGGGTGACTGTAACCGACAGGTTCTGGGTTCGATCCCCAGTCGAGGAAATGAAATATTTAATATTTCATTTCTTCGCTCTGGTAATAAGGCAAAACGCGGCGTTGAGTTCCACCACTCAACACGCAATGCCTCAAATTCGGCGGAGAGTGGGGAACGGAAGTGGAACGGAGTGTCTTAACACTAGCTTAGCAGGTTCCCTCTGCCTACCCTGCCTCGTGGGGGATACAGCGTGAAGCTAAGTGAGTAAGTAAATATCACTATTTCTAAATATAATAAATTAAATTAAATACAGTTTATTATATTGGCCTGTCTGTCTGTATGGAGCATAATGTGAAACTCTGGAAGGGTACGTTTGAAAACGGCAGTCATAAACTCAGAATGTGTCGAAAATCCATATGGATTCTGACTAAGCCGATATCCCCTAAATCGGTATACACTATCGGTATACACACAGAGTGGAGGTATCGATCACCACCGAATGTCTATGGCCAAATAAGCAGAAATGGCGAAAGATCACTGGTATGTATAATAGCACCTTAACTAAAATAGCTTTATATATAATTATCAGGACAAGTATTTAAATAGTTCTTTAATACGGCAGCGAATACTGGTTAGCACAACCTAGCTACACACAGCGAGGTCTGACCGCATACGTAACACATTAATTTGAGTCCAGTTTATAGAGGATAAACTCCAAGAGCGTCTCCTTAGGTTGCGTGGTTAAGTTACATGCTAGCATAAGAATTATGTCGGATATAAGTTCTTTCGGACGCCCAAAGAAGCGTTGGTTGAATATCGTATCGCAGGACAGTGGTCTAACCACCAAAGACGCTAAAGACTACACAAGGCGGAGTAGATTTAGCAGAAAAGTAGATCCTGGCATAGTCTGTGAATAATGATTTTTACATATATGTATATATATATATATATATATATATATATATATATATATATATATATATATATATATATACACTTTAATAATGTTTAATAAATATTCGTTTAATACGCTGGCTAAGCGGCGTGAGCTCGTTAGTTAATAAAATCTCATTTAGAGGCTGTGTGCTTACTATATACTATTATTATTATTATTATTAATATGATGTGAGCACTTATTTTTTTAATGTATAACCTAGATTATGACTTTATAATACATTAAACATATTTTAAAAAAGTAATAAGATTATAATGACATAAAAATAAGATAATGGCTTGTCTATATCACAAAAATATTAAAAACAAAAGCACGTGCCCGCTATTTTTCTAACGCGCCAATTGTAAATAATATCTATGCTACATTAATACAGCCGATGGAATCCGCCACGTCGCAGAGTTATATCTTTTGTTTCCGTTTTGTAAAATTTCACCCCATAACATTATGTTGATGATAGCAATAACGTTTGAAATATTTACAAATATCCTGACAAATGCTAGGGTGTCTGATAAATAGACAAAATCCACGGTGGCTTGACCATATGGGTAAAAATTGAGAGTGCGCCATTCTTTATAAATAACTTATTTTACGAGGCCATCGTGAGGCAATGTTGGATTTGTGGTTTGAAATTCAACCAAATAATTGTCATTTCTACACTCTAGTAAGGCGAAGTATAGTGATCGGTTCCGCTATTCAACGCGCATTTTCTCAAATTTGTACAGAATAAGAGTAACAGCCTTACTTAATATAAGATACTTTCTGCCTACCATTGGTTAGTATGGGAGACAGCGTGGATTCGCGTGGCAGTGACAAACGTTTAAGCCGTACATTATATAAAAATATTTGTATGAATAAAATTGAGGGTTATTTTATAATAATAATAGAATGAAAAATAAACCACTAAATAAGAAAGGAAAAGGAAAGGAAAAAAATAAATAAAAAGAATTTATTCCTCCAAAGGTATCAAGCCTGTGTATAGTTCCTATCCTAAGAGTCTAACTTAAATTTTCCACAAAGGTAACCTCGCCGGCCACGGCCACGAAACGTAACGTTCTCTAATATATTATGTGGATCTTTAATCTTGTAAATAAAGTACAACTTTATAACGTAACCGAATTAATACTAAAAGAAAAATTGTATCTCTCTGGAGTTATGGATACGTAGATCAAAATCGGAAAATAAGACAATTTTGCTGTCAGTAAAATTATAGCAACCCTCGTTCATTAGCAACGGCTCTGGTCATCGCAGGCCCTTCAGATTATATCAAATTCATATCCCAAGAGTAACAACAGAGCCACTTACCCAACTCGTTCATCGATGCTCACTTTGCAATTCATTGTTTGTAGTTACACATTGCTTAAAAGAACAGTGAATCTCTTTGTAATGTGAAATACTAGTTTTTACCTGCGATTCCACCTGTATCGTCAAATGGAAATATCTAGGTGTCTATGATAGATGATTTATTCTCATTACCAGAGATAACTCTTTATATATAGTAGACCTAAAAAAATTGACCATTCTACCCAAACATTTTTTTTTTTCAATTCAAATTGATAGTACCAGAATTGTCACGTTCAACCACAAAAAAAATATTCAGCTTTATAAAACCATGATAATATTAGTATATAAAACAGTAATATTTATTTAAACTTATATATGAATGACACCGAGACGATGTTGATCATCAGATTTACTTGCTAGCTTAATAAGTACTAATAGACAGACGGAAAACAAAGTGATCCCATAAGAGCTCCATTTAGCCGTGTGATTCCGGCTTAGAATAGAATCACCCTGCTACTGATGGTGTCGTAAGAGGCGACTAAAGTACGTGTGGTAGAGTCATGATGTCAGCAATGACAATACGCATGGGCAGATTCGACCAGATCATTACCACCCCTGGCATTTAAAACCGGCGTTAAATAATGGCTTTGGCCACTGCGTTTCGCATTGGGTAATGCCGGGCCCCGGAGCCGGTCCACTTTAAAGGCCGGCAGCGCTCCTGTAACTCCTCTGGTGCTTCAGGGGGTCGTGGGCGATGGTGATAACTTACCATCAGGTGACCAGTACGCTCGTTTGCCGTGACTCATCCATAAAAAAAATCCTTTTGTGGTAGGAACTCTTAAAAAGAGACAGTAGAGAATATTTGTTGTGCTTTTCAACGATTGTTCCGATAAAAAATTGTTGAAGAAAATGATAAAAAAACTACCTCATTTTTATTCCCATAGAACATACAACTATTTTTCAATTCACTCCATCCATTTTATTTATCTATTTTACGCATCCCACAAATATTTATATGAGTAAGTACTTAAATTACATATAAACAAACTATATAATTTGTTTTAATTTTCAAATTAAGGCTTTTAATAGACTTATTAGAAACACAATCCTGCTGACTAAAATGACAGAAAATACTAAACTTAAATTTAAAAAGCGTATAAAAATTTTGAACGAAGCAGGATTTGAACCCGCGCCTCTGGAATACCGTTCCTGGAACGGTATTCCAGAGGCGCGGGTTCAAATCCTGCTTCGTTCAAAATTTTTATACGCTTTTTAAATTTAAGTTTAGTATTTTCTGTCCTAAGTGTGGAATAACACTTTAAAAACATAGTAAAAATGATATAATATAATTTGTGTAGTAATATATTAATAGTTTTAAAGTTCTGTATGTCTCGATTGGTCAGCAACAATCGCCGCTGGACAAGTCAATACAAATCCCTAATTAGCTAGGAGTTACCTGTTAACAAGAACCCAATTAAAACTCACGTTCTGAATAGTTGCCCGAATAATGTACCCCTTACAGCTAGCAATATCTTTTACAGTATTCAAATTTCATGCTTAAATATATAAACATTTTATTTCACTGAGAGCTACATAAGTACCAGGAGTGCTCATTCAATGTGGAAGCTATTATTCAAATAAAATTAACCGCATATTCGTATTTTGTTATTGTGGTACTGCGTTACATTTGTATTGATTATATACAGAAACAGATGCTTGTTTCTCTTAAGACAGCTTAATGCATGTTGCAGTGCACTTACCTTCTCTAGATATTACAGAAAATAATATAAAAAATAAAAATTATACTGTAGAATAATACAACGATACTGTTAGTTTATGAAGACTTGAAATATATCGCTACATAAATTAAAAGAAAAAAATAAGGAAAAATTGAACAAAATAGAAAGAATAGTTAGAGAGACCTTTGCCTCTGAATCAGTAGCAAGTCGATCTGATTGATCGACCTGCTACTGATTCATTATCTTAAAGTAAAATTGAAATTAAAGAAACAATTCAAATCAGAGTTAAATATGTGGGGTGCATTTCACTGTGGTTCATAACTATTCTTTAATAAATAGTTGCCTATAGAATGACTATAATATTTTATTTATTTATTATTTATTTAACATTTTATGACACCAAAAAAGAAGTATATACAAATATTAGGAAAAATAAAACAAAATTTTGGTGTAAAGGCGGCCTTATCACCGAAGGTGATTTTTTTACCGTGAAATAATCTGAGAACATAATAATATTGAAATTGATAGGCGTTTAAATGTTTAACAAAAATTTTAGTAACAAGCACTCCACATTTTTTTAGTTTTTTAAACTATTATTTATTTTTTCCTTTTTAGTTTGTTTAGGTGGTAGGTTTTTTTTAGCATACAAAGATCGCGCGCAAGCTCTTTCTTTCTTACGGGGAGTAAGAGAGATAGAAGGATCCGTAAAAGAATATATTAATCCCGACGGTTCTAATAATGATAATAGAAAACTATTTTCATATTATTGTCATCGGTCCTTGATAGATTTGCTAAGTTTCAAATTACGCAGCCTTCTGGAAATTGGTAAAGATCATGTTCAAAGATTCCGTTACATACATTCATTCATACATACATACATTTATACATACAAAAATTACAACCTTAGCTAATTTAAAAGCGTGTTAATAAAAAGAGTTCGGACCAAGTGTCTGTAATGTAATAAATATAAAAGAAAAGCAATTTGACTATAATTTTAACTTATTTATTATATTTTTCAAGGAATCAAGTATCTGGTAAAACTTGTCCATACCCTATATTTTTATAAATGTTGATGGTAAAATGTTTAAAAATTAAAGATTCGAGTGTTTTGTCTTTACTATTATCCTTATTGATTATTAATTCTTAAAATAATTACTTACTAATTTTCCTATTTTATTGCAGTATTAGGAGACAAAAATATCGAAATAATTATATAAAATCAATGGTAGGTGTTATCATTCACGTCTTATTCATGACACGTTACGACATTAATCTGCAGGACGATTTCCCAACGGATCTCTGAAAGCTATCTAATTACAGATTCTCCATAAATATTCAAATAGCATATATAAATTAATATACAGGACATTTGAGAAAATTGATGGTGTAAATGTAAAAGCTAAATAAATAAATGTTACTGCTTTATTTATTTCTGCTATTGGTGAATATTTTATTATCAGGGTTTACTCGTTAATGCAAAAAAAATAATATTTCTATAATAGGATAATATATAACATTTCTTTGCCTATCATTTCATAATATATTACATAAACGATCTGTTGTATGTTGTAACTATTATTTATATACACGAAAGGAGACCTGTAATGCCGTTTTACTGTCGTTTGGCCGTTTGACTATAAACGTGATAGGTTGATAGGTGAGACAAGACAATCATTTAATTTCAATTCAAAGAGTGAAAACATTAACTAATTGTTAATGTTTTCACTCTGGTTTTCACTTTGGTGATAAGGCTTAAGCGTGGCGTTGAGTTCCGCCTATCAATACGCAATTCGGTAGAAAATGGAGAATGGAACGGAGTCTTAACGTTAGGTTCCCAAGTTCCCTCCGCCTACAGTGTTATATGCGGGACGCAGCGTGAAGCTGAAAAAGGATTGTTGATATTTGCGCTAAATAGCACCTAAATTCGGTACTTAAAAATTTTAATTACCATGAGTACATAAAATATGAATAGCTGCAAAAACTGATAAACTAAGAAAATGCTACAAAAATAAAAACAAATTAACTATTAATGTGAAAGTCAGTAAACCAAAAAAAAAAAACATGCTGTCAACATAAAACAATATTGAAACACGACAGACTTCAAAGAACACAATTACGATGACAGTTACTGAAGTCTTATTAGAACTACAGAATGGGCTATTTTGTGGACAAAAGGATGCCCCTCAATTTAGTGGACGCTGACGGCAATTGAAAAGTTTCTCGCTGATAGACAACCCGAATATACGAATTTATTGAATTTAATTTTGAATTGAGGGGATGACCACACGGTCCGGCATTGATTAGGTTTTAACAATGTTATAGATATTCCAGGTTGTAATACACAAGTATTTCATACTACATAATAACAAAAAGTGATAATATCTAAATAAGTATTTAAAATATAATATATTTAACACATATAATACGTTCTATAATGTATTTTTGTTTTAATTATTATGTACTAAGAAATTCTTGAAGCATAGAATGTCGGCCCGTTTGCAACGTGCGGTGCGAGATCGCTTAAAATATTAGAAAATAAAGCAAAACCCTCTCTATAAATAGTGAGGGTAGCGGCGGACGTCTGTGGCAACCGGACAATTTGTCCCTTCTCGAGCTTTTCAATAATAATTCCACCATAAATTCTGGTCTGGAACGCGTCGCATGATAGCAGTAATAATTAATTATAATTCCTTCTTCTTCTATTTCTATCCCTTTGTCTCCGAAAACTATATAGTTTGTATTAAGTACATTTCAATTTCTACTTGTATTTGTGTATATGTATAGATTTTGTGATTCTTTCTAATTGTATAGCAAATATTTTTTTAATTTTCTCCTTACAACTTTGCTGTCAAGCTAGCATAACTGTATACCTACAGTCATATACTTTGTTAACGTCATGTGCGAATTTTAATAATTTATATTTTTTTACTTTATATATATATATATATATATATATATATATATATATATATATATATATATATATATATATATATATATATATATAATATATATATATATATATATATATATATATATATATATATATATATATATATATATACGAGTATATAAGTATGAAGATGTAAATAGTATATCGTTATCGTGTTATTAAATATACAAATTACTATATTTAATTATATGATAACGATATGCAATTTACGACTTTATATGCGTTTTTTATTTAAATGTTCTTTCGTATTTTATTTGCTGATAGCATAGACTTTCGGGTGTTTTTTTCGGAGATTCCGTTCGTGTTTATTAGATAATGCTTTTATATTGATTATTGTCGTTTTTTAGGGGTGATTCTATATTTTTTTCCGTGGTTCCTCACCTCAAATTTTGTCGCCAGTCGGTCCGTCTGTTGGTCTGTGTGTTGTCTGACACAAGATTTATTTTGAGATTACATGGATGTAACAAACTGAAATCAATATCAAATATTCAGGTTTACTGCTGTTGAAGCACTAAGTCAATACTGATTGTGTTGACTTAGAAACTTGACATTTTATTAAAGAAAACAAGAAGAGAAGACTTAACATTTCTTTTGATTAAAGATATAAGCTTTTATGCATAATTATAACTATATTTTGTATGAAAATGAGCGTGAAGAGAAATACACGCATTCATGTCATCAAGTCAGAACTTATCAATATATAAATTTATAGGTGTTTCATAGTAAAATAATCATGGCCAACTTACATATGTAGTTTATTTCATACAAAATGAATCATTACGCATGCAAACTTAAGATTGTCATTTTTTTTGCAAGTTGCTATTGAATATTTCTCATATTCACTTCATAATAAAAAGTTAAATTAACAGAAGAAATAAAGATATTATTACAAACACAAATTTACCTACAAGCTTAAGTTTGTCAATTTTGAACGATTATCGACGATCCATTGACATACAGTCCTGGTATTGATACAGAACACTCGGTGGTCGAGACCGACATACAATTGACAAATTTTTAATATACCTGAAACAAAATAACATATTTATCAGATTTCAGGCAGATCCATATTCACCAACCACCGATTCGACTAAAATATAAAATTACACTAATATACGTATGTTTGATATCGATTACATAAAGTTCGTCCACCTTCCCGACACGGTGTCTACTCCAATTTATAACAGTAATGCTTGCAATCTGTCGTTAGCCGGCGTCATAACTCAAGCCCACAGTGTACACGTTTATGCTATATAATAGTATTTTGTAGCCTTGTTTATCGTTATTGAGGTTTTTATTTCATAACGATTCATTTAATTTGAGCGAATATTGTATTTATAGGGTAAATATTGAAATGTTTTTGTAAGTCTAAACTGAATATTAATTCATTTTGTCTTTAATAATGTAAAATCGGGATTTATATCATAAAATGAAATATAACTCCAAATATCAAAACAAAATTTTATGCTCGCTTTTTTCTGATCATATAACAGAACCGAACCGTAAATAACCATAATACTTTCTCCTACGCCCTGATCGAACTGAACCAAAACCAGAGACTGTAAATGCGAATTTACAGCTTCTACGTACATAGCAGAATAGAGAGAGCAGAGAGTGAACTCTATTCCGCCGAATTAGAGGCATTGCGTGAAGAGTGGCGAAACTGAACGCCAAACTTTGCCTTGATTTTAGAGCTAAGAAATGAAAATATTCAAGATTTTATGTTGGTTAGGGGGACTGAACGCCGCTAAGTATTTCATTTCATCAAGTCGGGGTCGAACCCACACCCACTTGTCGCTTTTACAGTCACTTGCGCCGCGACAGGTCTTACAATATAATTCTTTTATTTTTTAATATTTTCAACAAAACAAAAATATTGTTAGATGTCTTATTAATAATTCAAATTGTACGCATATTCCTCGTGAAATATATTCATATAGCGAGTTATGGTTGAAATTACCACGCGTGGCCCATACATCGGGGTAGCCTTATTAAAGTTTAAAGGGCCACCCATTATTCATGAGTCTCGCTTGATTCTCCTCGAAATAGTTGTAATAAATTGAGAGAACTTTATTGCCTATTAAAATAAGTAATGAAAATGCGAGGACGCTATCGTTTCATTTGCTGTATTGTGGTTTTAAAAAAATGGCTTCACTTTTATTTTTATATTGATGTTTATGTTTTGTTTTACAGTTAGTGTATTCCAATAAAAATAGTTAGAGAAAATTTTGTGGATTAATTAGGACATTGTTTTTGTAAACTGAAACGAATATTAAAAGTAGATAGCAAATGTCCGTTTCTGCTCTATTATGACAAAATTTTTTTTCAAACTGTATCCCACACGAGGCGGGGTAGGCAGAGGAAACGCGGGAACCTAGTGTTAAGACACTCTGTTCCACTTCCGTTCCCCACTTTCCGTCGAATTTGAGCATTGCGTGTTGAGTGGCGGAACTCAAAGCCACGAAATTAAATTATGACAAAATAATTTTAGCAATAGTAAATTATTAATTTACTGAAAAAAATAATTATTCAATAAAAATAATATTTTTATATTTTATAGACAAAAACAAAACATACCTGCAATAAAAAAGTAAATTAAAACAAAAAACCTCTCAAAGACCGAACAACTTTACATAATAATTTCCAACTAATTCTTTCACTACAAAGAGGAACAAATCTAATTTGCAACGTTATTTACTGTAAAAGTATTGCTATACTCGTATAGTTCCTCCGATGGCTCTCATTTTCTGCAGTGTCTGCTTTAATTAGTACAAGGAGCAACTTATCGTTTGTTGGAGCTTAAGTAAGAGTCTACATAGTGCTTACATTTCTAAATATGTTATTTGAAACAATGGAAATGCTTTCTATTGTTTATTTTGTTGTACATTTTCTTTTGGAATTATTTTCGTTGTACATTTTCTTTTGGAATTAATTTTAATAAATGCCTTAGTGGTTTTTTAGTCCACACTTTTATTTATTTTTTTATAAAAAAAACAATGTTACTAATGTTACTTTACACTTATCATTGATAAGTTCATTAAATATTGTTCTCTTTATAATTATTATCAAGCATATAAATAAAGTTGTAATATTCGTTTGTGATGCAAAATAACAGTGTTTTTTCACATGTTGATGTCATTTACACGACATAAGAATTGTTTGTCTGTCTGTGTTACATTTTACTATTAAACTAAAATTACTTTTTGGAGAGCAAAATAAAAAAAAATATTAATTACTAAAGTGTAGATATATTCAAATAAATATTTGCTTAGTTCAAGAAGACGAAGCTGCGCGGGGTATTAATTATTAAATTAAGGTATTAATTAATTCTTGCAATAGTGTAGATATTAAAATATTTTGACATTCATTTCTTTTTTATTTTATTTCTATTTTAAGGCCATTTTATTTCTTTCGTGAAACTATCAATACATTTAATACTAGCAAATTTATTTCTCAAATTAAAAGAAAGACTGTGTTAGTCCTCGCTTATTCTATTAAAGGAGAAATAAATGTTTAAATTAGAAATTTTTAATTAATTATTCACACAAAAATTACCTCTTGTCAATTAGATAAAAGATAAAAAGATTATACTACATTAAAATCCATATTAAAAGACATAATTGACCTATAATAATAAACATATACTCTTTAGAAGCTTCTCCATTCATAATTCTTCACAGAAACTCTCTGAAATTTTAACAATATGTATCTGCCATGTGCAGGATACACCGTGAACCTGAGTGAGTTAAAGTACTGTATATAAAAAATCAATTGCATTACAACAAATAAAAAAATAATAAATGGTACAAAGGCCTTTTTTAGCTTCACGTTGTATTCCGTATATGGAAGGGTAGGCAGAAGGAACTTAGGAACCTATTGTTAAGACAGTCCGTTGCGCTGTGTCAGTGGGCTGAACTCGAGGCATTAAATGTTGAATGGCGGAACTCAACGCTGCGCTTTGACTTGTTACCAGAGCGAAGAAATGAATATTTAAATTCCTCGAGTGCGGATCGAATCCACAAACTGTGGGTTGTGGTTGTGGGTTCTATCCCGCGCAGCTTCATGCTTGTGCCTCTATGCCACGGCAGGCCTATAAAATCCTTGATTCATCAGAATAACTTTAATTAATTTTTATGCATGTTTTTGTGCTTTGTTTGAAAAATAATTATGGTTTCTTATTTTTTAAACAAAAAAACAGATAGGTATATTTTATATAAATGCCATGTAAATTAAAAATAATATAAAACTATCGACTGATAATTCGGGGCCGATTAATAATTTCTTTAATGTACAGAATTTTTTTTTGCTATATGTGTAGATCACGAACTTAATTTTTTAAGGATTTGGTGTGTGATTTTAGTTTAAGACTACGTTTTAATTTTAGAAGATAATAGTTTAAAAGCTCTAAATATATACAGAGTTTCTTAATAACAGGGGCACAAAAATACGCCGAAATGGCACCTAAAAATGGCTTTGCTTCACGCCTGATGTGACGGCGGCACTGCTATGTCCTTCAGATACTTGTTATCAAAAGCAGTAATAACCAGTTTATATATAATCAAAGTAAGATGCAAAAGTATTTATCTATAGTTATATATCTATATAGACACAATAAATTGTGTTAAATTATTCCATATAACTTATTATTAGAATGAATTTCCATACTATTCATATAAGAAACATATAATTGTCACCAAATAATTAATATAGGCAATACTCAAACATGACAATAGAATATTTTGATCGAATTACATATTGAATCCATCTTAAAGTCATTCTTAATCACGGGCTCAATTAAACAGGAAGCCATTGAAGCAATCCGTTGACTTCGAGGCACGCATTGAGCGTTTCCGACAAATTAAACAGCACCTTAGCGCAACTATTTATAAAGATTCCGTCGAGGGTGATCCTATTCAAGTGAAATTTGACGTGTGAGACCTCCGAATAAAACGATCTAACCCATTGTGTGGAACTCAACGAACATGTCTACCTCATAACCTTTTCTTTATTATTCTTCGGTACGTCTTCATTTTCTATTTGGAAATTTACATTGAGTTGTTTGTAAATTCATAGTAAGCTGTAAAATTATAACAATAAGTATGTTAAATAAAATAAATAACCGGTATAATAGGATGATAAATTGGCAAAGTAGTAATAAAATAACGTCAAGTAAAGTTAAATATGTTATTATATAAATAATTCGAATTAGGTAATTTAATAAAATATATTTTATATTTATTTTTTAAAGTTTATTATCTAAAGAAAATATTATATATTCTTATAAAATTAAATACAAAAGACAAAATAATAAATTATAGAAATAAATACTAAACGATTTTTTGATAGAAATTATTGGCTTAAATTTGATTTAATAAAGACACATGTACTGCCGAAACTGTCATTGGCGCTGATACTTCATATCTTTTTGGGCTCTCTGCTGCAGTTTCCAATTTTTAAAATTAATAGCAATATTAAAACAATGTTTACGTAGGATTGAATTGTTGTTTGCGTTGAGTTGTAGTTATCAATATAATTTATAGAATAATAGAAAAGCACGTAATCCACGCGTTAATTAAAGATGTAATTAAAAGTATTGAATCTTAAAAGATTTTAGAATTCATAGCTGAAATGTACCTATAGTAATTTTAATACAATATTTATAAAACGCAATAATAATGGAAATGATTAAAACAACAAAAATTACAGGAAGAATTATAATATCATCAATAACTCTAAAAGCTAGCCGGTAGCGAATACATAAAATAATAAACGATTTTAGACTTAATGTTTTAGATACACACACGCACATAACAAACGGCATTTCGTTAGGTGATTGCTACGAAATTGCACTACCCGTAAGTCAATTTAAGTAACTTCGTTCCAATAAAAGTAACGATTTCGTCGAGGTTTTGTGATATTTGTTTAGAAATTCTGTATTTCGCTCAAGTATATAATTTATTTAAAGATTTTTGTAAAATCACAACAGATTCATGTAATAGAACTGACAAAAAAAGTAAAAAAATATTTAGATTTTACAATATTATTGCAAATCATTTCACCACTCCATGTAAATATCGCGTCACACATGAAACCCATCGCACATCGTGTGAATAAAGAATACACATAAAACTCAAACACGGTCCTATATTACCAATTTATTTAGACATCTCCAGATATTTGGGAAAAAGAGAAAGCCTACTACATTACAGACGTAAAGATGAAAATAGGGTGTCAAAATATACTGGTACTGTACTACAATCATGTCTCGCACAATCTCATTTATAAAGATTCAGAACGCATTTCCTGAATGAATACAATTTGAAGACGAATGCGTTTCTGTATTCACCAATTTCTGTGAGCGTTTGCGCGCTTGATTCGATCTTAATATCGCTATATTTTGTGAATCGGTGGAACAGCTTTGATTATTACGTATTATTTTTCAATCTTCTTTTGGTTTTCGGAGCTTATGCGATCAATTACATTATTTACTCAAGTTATTTCAGTTATATTACTTCTTTTTGAGATATAAAATATTATTATATAGTATCGGCTCTTTTCAATACAATCTATTTATAGGTATTCAAATTATTAAAAGCTACGTCAGTTTCTTGTTTGTTTAATATTATTGTCGTGGCGCGGCACAAGCGTGTGCCTGTAATCGACGGGCTGTGGGTTGAATCCCACTCGAGGAAGTGAAATATTTCATATATTCGATTTAAAATATTAAATGTTTTCATTCCTTCGCTCTGATACAAGGCAAAACGCGGCGGATTTCCGTCATTCAACACGCAACGCCTCAAATACGGCGGAAAGTGAGGAATGGAAGTGGAACGGAGTGTCTTAACACTATGTTGCTAAGTTCCCTCTGCCTACCCTGCCATGTGCGGGATACAGCGTGAAGCTGAGTGATTGAGTATATTTTAAATGGAAGCTCAGAAGAAAGAATTTTAAGAAGAAGAAGAATTTTAAGTATATTCTCAATCCTGTCCAGTTTGAATTACTATATAACAAAAAAAAGTTTCATTCCAATTAATCTAATAATTTGGAAGTTATGCGCATACAAACAGACATATAGGTATACATATATACAAATAGGGCTGTTATCCTAGCAAGCATGCAGACAAACTGACTATTTATAAAACTTTAAATTTTGCTCATAATATTTATTTTAAGAACATTGTTTTTTGAATTGTTATAGTTGACGCTTGAATATATGACATCAAGCAGCTCTTTTGAAGGAATTAATTGCCCTTGCCCCCAAAGAAGTCAGACATGAACACTGAATTGAACACTGTATTAGAAGTAGAAAGTAAAGTAAAGTAGTAGAAGCTTGAACATAAGTACCTACCGTAGAAAGATAAAAGGTAGGATAAGTCGTAAGATGTATCTATCTTCAGACTTCTCCTATCTATCTTTTGCAGTTTTGAGGTAGTTGCAGAATTGAGGTTTAAACGCAAATAAAAGACTAATTATATGGAATAACATGAGAAAAAAGAACGTATCTTAGTTAATCATTTTTATATTTTTAGTATGGAAAAATAAATAACAATATTTTATTCATCTTATTCATAAACCCACATGAATTCAAATTATAAATTATATCAAAACGTAACCCCATAACAAATTGGCAAAGGGAATCAGAAATTTATACAAAAGCCGTTTCTGTTATAGAATGGAGTGGATGACATACACTCATCGGATTAATGTCCATATTAGGCATGCATCAAAGAGCTCTACAGTATTGTGAAGTGCCCTCCTATGATTTAACTTCGAACAATGCGGGAAAATTATAAGCAATCGCTACCTTTGAGACCATCTTGACCTATTTCTGATTGAATTCAATTAAAATTTTGTACTCCTTAGCTTCATCCTGCAGGGTAGGCAGAGGGAACCCGGGAACCTAGTGTTAAGACACTACGTTCCACTTCCGTTCCCCACTTTCCGCCGAGGCATTGAGGCATTGCGTGTTGAGTGTCAGAACTCAACGCTGCGCTTTGTCTTATTACCAGAGCGAAGGAACGAAACATAAATAATTAAATTGAAAATATTAAATATTTCATTTCCTCGACTGGTGATCAAACCCAGAACCTGTCGATTACAGTCACACGCTTGTGACGCTACGCCACGACAGGCGAATTACATACTAGGAAACATTTATATAGATAATAAAGAAAAAAAAAGCAAACAGAGAGTGCCTGGTGAATAAAAACATCGAAAAATGACGATATAAGCTAGTTATTTATTATAAAATTATAGTACAAATTAGTAGTTTAAACGATTAGGCCATTAATCTGCAGAACAATATAAAGAAAAACCTCTATTTGTACTCTCTAATTATCTACAAAGTTCACTATATTTATCTGTGATTGACAACTTACTTAAAAGGTTTTCTTACATATTCCGCTATAAATTAAATAGCTTTAATAGTTTTCCATATCTTCTTTATATAGCTTCACGCTGTATCCCGCGCTAGGCAGGGTAGGCAGAGGGAAGGGAAGTGAAACCTAGTGTTATGACACTCCGTTCCACTTCCGTTCCCCACATTCCGCCGAATTTGAGGCATTGCGTGTTGAGTGGCGGAACTCAACTCCGCGCTTTGCCTTATTACCAGAGCGAAGAAATTAAACATTAAATATTTAAATTGAAAATATTAAATATTTCATTTCCTCGACTGGGGATCGAACCCAGAACCTGTCGGTTACAGTCACACTCTTGTGCCGCTGCGCCACGACAGGCCTCGATATTTTTTCCATATCTTTTTCATATAGGCGTAAATAGGTCATTGTGTAGAGACACTCTTCTATATACTATGTGACTCTACCTTTTGTCCTTGTGCAATAACCAGTACCACCAACTAAACCACTGCATATATTGTTTTCAAAAGACTAATCAATTACTATTTTTTATTTTTTTGTCTCATATAAAACCTGAACTACAATCTATACTTATTATAAATATGTAACCAATCACTACATGTACATGAAAGATATATTTGAAAATATCCTTATAGAGTAATTTAAAAAAAAACCTATATAAATTAAATAATTAAAATATTAATGGCCTAAAATAGTTATTTTTAATTTTAAATTTAGCTGTTTGTTTGTGAATTTGTACGTATGTACGTGTAAGTTTAGAAACGGCTAACCAGATTTAAATGTAGTTTCCTTTATTATATTTTTTCTCCTTCTCTCAACATTTAGTGTTTATTTTGTTTAAATCGTTTGAAAAAACCAACCTTGCTACATTTTTTTTAATTATTTAGATGAATTTTTGTTTTCAATGGATATATTGTTTTAAAGGTGGGATTGTTATTAGAACAAGAGAGAAATTTCGAAATTTGTAAATGAAATAGTATGATTCAAGCAGGCAAAGTGGGTCGATAGTGTACAATACAAAAGTAATTTAGCAACACCTTTGATATCGTATGTATAAAATATCGCATTTGCAACATATCGTATCGTAGGGGTTAAATAAATTTGCATGTTACTTATAATACCCTCACGATAGAAAGAAATCAATTGAAGAGTGCACGTCTCTCAACATCAACATGGTGCAAGCTAATTCATTAAAGCAAGGAGTAATACAAGAGCTAGAATTTCTACAATCAATGGGAGAAAAAATATTTCTTTACCCATTTGTAGATACAACAAAATTAAAAACAATTGGATACACTGTTACTCACATATTGGTTCTTTGTACTGCTTTTCAACTAACCCTAACTCTTCTATCCAATGGTACAGATTGGTTGGAAATTATCAATGTTGCTCCAAATTTAGGAGTCGTTTTAATGACCACGATAAAATATATGAAAATTTATAACAATAAACAATTTTACCATAAAATATTAAATCACTTCAGCAGTGGCATGTGGAGCATTGTTGAAACACGTTCTTTGGAACAGCAGAAGATTATCAGGGCGTACAAGTGGAAATCTATGTTCATTAACCGATTTTTGCTTTACTACTCTATTCCTCTCATCTTTGTTGTCAACTCTTTTCCTTACATAGTAATGACATATGAAAGTCGGGTTAATGGTTCTAAGGAATATTTGTATCCTTTCGATGGTTGGTATCCATTTGATAAGATTAAATGGTATGCTGTGGCCTACATATGGGAAAGTTGTATGACAGCTATTGTTGTTTGTGTGTTTGGGTTTTCAAATATGATAAATGCCTCGTTTATAATATTTATTTGCATGGAGTTGAAAATTATTGGCAATAGAATAGAGAATCTTATTATTGACGAAAGCACTGACGCTATATTTGAAGATAATAACGTAGAAATTCTTAATTGTAAAGTTCGTGCGGATTTAAAAATGTTAATAGCTAAACATAGTTTTTTAACAAAGTTAGTAATTATTTGAAAAACTTGTTATAAAACTAAATTATATATAAAAATGACAATAATAACAGACGTTAACTTTTACAGGACATCAGCAAAACTTGACGCAGTACTGGGTGATGCAATGCTTCTTAACTATTCTATCGGAGCCATATTCATTTGTTTAACAGCTTTCACGTGCACTGTAAAAATATTGAACAAATTAATCTTATAAAAATAATACTTTTATTTTACCCTTATTATTTTTATATTAATAATCTAAAATAAATTCAATCTGATATTTTACTTTTAGGTTGTGGATAACCTTTACAAATCGATACGATACTTTTTTATGTTTACCGGTTTGCTTGTTGAAATATTTAATCAGTGTCTAATCGGACAGATACTAAGTGACCATGTGAGTATTTAGTTTTATATGCTACCATGCACAATAAACAATTTTCATATGTATAAAATGTAGATTTTTACTCAGAAACAGGTGTTAAATTTTTATTTCAGTTATATGATTATTATCTTCTTTTTTTGTATATTACATTACATTAATCATACGAATGATTTCACTGAAAATACTAAAATTTATTAATTTCTGCAGAGTGTTAATTTGACCAAATCTATCTACTACAGTAATTGGTCATGCGCAACACCTGACGTCAAAAAAATTATGTTGATGCTCATGGTGAGGACACAGAAACCGTTTGAGCTCACTGCGAGAGGGTATCTTCCAATGAATATGAACACATTTAGCAGAGTAAGATTTTTTTAATATTTATATGAATTTATTAAATATATTATCCCCTCTTGAAAAGAGATCTTAAAACTTCATTGAATACAATAGATTATATTTTAATTGAAACAAATATAAAATCAGAATCACACGCGACCTCAAAATTAGCTAATTGAAAATTAAGTACAAGATTTATTGTTTAAAGAATAAACTTAAATGATCTGCCAATCATGAAATAGCGGTAAGTTTTTTAGGATCCATTCTAATAAATCAAGCTGGAATACTAATACTTCAAAGAATTTTAACGAGACTACCATCCACCTGAACAGAAATTCATTTATTCATTTAGAGGTCAGATTAAACACGATTTAATCAAAGTCATCAGTAGTTATGATTAATTGGCTACCACTCAATAAAACACCTATAATATAGTTCTCTAATATAGAACTATTTTTATGTTTGGCAACACCGGATGTTGACCTAATATTTTTTTTATTACAAGTATTGATAATAAAGCTCTTTTTTATTTTTTTTCAGATTTGCAGTACATCTTATCAATGTTTTAACCTGCTACGGACTATTTATTTGCAAAAATATCACATTCTTTAGTCATTCCATAAAAAAAATATGCATATACCAATATTAAAGTACGTACTAACTAAAATATTTACAAACAAAGTCTGTAAATGTTACAACTTAAGTAACAAGACGAAATTAAAAAGAATAAATTTGTAAAAAAAGATTCTATGTCCATGAAAAGGAGTGTAACAATGGCTTTATTGGATTCTTTTCGCACTGATGCCGCACGCCAAGATATATTCCTATTAAAACGCATTTAACTACACGTAAAATATGTAAGAACAAGAAAATTAAAAGTAACTTACAAAAATTGAACTTATTTCTGAAAAAAATCTCTTCCGGCCAGCCAATAAAAGATGGCTGTCAAATAGCAACAAAAGATTACAACGCACTGTAGACTATTAAAATAATTTCGTACTCTAATTCGTATATTTTTTGTTGATTTTTTTGTTTATAATTTACAATTATTTTAACTAACTTATAACAATCATCAATCTCATGTTAATGCAAGACACAAAACAATTTTTGGCGATACTAAATAATTACTTTCCAAAAATATATTATTTTTTTGCTGTGTTAGCCCGACCACGAATAGAATTACCCTAATACTAGTGGTATTGTAAGAGGCGACTAAAGTACGCGTAGGAGGGTCACGATGGTGATAATCCGGCCGAGTCTACTGCCAATCCTGGGATTGGCAGTAGACTCGCCCGGATTATCACCATCCCCGGCATTTAAAACTGGCGTTAAGTAGTGGCTTCTCCTACTGCGTTTCACATTATGTTATGCACAGTGCCCATTCCCACCTTTCCCTTGAGAGCTACACCTCCGAAACTAATCAGTTTATGGCCCTTCTTGGATTTCACTGATGAAGGTTAGTCAGGTAGCATTTCACGTCTCAGCCGCATGAGATTCAAGAATTCAGCGGAGAGCTTAGACATCCTGTAATTCCGAGCAAGCTGAAAATATCTACTTCCGACTTCAAGAGTCCCTTAATTTCGAGGATGTTGATTTGTCCCAACATTGGTCCCTTGTGATTCCTGTGTCCCAATCCATATAGTCCGATACCCAATTCGTATACTCATTTTTGTACTCTCACCTTAGCGCTGAAGACAACATTCGCTGTGACAACATTGTAGTCAGTCGCGGTAGTGTCATCAATGACTCTCGTTAGATAGTAATAATAATAATACATGATTTCCACGTCGTCAGAATGTGCCGAGGTTGCTTGCACATTTTGTAGGACTTTCAGGGAATACCTGTCGGTCAGCTTCAAAGCTTGTCGACACACTACTGACTTGCCACTGAAGATTTTATATCCCAAATAGAGTCGTCGGTGTTGGCACCCTACTTTCACCCGGAGATTCTTCGCACCCTTCGCCCCGCCGTTACCATTACCATTGCCGTAATCGGGAATAACAGGCCCACTGAAAACTAAGGGGCGTTATTTTGTGCCCCATCTCATATTTTCCCATAGTCCTCAAGCTCGGCAAGCAACTTGGTGACCACATCGTGATATCGGATCTTCTATAAATAATTAGAGAGAACGCTGCTGCTAATGTATTAGAAAAGAAGGAAAAGAAAGCCCTACGTCAGAGCCTCGTTCGTTGATCAGCGGGGTGTACTACGTTAGCAGGCGAGGTTGGCTTGGATCCCAAAGATGTTAGTAGTACCCCTTACCACCTACCTATTTCACCAGCATTGTGAAATAGGAAAAGTTAACAACGTTACCCGAACGTTAACGATTCTCGTAAAGTGTTAATTTTTGCTGGAGCATTTGCTAAGCGTTATTAACGGGGGTCTGGAGAGTTCTGGAGAGCCCGATATCGATGAAGTATCGTCGGTATGTAGGTAGAGGCAACTCGGGAACCTAGGGACCTACAGTGAAAGACAGTCCGTGTCCATTAACATACTTTCTTAGAGGCATTCAATTGATAAGTGGTGTAAGTAAATGTTACGGGTATGTGTTACCAGAGCGAAGAAATGAAAATATTAAGTGAATTTCATTTCTTAGAGTGGGGATCGAAACCACAACCGATCGTGGTTACAGTCGCACGCTTGTGGTCCTGGGCCACAAGAGATTTCAAAATAACATGTATACAAAATAGATGTTATTTTTTATTTAAATGTTGTCAATAACAAAACGAAAAGAAATATACATATTTTCAAATATAGATTGCAATTAACACCACCATTTGTAATTTAGTTTATAAATCAATGATAGATTTTATATCAGAATATGACTCGCAAATTTTCAAGGTGACTACAGTGAGCATAAACTTAGTATTATCATTTGATAAATAACATTAAATAATGTCCATATAAATATGTAGTTTATTAGAAAATTATAGTATAAATGGTTAAAGGCCCAATCATGTGTGCTTATTACTTATTTACAAGTAAAGTTCATTTGTGATTGACAACTTGATTAGAAAGACTTTCATTTTTATATACTACGCGTTATTTTAAATATTGCTAATTATTTTTCCTATTTTTTATGTAGTTAATAAAACATACTATGTTGTGACGCTGTTCTCCATCTTGTGATGGCATAGAATGCCTAGTGTCACCTGGCGTTGGTTGGCCACCAACTGAAAATATTCCTAAATTCATGTTTTATAAGACAAATTGATTATTACTTCATATTTGTTTCGTACAAAGTATAATAAAAAAAGTATATACAATTTTAGTTTTGTATAAAATACACCATTTGCACAAATCGTAGCGTGACCATTAAATCTACGAGTAGTTGTGTCCTCTTGAATTACACTATTTTATTTACAAATCTTAATTACTTTCTTGTTCTAAAAATAATATTACTTTTAAGACAATATTTATCTGTATATTGAAAACTAAAATTCTTGCCAAATGTATTTTTCTTGTTTAAAATCGACCAGATCGTGAAAAATTGAGATATTAATAATAATTCCGTATTCGCATTATTATTATTTCTTATAAATTTTATATGTTATTATTTTATAAAGATTAATGAACGTGCTTGAATATTGTTTGTTAAAGTGGGCAATTTTATTTTCAATAGTATAAAATAGCGTGTATCAATTGTTTACAATTATTGTAAACTTGGAAATATAGCTCTCAGCGCTGGTTTTACTTTACTATCCGCCTCACCGAAGAACTCTCGCCTCGCCGCTTTTTTACAATTAGATTTATTTTTAATTTTTAAAAATGATCAATTTCATTATATATATATTTTTATTTTTCTTGGGATAATTTTTTTACTGTAACCACAGCGTAATATAATAAAAATATCTTCATGAAGGTTTTACAAGTTTCATGCAACAATATGTTACATTAGTATTTCTTATTCACTTTTTTTGTTCTGATTATGACTTAAAATAATTGTGTCTATGTTTTTAACACCAGCACTATAAATTTGTATGCATTAGAGGACCGAGCAAATAATCATGTAGTTCACAAAATTTATGAATAAAAGAAGCAGTTCCTAAGGAGTCATTATTCATTGTATTTAAGCTTATAGCCCCAGCGAGATAGAAAAAACACCGAAATTACTGAATACATAGGATATATTGTCTGCGTACCGAACCAAAAATATAATAAATAATTTTTTTTTAGCTTCACGCTGTATCCTGCACGAGGCAGGGTAGGCAGAGGGAACACGGGAACCTAGTGTTAAGACATAGTGTCTTTCCACTTTCGTTCCCCACTTTCCGCCGAATATGAGGCATTGCGTGTTGATTGGCTGAACTCAACGCCGCGCTTTCCCTTATTACCAGAGCGAAGAAATAAAACATTAAATATTTAAATTGAAAATATTAAATATTTCATTTCCCCGACTGGGGATCGAAACCAGTACCTGTCGGTTACAGTCACACGCTTATGCCGCTGCGCCACGACAAGCCTCAATACTGCAATAATACATATTGTACTTTAAATTAAAATAAATTCAAAGAAAGGAAGAAGCCTAAAAGAAAGATTAATTATAAAAATCCACCATAACAATGACTGTTTCACCGCGGAGGATTTCCTTCATACAAATAAAATATTTGTTTTCTCGCTGATAGCTTACAACACACTTGGATCTGTAGCAGGTGCCCATATACGAGTACTTGTAGTAAAGTGCTGAAAATTTACGCCTAACGAACGACATGCAGGGTAATTACTTACTCGATAAGAATAAATAGTAGCAAAAAACATGTAGTTTAAAATATGTAGTCAAGCTCGTAGAAAATATGTTGTGTTTGTTTGTCTATCACATAACACAATGACATAATATAGCACAATGAGGCGACAATCGCCTATTATAATGAAAATAATTGAAGCTGTCAGCAGAATACATTTTACACGACGAATACATTTGACACGCCATTGTTTGGCGTGTCAACCGTACGGGTCACCTGATAGTAAGTAATCACCGTCGCCCACGACCCCGTGAAACTCCAGAGGAGCTACAGGAGCGTTGCCAGCTTTTAAGGTGGATGGACACTCCCACACGTACTTTAGTAGCCTCTTACACCATCAGTACCAGGGTGATCCTATCCTAAGCCAAAGAATCACATGGCAAAAATCTTAGCAAAACCTTATAAAACAGTTTAAAACATCTAATGAAAAAAATATTTTATGAAAAAAATATTTTACGGATGTAGGACTTCATGGCGCTAGGGCTTGGCTGGACCGCATGAGAGTCTATTTGTCTTATTGTCCATAATTTTATATAAAAAATATTGGAGGATACCAGCAAGTGTTTCTCGAGCACCTGCCCTCGGTGTTTTTTAGGAAGTTTGGTCATTTATAGTTTCCTATGGCAAGTTTGATGGATCACTTAACCGCTGCTGCTTAGCAAAAATGTTTTTCTTTCAGCATATGTAGTTACGGGGCGGCACAATCGGTATTGCACGCGGGCGCTCAAACACATAGCGGCGGCTCTGGTTTTACTATCCGCCTCACCGAAGAACTCTCGCCTCGCTGCTTTTTTACAATTAGATTTATTTTTAATTTTTAAAAATGATCAATTTCATTATATGTATATTTTTTTGGTTCTTGGGATATTGTTCTTGCTGTAACCACAGCGTAATATAATAAAAATAGCATCATGAAGATTTTACAACTTTCATGCAACAATATGTTACATTAGTATTTCTTATTCATTTTTTTTGTTCTGATTATGACTTAAAATAATTGTGTCTATGTTTTTAACGCCAGCACTAAAAATTTGTATGCATTAGAGGACCGAGCAAATAATCATGTAGTTCACAAAATTTATGAATAAAACAAGCAGTAAGTAATGAAAGTAATTATTCATTGTATTTAAGCTTATAGCCCCAGCGAGATAGAAAAAACACCGAAATTACTGAATACAAAGTAAATTTTGTCTGCGTCCGTGTGATTCCGGCTTAGAATAGGATCACCCTGGTACTGACGGTGTCGTAAGAGGCGACTAAAGTACGTGTGGGAGAGTCACGTTGTCAGTAATGGCAACACGCATGGGCAGACTCGACCGGATCATTACCACCCCCGGCATTTAAAACCGGCGTTAAGTAGTGGCTTCGGTCACTGCGTTCCGCATTGGGTAATGCCGGGCCCCGGTGCCCATCCCCATCCCCAATCCCTCTCTAGAATATGAAAGCGGCACTAAAGAAGAATTTACCCCAGGAGGGTACCAGCATCTCTGGTGCTGGAGAATCCCTCCCTGAGTCTTTAACCTCAGGCTGCCCGTCGAATTCTGGGGAGGGCACAGTACCGCGCACTACACAAGGCAAACGAGGCGTACGCTCCACGGCAGCCCCTGCCACTCTTAACGTGGAATTTTCCAATATCAGGGGACTACACTCAAACCTGAATGCCGTCCACCACCATCTTGAGACAGCACGGCCGGCTTGTTATTTCTGACGGAGACCCAGATTACCCGACCGAGCGACACAGCCTATCTTCAATACCCCGGCTACAACATAGAACATAATTTCATACCTCATGCAGGGTTGCTGTGTATGTGAGGGAGGACCTGAGTTTCCGTCGTCTTGTCAATTTTGAAGGTCGGGACCTGTCCACCATCTGGCTCCGTGTGGACATAGACGATCGTGTCCGAATCTACGCATGCCTGTACAGGTCCCACAGTGGTAATGCAGAAACGGATCGGCTCATGGAGCACATGCAATCGGCTATTGACGATGCGCTCTCACAGATGCCCACCGCAGAGGTCGTGATACTTGGCGATTTTAATGCGCATAATGCCAGTTGGCTTGGGTCACGCACCACTGACCACGCGGGGAGGGCTGTATTTGACTTTGCTATGGCGAATGGATTGTCCCAATTGGTTGAGTCGCCTACGCGAATCCCGGACGTGGACAACCACACCGCCTCTTTATTGGACCTTCTGCTGACTTCACACCCAGAACAGTACCAGGTTGTCGTCGATCCCCCCCTAGGGTCTTCAGACCACTGCCTGGTACGGAGTGCTGTGCCCATTAACCGCGTCAGTCGCAGAACACCAGCGACTCGTCGCGTCTGGCACTACAAGTCAGCAGATTGGGATGGGATGCGTACGTTTTACTCATCCTATCCCTGGGGGCCGGTTTGCTTCTCTTCTGATGATCCTAGTGCTAGTGCCGCTGCTGTCGCCGACGTGGTTCTGCAGGGTATGGAACTTTACATTCCTAGCTCTGTAGTGCCAATCGGTGGCAAGTCACAGCCTTGGTTTGATACGTCTTGCAAACTTGCAGCTTCTGGCAAGCGCGAGGCATATCGAATCTGGGCCAAGGCACTTGCCACTAAGGATCCGAAGGTGAAAACCTTAAAAAGAAAGTACAACCGTGCCTCTAGGTACTTTAAGTGGCAAATTGCCAGAGCAAGGTCCGAGCACATCGCTAAAATCGGCGAGAAGCTTGAGAGCTATTCGTCCGGAACTCGACAGTTTTGGGCCCTCTCAAAGGCTGCGCTTGGCAACTTTAGCCGGCCATCGCTTCCACCGCTACGCACAGAAAATGACATCCTGGTCCATACGGCGAAAGAGAAAGCCGATCTCCTGGGCGCTCTCTTTGCCTCAAACTCGACTATGGATGACCGAGGAACAACGCCGCCGACCATCCCGCGGTGTCAGAGCTCAATGCCTGACATTAAATTTAGTCAGAAAGCTATTAGGCGAGCTCTGTCTTCCTTGGACATCCACAAGTCGAGTGGGCCAGATGGCATTTCTCCTCTTGTGCTCCGTTCGTGTGCTCCTGAGCTGACACCGGTGCTAACGCGTCTATTTCGGCAATCTTACTCAGTTGGCGTAGTCCCAGATTCGTGGAAGAGCGCTCTTATCCACCCGATTCCGAAAAAAGGCGATGGTGCCGATCCAACTAACTACAGGCCTATTGCTATTACCTCCCTGCTCTCAAAAATTATGGAGAGCATAATTAATAGCCAGCTCTTGGTTTCCCTGGAGGATCACCGATTGATTAACGACCGCCAATATGGCTTTCGTCGGGGTCGCTCAACCGGTGATCTTCTGGTTTACCTAACCCACCGCTGGGCTGCGGCTATTGATAGCAAGGGAGAGGGCCTGGCAGTTAGTTTGGACATGGCAAAGGCCTTCGATCGTGTGTGGCACGGAGCGCTCCTTGCGAAACTTCCATCTTACGGGCTTCCCGAGAATTTATGCAAGTGGATTGCTAGCTTTCTCACTGGGCGCAGCATCAAGGTCGCTGTCGACGGTTTTTGCTCCAAATACATGCCCGTGAACGCCGGCGTCCCCCAAGGCTGCGTGCTGTCCCCTACGCTATTTCTTCTGCATATCAATGATATGTTAGAGGACTCTAACATACATTGTTATGCAGATGATAGCACTGTGGACGCTGTATACTCCGGCCATGCAAGTCTTTCTCGGGAAAACGTCGACCAGTGCCGAAATCAACTTGTGTCCTGCGTTGAGGCATCCCTCGAGAATGTCTCCGCATGGGGTGAAAAGAACCTTGTTCACTTCAACCCCAGAAGACACAAGTCTGCGCGTTAACCGCTAAAAAAACCCCATTTGTCGTATCACCAGTTTTCGAGAACACTCCCCTTAAAGCCGCGCCCTGTATCAGTATATTGGGTCTCAGCTTTTCGAACGACTGCCAGTATCGCGATCATCTGGAAAGCAAGGCCAAGTTGGCCTCGAAGAAACTGGGGGTCATCAGCAGAGCGAGACAGTATTTCACGCCAAAACACCGTTTAGCCCTGTATAGGGCCCAGGTGCGGCCTCATATGAAATACTGTTCTCACCTTTGGGCTGGTGCACCCCAGTATCAGCTTGAACCATTTGATCGCATACAACGTAGAGCCGTTCGAATCGTTGGGAACCCAGTGATCTGTGTGGGGCTTGATACTTTGGCTTTGCGTAGAGACGTATCCTCCCTGTGCGTTCTCTACCGCATTTATCACGGGGAGTGTTCTGGAGAACTGTTTGACTTGATACCTGCCGCCGAATTTTCCAACCGCACAGTACGTCACAAACTAAAGTACCATCCACATCATCTGGACACGTGGCATTCGACTACGGTGCGGTTTCGTAGGAATTTTCTTCCACGCGCCACACATATGTGGAACGACCTACCCGCGGCAGTATTTCCAGGTCGATACGACATGGGTACCTTCAAAAAGCGCGTCTACCTCCACCTTAAAGGCCGGCAACGCCCTTGTAGCTCCCCTGGTGTTACACGGGGCCGTGGGCGACGGTGATCACTCACCATCAGGTGACCCGTACGCTCGTTTGCCTTGTCTTTTCCATAAAAAAAAAAAAAAAAAAAAAATATTTTTTTTAGCTTCACGCTGTATCCTGCACGAGGCAGGGTAGGCAGAGGGAACCCGGGAACCTAGTGTTAAGACATAGTGTCTTTCCACTTTCGTTCCCCACTTTCCGCCGAATATGAGGCATTGCGTGTTGATTGGCTGAACTCAACGCCGCGCTTTGCCTTATTACCAGAGCGAAGAAATAAAACATTAAATATTTAAATTGAAAATATTAAATATTTCATTTCCCCGACTGGGGATCGAAACCAGTACCTGTCGGTTACAGTCACACGCTTATGCCGCTGCGCCACGACAAGCCTCAATACTGCAATAATACATATTGTACTTTAAATTAAAATAAATTCAAAGAAAGGAAGAAGCCTAAAAGTAAGATTAATTATAAAAATCCACCATAACAATGACTGTTTCACCGCGGAGGATTTCCTTCATACAAATAAAATATTTGTTTTCTCGCTGATAGCTTACAACACACTTGGATCTGTAGCAGGTGCCCATATACGAGTACTTGTAGTAAAGTGCTGAAAATTTACGCCTAACGAACGACATGCAGGGTAATTACTTACTCGATAAGAATAAATAGTAGCAAAAAACATGTAGTTTAAAATATGTAGTCAAGCTCGTAGAAAATATGTTGTGTTTGTTTGTCTATCACATAACACAATGACATAATATAACACAATGAGGCGACAATCGCCTATTATAATGAAAATAATTGAAGCTGTCAGCAGAATACATTTTACACGACGAATACATTTGACGCGCCATTGTTTGGCGTGTCAACCGTACGGGTCACCTGATAGTAAGTAATCACCGTCGCCCACGACCCCGTGTTACTCCAGAGGAGCTACAGGAGCGTTGCCGGCTTTTAAGGTGGATGGACACTCCCGCACGTACTTTAGTCGCCTCTTACACCATCAGTACCAGGGTTATCCTATCCTAATCCGATGAATCACATGGCAAAAATTTTAGCAAAACGTTATAAAACAATTTTAAACATCTAAAGATTTTTTTTTGTAAATTGAAAAAAATATTTTACGAATGTAGGTAAAACTAAAGAAAATAAGCCTTTGTTATGGCATTTCTAACGGATGCCACACACCAAGATACATAGAGAGCATACTCAGCATGTGCTATATAACGTTATTTAAAATTCTTTCTGGGGGTTGCTTTACCGTTAGACACAAATTGATTTCAGTAGTGGTCCATGTTTTCCCGAAAAAGCTTGCACGGCCAGAGTATACAGCGTCCACAGTGATGTCATGTGCATAGCAATGTACGTTAGAGTCCTCTAACATATCATTGATATGCAGTAGAAACAGAGTAGGGGACAGCACGCAGCCTTGGGGGACGCCGGCGTTCACAGGCATGTATTTGGAGCAGAAAAAAGTATAATAAATTTATAAATTCTCTGAAAACCCGTAATATTAAAGTTTCGCAACGAGCTTCCCATGCCACTCTCGATCAAAGGCCCTCGCCAATTCCTGACTAACTATGTAGCCTGACTAACTAAGTATGTCCAACCAATGCTGAAAACCTGCAGTGTGTATTTTACTCAAACTATTTCAATCAACTTTTGAGATATGGATAAAATTTAACGCCTCTATTACATCTACTGTCAAAAAACGTAAAATGAGAACCAAGTTACCAATTTAAAAGTTAAATAATGCTTCATCTCCACTTCACAACAAATGTATATATATAAATATATATATATATATATATATATATATATATATATATATATATATATATATATATATATATATATATATATATATATATATATATATATATATATATATATATATATATATATATATATATATATATATATATATATATATATATATATATATAACGTGACTCTCATTCAGTTGTAATATATTTAGGGTAACGATATCATCCAAACATTTTTTTATTACAGAGGTACACAGAATATTTAATAATTTAAATATATTGTAACAAAATGTGTATTAAATTCTCACCAATTCATTCCCTATGTGACTACGAAAACATGACTGAAAAAGTTGTGTTTGAACTGTGCATATTATATATGGCTATATAGTCTATTATTTAAAATATTATCATCACGACTGGAGAACACGTGTATGTTTAATTATTATATGTAATTCATAATACGCTATTAATAAAAACATTGATTTCATCACGACTTACTGTTTTATTACATTTTTTTCATATATAAGCCATTCAAAAAACAGCTAATGACAGTCTTTGGACCCAACAGCAAGTAATATGGGACCGAAGCATCTAATAATCTTTTTGTTATTAGTTGCACCTCTTGGGCTTTTAGCTCAAAAAGCAAATCCAGGTAAATATATTTAACATAATTATTATATAATATAGATGTTTTTAATTATTAATTTATTTGTTATATTGATGTTATATTTATAATATTACTATTATATTTCAAACACATATTTTAATATATTTAGTATTTGCTCACAATTAAAAGATCGAAAAGTGAGTAAAATGTATTTTCTCATACATTGCCAATATTTAATTTAGAAACAGTACAATTGTACTGAATAAACGATATAAATAAAATTATATCTAATAAAGTGTCTTTTTTTATAATTTTCGTGTTGTTTAAAAGGGTTCCGAGAAGAAATTTTAATATAAAACTTATTATATGTTTGCATGTCATGTCTCCGTTTGTTGTTGTGTGTAATTTTTTTGTACAATTATTTATTTGATTTTTTTGTTGAAGGAGATGACGACAATGACGGATCAATCTTGGCAAACGCCTCTGCCAGTGGTAATATATTTTTTAAATTCAATCTATAACCCTATACAATTTAATTTCTAACCTATTAGTTGAATACTTTTAATGTACTAGGTTGAAAGATATGAATATGAATCATAGGAAAATTATAACACAATGATTTTGTAGATGTTAATTACTCTTTAAATAATTTATTGTTACTATTATTTTACTTTAATTATCGAGTGATAACTAAAATAAAATCATAGAAACATATACATACTACTCACTATGTATTTTCGTTTTTAAAACTGAAACCAAAGGCGGTTCTAGTAACGGAGACTGTATCTTTTTTTTTAGCCAAAAACAAAGGCAAAGGTTCGAGTGAGGCAGATGCTGATTCGAGTGGTAATTTTTATAACATTTACATATTTTTAGCTTCACGCTGTATCCTATACATTGCAGGGTAGGAAGAGGGAACTTGGAAACCAAGCTTTAATACTCTGTTCCTATTGCGATACTCCCGTTTCGCACTTTCTACCAAATTTCAAGCATTGCGTGTAATATGGCGTCAAAATTTTGCTGTTTTAAGAACGTGTATTTCCTCGCCGATACAGTTGCACGCTTGTGCCTTTGCGCCAGAGCAGAATATTGAATTGCAGCGGCATCGGCATGTGACTGTTATCGAGGAAATGAAATATTTCACATTTTTAATTTAAATCTAAAACGTTTTCATAGTGTTTAGACACTAGGCTCCCAAGTAGGAACCTACTTGGGAACCTAGTGTCTTAACAATGGGTTCTCAAGTTCCCTCTGCCTACCCTGCCATGTGCGGGATACAGCGTGAAGCTGAGTATCGAATGCGTTGTCGTACTACGCCGTAATTACTATTAAATTTTAGCTTCAATAGACGATGATGATGACAACGGCAGTAGTGAAGCTGATGCTGATGCAAGTGGTAAGTTTATACTACTTAATATGTGAACTTATTATAAGACTAACTATGAAAAACCTGAACGTAGAAAATTCATAATTTATTTATCACTAATATAATTAATTGATTTTCTTTTAGCTTCAAACGATGGCGAAGGTTCGGCTGACGCCAGCGCCAGTGCCAGTGGTAGGGCAATTCATTATTTTATTATAATTAAATAATATACTGTTGTATAGTTTAATTATTTATCATGTCGTGAGATTTTCTGAAATTACTCATTGCTTTTAAATTTGCTTAAGTATTCAGTATTGCTATTTTTTTTTAACACTATATTAGCAGTCTATATATGTATGTTCTTATTTATTTAAAATTCGTTTAAAAATTTTATGTTGGACCTTTTTTTAATATTTTATGTATTATTATTTGTTAAGTAAAGATTAAGATTAACACTTTTAAAATAGCATATATGTATTTGTTGTTTTTTTAAGCCAAAAACAAAGGCAAGGGCTCCAGTGAAGCCGACGCTGACGCGAGTGGTAATTGCAAAATATATACTTTTCCAAAAATATTTAAGCATAACGAGAATTAACAAACCATCTAGTTATCTTGTTAGAATGTAATATATTTAATAAAATAAATGTATATTAAATATCATGTAATATTACCTAATCAATTAGTATTAAATTTTATTGAATATTTTATTTTCTCGTGTGGGGATTGAGCGTATCACATCTTATTCTTGCACTGTACAGTTGTATCCTTGCGCCAGATCAGGCATCGTATACATTTTTACATTATACTAAAAGCATCACGAGAGGTACAAAATAAAAAAATATGTCTTCTCTCACTATTTTACTAACAACTATTATATATTAGCTGCTACAGATGATGATGATGACGAGGGCAGTAGTGAAGCTGACGCTGACGCAAGTGGTAAGTTTATACTACTTAGTATGAGAACTAATTTTAAGGATAATTATGAAAGAAAAAAAATGTACAAGATTCATGATGTATCCAACGCGAAAATAATAAATTTATATTCTTTTAGCTTCAAAAGAAGGTGAAGGTTCGGCTGAAGCTAGCGCCAGTGCAAGTGGTAGGTTATTTAATTACTTTATTAAAATGAAATATCATATTGATGCGTAGTTGAAACATATTACTTTACTCCTAAAATGTTTATAAATGCTTATTGCATTTAAATTTATTAAAGAAATATTGTATTGCTGACTTTATCTTTTTTTTTCAGCCAAAAGCAAAGGCAAAGGTTCCAGTGAGGCAGATGCTGATTCGAGTGGTAATTTTTGTAACATTACGATACTTCCGTTCCCCACCTTCCGCAAAATTTCAGGCAGTGCATGTAAAATGGTGGAACTCAGCGCCATGCGTTACCGCTTATGGAGAGCAAAGAATCGAAGTAATTAAATATTCATTTAGTCGAGTACGTTTAACCTACCACCTATCGCGCTTACATCCGTAAGCGCGCGCTTGCGCTCCTGTGTCAGAACAAATCTCATACATTTTCTAACATAATAGTTTAAACATTAAGATAATTTAAGATTAAAAAAGACCACATGGCTTGTCGTAATATTTTAGTAATTACAATGTAATTTTAGCTTCAATAGACGATGATGACGACGACGGCAGTAGTGAAGCTGATGCTGATGCAAGTGGTAAGTTTATACTACTTAGTATGTAAACTTATTACAAGAATAACACTATGAAAAACCTGAACGTAGAAAATTCATAATTTATCTATCACTAATATAATGAATTCATTACCTTTTAGCTTCAAACGAAGGTGAAGGTTCGGCTGACGCCAGCGCCAGTGCTAGTGGTAGGACAATTGATTATTTTATTATAATTAAATAATATACTGTTGTGTACTTTAATTATTTTTCATGTCGTCAAATTTTCTGAAATTATTCATTTCTTTTAAACTTGCTTTAAAATTTATTATTGCTATTTCTTTTTTTAACATATTAGCAGGCAATATATATTTATGTTCTTATTTATTTAAAATACGTTTAAAAATTTGACATTGAACATGTTTTAATTATTTTATGCATTTTATTTGTTTTGTGTAGATTAACATTTTTAAAACAGTTAAAATATATTTTTTTTCTCGAAGCCAAAAACAAAGGCAAGGGTTCCAGTGAAGCCGATGCTGATGCGAGTGGTAATTGTAAAATATATACTTTTCCTAAACAATTAATTATTTTGTTAGAATTTAATATATTTTATAAAATAAATATATATCAAATACCGTGTAATACTACCTAATCAATTAGTATTAAATTTTATTGAATATTTTATTTTCTCGTCTGGAGATTGACTGTATCACAAGTCGTGCTTGCACAGCACAGTTGTGTCCTTGCGCCAGAACAGGCATCGTATACATTTTTACATTATACTAAAAGCATCACGAGAGGTACAAAATAAAAAAAAATGTCTTTTCTCACTATTTTGCTAACTACTATTATATATTAGCTGCTACAGATGATGATAATGACGACGGCAGTAGTGAAGCTGACGCGGACGCAAGTGGTAAGGCAGAATTTCTTACTATCTAAACTAATTTTAAGGATAATTATGAAAAAAAATAATGTACAAGATTCATAATGTATCCAACACGAAAATAATAAATTTATATTCTTTTAGCTTCAAAAGAAGGTGAAGGTTCGGCTGAAGCTAGCGCCAGTGCAAGTGGTAGGTTAATTAATTACTTTATTAAAATGAAATATCATATTGATGCGTAGTTGAAACATTTTACTTTATTCTTAAAATGTTTATACATGCCTACTGCATTTAAATTTATTAAAGAAATATTGTACTGCTGACTTTATCTTTTTTTTTTTCAGCCAAAAGCAAAGGCAAAGGTTCCAGTGAGGCAGATGCTGATTCGAGTGGTAATTTTTTTAACATATACTTATTTTTAGCTGTATCCCTTTGAATTGCAGGGTTCGAAGAGGGAACATGCGTACCTAGCCTTAAGACTCTTTATTCTCATTACGGTACTTCCGTTTCTTACTTTCCGCAAAATTTCAGGCATTGCGTGTAAAGTGGCGAAGCTCAACGCCTTATGTTATCGCTTTTAGAGAGGAAAGAATGGAAGTAATTAAATATTTCATTTAGTTGAGTTGGCTTAAACGCACGCTTGCGCTCCTGTGTCAGAACAAATCTCATACATTTTCTAACATAATAGTTTAAACATTAAGATAATTTAAGATTAAAAAAGACCACATGGCTTGTCGTAATATTTTAGTAATTACAATGTAATTTTAGCTTCAATAGACGATGATGACGACGACGGCAGCAGTGAAGCTGATGCGGATGCAAGTGGTAAGTTTATATTACTTAATATGCGAACTAATTATAAGAATAACAATAAACCTGAATATAAAAAATCACAATATATCTATCACTAATATAATGAATTCATTATCTTTTAGCTTCAAACGAAGGTGAAGCTTCAGCTGACGCCAGCGCCAGTGCAAGTGGTAGGACAATTGATTATTTTATTTTAATTAAATAATATACTGTTGTATAGTTTAATAATTTTCCATGTCTCGTCAACTTTTATAAAATTAGTCATTGCTTTTAAATTTGCTTAAGAATTCATTATTGCTATATCTTTTTTTTAACACTGTATTAGCAGACTATACTTATTTATTTAAAATTCGTTTAAAAATTTGACATTGCACATTTTTTAACGTTTAATATATTATTATTTGTAAGGTGTCTACACTTAACAAATAATAATTAAAACTTTTAAAACAGTTAATATATATGTTGTTTTTAAGCTAAAAACAAAGGCAAGGGTTCCAGTGAAGCCGATGCTGACGCGAGTGGTAATTGCAAAATATATACTTTTCCAAAAATATTTAAGCATAAAGAGAATTAACAAACCATCTAATTATCTTGTTAGAATGTAATATATTTAATAAAATAAATGTATATTAAATATCATGTCAATTACCTAATCAATTAGTATTAAATTTTATTGAATATTTTATTTTCTCGTGTGGGGATTGAGCATATCACATCTTATTCTTGCACTGCACAGTTGTATCTTTGCGCCAGAACAGGCGACATGTACAGTTTTACATTATACTAAAAGCACCAAGAGAGGGACAAAATAAAAAAATATATCTTCTCTCACTATTTTACTAACTTCTATTATATATTAGCTGCTACAGATGATGATGATGACGACGGCAGTAGTGAAGCTGACGCTGACGCAAGTGGTAAGGCAGAATTTCTTACTATCTAAACTAATTTTAAGGATAATTTTGAAAGAAAAATAATGTACAAGATTCATAATGTATCCAACACGAAAATAATAAATTTATATTCTTTTAGCTTCAAACGAAGGTGAAGGTTCAGCTGACGCCAGCGCCAGTGCAAGTGGTAGGACAATTGATTATTTTATTTTAATTAAATAATATACTGTTGTATAGTTTAATAATTTTCCATGTCTCGTCAACTTTTCTAAAATTATTCATTGCTTTTAAATTTGCTTAAGAATTCAGTATTGCTATTTCTTTTTTTTTACGCTATATTAGCAGACTATACTTATTTATTTAAAATTCGTTTAAAAATTTGACATTGCACATTTTTTTAACGTTTAATATATTATTATTTGTAAGGTGTCTACACTTAACAAATAATAATTAAAACTTTTAAAACAGTTAATATATATGTTGTTTTTTTTAAGCTAAAAACAAAGGCAAGGGTTCCAGTGAAGCCGATGCTGACGCGAGTGGTAATTGCAAAATATATACTTTTCCAAAAATATTTAAGCATAAAGGGAAACAACAACCATCTAATTATCTTGTTAGAATGTAATATATTTAATAAAATAAATGTATATTAAATATCAGGTAATATTACCTAATCAATTAGTATTAAATTTTATTGACTATTTTATTTTCTCGTGTGGGGATTTATTCTCTCACATCTTATTCTTGCACTGCACAGTTGTATCTTTGCGCCAGAACAGGCGACATGTACATTTTTACATTATACTAAAAGCACCAAGAGAGGTACAAAATAAGAAAATATATCTTCTCTCACTATTTTACTAACTACTATTATATATTAGCTGCTACAGATGATGATGATGACGACGGCAGTAGTGAAGCTGACGCTGACGCAAGTGGTAAGGCAGAATTTCTTACTATCTAAACTAATTTTAAGGATAATTATGAAAGAAAAATAATGTACAAGATTCATAATGTATCCAACACGAAAATAATAAATTTATATTCTTTTAGCTTCAAACGAAGGTGAAGGTTCAGCTGACGCCAGCGCCAGTGCAAGTGGTAGGACAATTGATTATTTTATTTTAATTAAATAATATACTGTTGTATAGTTTAATAATTTTCCATGTCTCGTCAACTTTTCTAAAATTATTCATTGCTTTTAAATTTGCTTAAGAATTCAGTATTGCTATTTCTTTTTTTTTAACACTATATTAGCAGACTACACTTATTTATTTAAAATTCGTTTAAAAATTTGACATCGCACCTTTTTTAATGTTTAATATATGATTATTTGTTAGGTGTCTACACTTAACAAATAATAATTAAAACTTTTAAAACAGTTAATATATATGTTGTTTTTTTTAAGCTAAAAACAAAGGCAAGGGTTCCAGTGAAGCCGATGCTGATTCGAGTGGTAATTTTTGTAATATTACGATATTTTTACTATGTTTTAAAGTGTTATTCCACACTTAGGACAGAAAATACTAAACTTAAATTTAAAAAGCGTATAAAAATTTTGAACGAAGCAGGATTGGAACCCGCGCCTCTGGAATACCGTTCCAGCGCTCTGACCACTAAGCCATTCGTTCTCACCGAGCTCCGTCGAAATTCTTATACGCTTGTTACAACTTATTTATGTTGTTAGCATCTCTGTAGGGAGATTTTTACAAATTTCCGCTACCCAAAGACAACTCGTAAGAATTATCGTTTGGCAAGAGAGAATACAATTTATTTTAATATTTTTACTATGTTTTAAAGTGTTATTCCACACTTAGGACAGAAAATACTAAACTTAAATTTAAAAAGCGTATAAAAATTTTGAACGAAGCAGGATTTGAACCCGCGCCTCTGGAATACCGTTCCAGCGCTCTGACCAACTAAGCCATTCGTTCTCACCGAGCTCCGTCGAAATTCTTATACGCTTGTTCAACTTATTTATGTTGTTAGCATCTCTGTAGGGAGATTTTTACAAATTTCCGCTACCTAAAGACAACTCGTAAGAATTATCGTTTGGCAAGAGAGAATACTATCTATTTTAATATTTTTACTATGTTTTAAAGTGTTATTCCACACTTACGACAGAAAATACCAAACTTAAATTAAGCGCTAATACCAAACTTAAATTAAGCGCTGGAACGGTATTCCAGAGGCGCGGGTTCAAATCCTGCTTCGTTCAAAATTTTATACGCTTTTTAAATTTAAGTTTGTAACATTACGATACTTCCGTTCCCCACCTTCCGCAAAATTTCAGGCAGTGCATGGAAAATGCGGAACTCAGCGCCATGCGTTACCGCTTATGGAGAGCGAAGAATCGAAGTAATTAAATATTTAATTTAGTCGAGTAGGTTTAACCTACCACCTATCGCGCTTACATCTGTAAACGCGAGCTTGCTCTCCTGTGTCAGAACAAATCTCATACATTTTCTAACATAATAGATTAAACATTAAGATAATTTAAGATTAAAAAATACCACATGACTTGTCGTAATATTTTAGTAATTACAATGTAATTTTAGCTTCAATAGACGATGATGACGACGACGGCAGTAGTGAAGCTGATGCTGATGCAAGTGGTAAGTTTATACTACTTAACATGTGAACTTATTATAAGACTAACTATGAAAAACCTGAACGTAGAAAATTCATAATTTATCTATCACTAATATATTTAATTGATTTTCTTTTAGCTTCAAACGATGGTGAAGGTTCGGCTGACGCCAGCGCCAGTGCAAGTGGTAGGACAATTAATTATTTTATTATAATTAAATAATATACTCTTGTGTAGGTTAATTATTTTTCATATCGTCAAGATTTCTGAAATTATTCATTTCTTTTAAATTTGCTTAAGAGTTCATTATTGCTATGTCTTTTTTAACACTATATTAGCAGACAATATATATTTATGTTCTTATTTATTTAAAATTCGTTTAAAAATTTGACATAGCACATGTTTTAAGTATTTGATGTATTTTATTTGTTTTGTGTAGAATAACACTTTTAAAACAGTTAACATATTTTTTTTTTCTCTAAGCTAAAAACAAAGGCAAGGGTTCCAGTGAAGCCGATGCTGACGCGAGTGGTAATTGTAAAATATATACTTTTCCAAAACAATTCATTATTTTGTTAGAATGTAATATATTTTATAAAATAAATATATTTCAAATATCATGTAATATTACCTAATCAATTAGTATTAAATTTAATTGAATATTTTATTTTCTCGTCTGGAGATTGAGTGTATCACAAGTCGTGCTTGCACAGCACAGTTGTGTCCTTGCGCCAGAACAGACGTCATATACATTTTTACGTTATACTAAAAGCATCACGAGAGGTACAAAATAAAAAAAAATATGTCTTCTCTCACTATTTTACTAACAACTATTATATATTAGCTGCTACAGATGATGATGACGACGAGGGCAGTAGTGAAGCTGATGCTGACGCAAGTGGTAAGGCAGAATTTCTTACTATCTAAACTAATTTTAAGGATAATTTGAAAAAAAATAATGTACAAGATTCATAATGTATCCAACATGAAAATAATAAATTTATATTATATTCTTTTAGCTTCAAAAGATGGTGAAGGTTCGGCTGACGCCAGCGCTAGTGCAAGTGGTAGGACAATTGATTATTTTATTATAATTAAATAATATATTTTTGTGTAGTTTAATTATTTTTCATGTCGTCAAGTTTTCTGAAATTATTCATTTCTTTTAAATTTGCTTGCGAATTCATTATTGCTATTTTTTTTAACACTATATTAGCATACTATTCTTATTTATTTAAAATTTGTTTAAAAATTTGACGTTGCACATGTCTTAATTATTTTATGTATGTTGTTTGTTTTTTGTAGATTAACACTTTTAAAACAGTTAACATATATATTTTTTTCTCTAAGCTAAAAACAAAGGAAAGGGTTCCAGTGAAGCCGACGCTGATGCGAGTGGTAATTGCAAAATATATACTTTTCTAAAACAATTGATTATTTTGTTAGAATGTAATATATTTTATAAAATAAATATATATCAAATATCATGTAATATCACCTAATTAATTAGTATTAAATTTTATTGGATATTTTATTTTCTCGTCGGGAGATTGAGTGTATCACAAGTCGTGCTTGCACAGCACAGTTGTGTTCTTGCGCCAGAATAGGCGTCATATACATTTTTACATTATACTAAAAGCATCAAGAGGGGTACAAAATAAAAAAAAATATATCTTCTCTCACTATTTTACTAACAACTATTATATATTAGCTGCTACAGATGATGATGATGACGAGGGCAGTAGTGAAGCTGACGCTGATGCAAGTGGTAAGTTTATACTACTTAGTATGAGAACTAATTTAAGAATAACAATAAACCTGAACATAAAAAAATCACAATATATCTATCACTAATATAATGAATTCATTACCTTCTAGCTTCAAACGAAGGTGAAGGTTCGGCTGACGCCAGCGCCAGTGCTAGTGGTAGGACAATTGATTATTTTATTTTAATTAAATAATATACTGTTGTATAGTTTAATAATTTTCCATGTCTCGTCAATTTTTCTGAAATTATTCATTGCTTTTAAATTTGCTTAAGAATTCAGTATTGCTATTTCTTTTTTTTAACACTATATTAGCAGACTATTCTTATTTATTCAAAATTTGTTTAAAAATTTGACATTGCACATTTTTTAAGTGTTTTATGTATTTTTGTTTGTTAAGTGTGGATTAACGCTTTTAAAATAGCATATATGTATTTGTTGTTTTTTTTTAGCCAAAAACAAAGGCAAGGGCTCCAGTGAGGCCGATGCTGACGCGAGTGGTAATTGCAAAATATCTGTATACTTTTTCAAAAATATTTAAGCATCAAGAGGATTAATAAAAAAAATAATTATTTTATTATAAAGAAAAACATGTAGTAAAATAAATATATTAAATGTCTAAACTATACTTAATGTAACTTAACTAACTATTATTACATTTTATTAAATATTTTGTTTTCTCTTGTGGGGATTGAGCCCATCACAAGCCGCGTAAAAATCGAACGCTTGTGTCTTTGCACCAGAACAGGCATCATTTAATTTTTTACTTCAAATTAAGATCATCAAAAAGGTATAAAATATAAAAAAAATAATTCTCTTACTATTTTACTAACTACTATTATATATTAGCTGCTACAGATAATGATGATGACGAGAGCAGTAGTGAAGCTGACGCTGACTCAAGTGGTAAGGCCATAACTTCTTACTATCTAAACTAATTTAAAGGATAATTATGAAAAAAAAATAATGTACAAGATTCATAATGTATCCAACACGAAAATAATAAATTTACATTCTTTTAGCTTCAAAAGAAGGTGAAGGTTCGGCTGAAGCTAGCGCCGGTGCAAGTGGTAGGTCAATTAATTACTTTATTATAATTAAATATCATATTGGTGCGTTTAAAAATTTTACTCTATTCTTTACATTTTCTGTAATTGCTAATTATATAAAAACTGTCTTAAAAATCCTGTTTGTTGACTGTAACTTTTTGTTTTAGCCAAAAATAAAGGCGGAAGTTCCAGTGAGGCAGATGCTGATGCGAGTGGTAATTTTTGAAATATATACTTTTTTACAAAATAATATCATCAGTAACATAAGCATCAATAAAGAAATAAAATCTTTGTTAATAGTTTAAGCACAAGGGAAGCACAAAACAAAAAAATGTCACATGCCTTGTGGTACTTATTTACTAATTACTATTAAATTTTAGCTTCAATAGATGATGACGATGACGACGGCAGTACTGAAGCTGATGCTAACGCAAGTGGTGAGATTATGATACTATCTAATAAAATCAAAAGAATAGCCATGAAAAAGGTTGATAAAAAAAGAGTGTGTTAATAGCAACGATAATTATACTTATCATCCTTATTATACCTTTATAGAGAGATAGAGGCTCCAATGCGGTTAGTGCTAACGCAAGTGGTCAACTTTTTCCTTTTTTTTCTTCTTTACACTGTATTTCGCTCAAAGCAGGTAAATCAGATGGAACTTAGGAACCTTGTATTAAGACATTGCTTTAATTTTCCCATTTTTAGTATTTGAAACATCGTTTTAATTTTCCCATAATCCTAACGATTCTGAAGGTTCAAGCAATGATGATAATGAAAGTAAAACTGATGCTGTCGCTAGTGGTACACTGAAATAATTTTAATTCATCATTACTTACTTTTAATTACTATAAAATAATGAAACAGGGACTAAAGATATCCGACTTGCTTGCTTGGTTTGATATATACTTGAATTTCCTTTTTAAATTGTGGTAAAAATTTTAATGTTTTTAATTTTTATATGTAGCACAATCATCATCATCATAATATTTATTAATTACAAACAATTTACAGTTTAGATTCATCAATTGATATCACCAGATATATGTCATAACGAAATAATTTATTATTAATTATTTTTTATAGCTAAAGCATCAACAGAAAGCAATCCCGCTGGCTCTAATAGTCCAGGTAGCTCCAATAGTCCTAGTGGCCCTAACAACCCAGGAGGATCAAGTGGTCCTGGAGGTTCTAATAGTCCTGGAGGTTCTAATAGTTCTGGTGGCTCTAACAGTCCAAGTGGTTCAAACAGTCCTGGTGAATCAAACAGTCCTGGGGGTTCTAATAGTTCTGGTGAGAGTCCTGGAGACCCTAACAGTCCTGGTGGCCCCAACAGTCCCAGTGGTTCCAATAGCCCTGGTAGCTCTAACAGCTCTAACAGTCCTGGTGGGTCCAATAGCCCAAGTGGTTCAAACAGTCCTGGTGAATCAAACAGTCCTGGGGGTTCTAATAGTTCTGGTGACTCAAACAGTCCTAACGACTCTGAAGGTTCAAACAATGACGAGAGCAATAGTGAAGCTGATGCTGCCGCTAGTGGTAAGACATTTATATTTTTTTATCATTGTTACTTTATTAATTACTTTAAAATAATTAACCGGGGACAAAAGAGATCCCACTTGTTTACTTGGTCTGAAATATACATGACATTGTAGTAAAAAATTTAAAAGTTTATAAATTTCATATGTAGCACAATCATCAGGACGTGGAAGATCATCATCAAGTGCTTCAGCATCAGGTAATATTTGTGAATTACAAACAATTTACAGTTTTTATTCATCCATTGATGCTATCAGATATATATCATAACGAAATATTTTTTTTATTTTTTATAGCCAAGGCATCAACAGAAAGCAATCCTGCTGGTTCTAATAGTCCTGGTAGCTCCAATAGTCCTAGTGGCCCTAACAGTCCTGGTAGTTCTAACAGCCCTGGAGGATCAAATGGTCCTGGAGGATCTAATAGTTCTGGTGGATCCAACAGTCCCGGTAATTCAGATAATCCTGGTGGCTCTAATAGCCCTGGTGGTTCAAACAGTCCTGGAGGATCTAATAGTTCTGGTGGTTCTAACAGTCCTGGTGGCTCCAACAGTCCTGGTGGATCCAATAGCCCAGGTGGTTCAAACAGTCCTGGCGAATCAAACAGTCCTGGAGGTTCTAATAGTTCTGGTGACTCTAACAGTCCTGGTGGCTCCAACAGTCCTGGTGGATCCAATAGCCCAGGTGGTTCAAACAGTCCTGGCGAATCAAACAGTCCTGGAGGTTCTAATAGTTCTGGTGACTCTAACAGTCCTGGTGGCTCCAACAGTCCTGGTGGCTCCAACAGTCCTGGCAGCTCCAATAGTCCTGGTAGCTCCAACACTTCTGGTGGCTCCAACAGCCCTGGTGGATCCAATAGCCCTGGTGGTTCAAACAGTCCTGGAGGTTCTAATAGTTCTGGTGGTTCTAACAGTCCTGGTGGCTCCAACAGTCCTGGTGGCTCCAACAGTCCTGGTAGCTCCAACAGTCCCGGTGGCTCCAACAGTCCTGGTGGCTCCAACAGTTCTGGTGGCTCCAACAGCCCTGGTGGCTCCAATAGCCCTGGCGAATCAAACAGTCCTGGAGGTTCTAATAGTTCTGGTGACTCTAACAGTCCTGGTGGCTCCAACAGTCCTGGTGGCTCCAACAGTCCTGGCAGCTCCAATAGCCCTGGAGATTCAAACAATCCCGGAGGATCTAACAGTCCTGGTGGATCCAATAGCCCTGGTGGTTCAAACAGTCCTGGAGGTTCTAATAGTTCTGGTAGTTCTAACAGTTCAAACAGTCCTGGTGGTTCTAATAGTCCTGGAGGTTCAAGCAGTCCTGGAGGATCTAATAGCCCTGGCAGCTCCAATAGTCCTGGAGGTTCAAACAGCCCCGGAGGATCTAACAGTTCTGAGGGTTCTAACAGTCCCGGAGGATCTAATAGTCCTGGAGGTTCAAACAGTCCCGGAGGCTCTAACAGTTCTGGTGGCTCCAATAGTCCCGGAGGACCTAACAGTCCTGGAGGATCTAACAGTCCTGGAAGTTCTAACAGTCCTAACGAATCTGACGGTTCAAACAATGACGAAAGCAGCAGTGAAGCTAATGCTGCTGCTAGTGGTAAGAGTTTTTAATATTTTTTTATCATTTTTACTTTTTTAATTACTTTAAAATAATTTACCAGAGAGAAAACTTGTTTAATTTATTCAAAATTTTCTTGACAATTCTTGTCAAATTGTGGTAAAAATTTTAACAGCTTATAATTTTTATATGTAGCAAAATCATCAGGACGTGGAAGATCATCATCAAGTGCTTCAGCATCAGGTAATATTCATTGATTACAAGCAACTTACAGTGTTAATTCATCTTTTGATGTCATCAGATATGTCTCATAAGGAATTATTTTTTTTATTTTTTATAGCCAATGCATCTATAGATAGCAATCCCGCTGGCTCTAACAGTTCTGGTGGCTCCAATAGCCCTGGTGGTTCAAACAGTCCCGGTGGTTCAAACAGTCCTGGAGGTTCTAACAATCCTGGTGGCTCCAACAGTCCTGGTGGTTCCAACAGTCCCGGAGGACCTAACGGTCCTGGAGGCTCTAACAGTCCTGGAGGTTCTAATAGTCCTGGAGGCTCTAACAGTTCTGGCGGCTCTAATAGTCCTGGAGGATCTAACAGTCCTAGTGACTCTAACAGTCCTAGTGGCTCCAACAGTTCTGATGATTCCAATAGTCCTGGAGGTTCTAACAATCCTGGTGGCTCCAATAGTCCTGGAGGTTCTAACAATCCTGGTGGCTCCAATAGCTCCGGAGGTTCAAAAAGTCCCGGAGGATCAAACAGTCCTGGTGGTTCTAATAGTCCTGGAGGTTCTAACAGTCCTGGAGGATCTAACAGTCCTGGTGGTTCCAATAGTCCTGGTGGCTCTAATAGCCCTGGCAGCTCTAATAGCCCTGGAGGTTCAAACAGTCCCGGAGGATCAAACAGTTCTGGTGGTTCTAACAGTCCTGGAAGTTCTAACAGTCCTGGAGGATCCAACAGTCCTGGTGGCTCGAATAGTCCTGGAGGCTCTAACAGTCCTGGTGGCTCCAACAGTCCTGGTGGCTCTAATAGTCCTGGAGGTTCAAACAGTCCCGGAGGCTCTAACACTCCTGGCAGCTCCAATAGCCCTGGAGGTTCAAACAGTCCCGGAGGATCTAACAGTCCTGGAGATTCTAACAGTCCTAACGAATCTGACGGTTCAAACAATGACGAAAGCAGCAGTGAAGCTAATGCTGCTGCTAGTGGTAAGAGTTTTTAATATTTTTTTATCATTTTTACTTTTTTAATTACTTTAAAATAATTTATCAGAGAGAAAACTTGTTCAATTTATTCAAAATTTTCTTGACAATCCTTGTCAAATTGTGGTAAAAAATTTAACAACTTATAATTTTTATATGTAGCAAAATCATCAGGACGTGGAAGATCATCATCAAGTGCTTCAGCATCAGGTAATATTCATTGATTACAAGCAACTTACAGTGTTAATTCATCTTTTGATGTCATCAGATATGTCTCATAAGGAATTATTTTTTTATTTTTTATAGCCAATGCATCTATAGATAGCAATCCCGCTGGCTCTAACAGTTCTGGTGGCTCCAATACTCCTGGTGGCTCTAACAGTCCTGGTGGCTCCAACAATCCTGGTGGCTCCAACAGTCCTGGTGGCTCCAATAGTTCTGGTAGTTCAAATAGTCCCGGAGGACCTAACGGTCCTGGGGGCTCTAACAGTCCTGGAGGTTCTAATAGTCCTGGAGGCTCTAACAGTTCTGGTGGCTCCAATAGTCCCGGAGGACCTAACAGTCCTGGAGGATCTAACAGTCCTGGAAGTTCTAACAGTCCTGGAGATTCAAACAGTCCAGGTAGTTCTAATAATCCTGGTGGCTCGAATACTCCTGGCAGCTCCAATAGCCCTGGAGGTTCAAACAGTCCCGGAGGATCTAACAGTCCTGGAGATTCTAACAGTCCTGGAGGCTCAAATAGTCCTGGTGGCTCCAACAGTTCTGGTGGTTCCAATAGTCCTGGTGGTTCTAATAGCCCTGGCAGCTCTAATAGCCCTGGAGATTCAAACAGTCCCGGAGGATCAAACAGTCCTGGTGGTTCTAATAGTCCTGGAGGTTCTAACAGTCCTGGAGGTTCTAACAGTCCTGGCAGCTCCAACAGTCCCGGAGGATCTAACAGTCCTGGTGGCTCGAATAGTCCTGGAGGCTCTAACAGTCCTGGTGGCTCCAACAGTTCTGGTGGTTCCAATAGTCCTGGTGGTTCTAATAGCCCTGGCAGCTCTAATAGCCCTGGAGGTTCAAATAGTTCTGGAGGATCTAACAGTCCTAGTGGCTCCAACAGTTCTGATGATTCCAATAGTCCTGGAGGTTCTAACAATCCTGGTGGCTCCAATAGTCCTGGAGGTTCTAACAATCCTGGTGGCTCCAATAGCTCCGGAGGTTCAAATAGTCCCGGAGGATCAAACAGTCCTGGAGGATCTAATAGCCCTGGCGGCTCAAACAGTCCCGGAGGATCAAACAGTCCCGGAGGATCTAACAGTCCTGGTGGCTCGAATAGTCCTGGAGGCTCTAACAGTCCTGGTGGTTCTAACAGTTCTGGTGATTCCAATAGTCCAGGTGGTTCTAATAGCCCTGGCAGCTCTAATAGCCCTGGAGGTTCAAACAGTCCCGGAGGATCAAACAGTTCTGGTGGTTCTAATAGTCCTGGAGGTTCTAACAGTCCCGGAGGATCTAACAGTCCAGGGGGTTCTAACAGTCCTGGAGGATCTAACAGTCCTAGTGGCTCTAATAGTCCTGGTGGCTCTAACAGTTCTGGTGGCTCCAATACTCCTGGTGGCCCCAACAGTCCCGGAGGATCTAACAGTTCTGAAGGTTCTAACAGTCCCGGAGGACCTAACAGTCCTGGAGGATCTAACAGTCCTGGAGATTCTAACAGTCCTAACGAATCTGACGGTTCAAACAATGACGAAAGCAGCAGTGAAGCTAATGCTGCTGCTAGTGGTAAGAGTTTAATATTTTTTATCATTTTTACTTTTTAATTACTTTAAAATAATTTACCAGAGAGAAAACTTGTTCAATTTTTTCAAAATTTTCTTGACAATCCTTGTCAAATTGTGGTAAAAATTTTAACAGCTTATAATTTTTATATGTAGCAAAATCATCAGGACGTGGAAGATCATCATCAAGTGCTTCAGCATCAGGTAATATTCATTGATTACAAGCAACTTACAGTGTTAATTCATCTTTTGATGTCATCAGATATGTCTCATAAGGAATTATTTTTTTTGTTTTTTATAGCCAATGCATCTACAGATAGCAATCCTGGTGGCTCCAACAGTCCTGGTGGCTCCAATAGTTCTGGTAGTTCCAACAGTCCCGGAGGATCTAACAGTCCCGGTGAATCAAACAGTCCTGGAGGTTCAAACAGTCCTGGAGGTTCTAACAATCCTGGTGGCTCCAACAGTCCTGGTGGCTCCAATAGTTCTGGAGGTTCTAATAGTCCTGGAGGCTCTAACAGTTCTGGTGGCTCTAATAGTCCTGGAGGATCTAACAGTCCTAGTGACTCTAACAATCCTAGTGGCTCCAACAGTTCTGATGGTTCCAATAGTCCTGGAGGTTCTAACAATCCTGGTGGCTCCAATAGCTCCGGAGGTTCAAATAGTCCCGGAGGATCAAACAGTCCCGGAGGTTCTAACAGTCCTGGTGGCTCAAATAGTCCTGGAGGCTCTAACAGTCCTGGAGGCTCCAATAGTTCTGGTGGTTCCAATAGTCCTGATGGTTCTAATAGCCCTGGCAGCTCTAATAGCCCTGGAGGTTCAAATAGTCCCGGAGGATCAAACAGTCCTGGTGGTTCTAATAGTCCTGGAGGTTCTAACAGTCCTGGAGGTTCTAACAGTCCTGGAGGATCTAACAGTCCCGGAGGTTCTAACAGTCCTGGTGGCTCGAATAGTCCTGGAGGCTCTAACAGTCCTGGTGGCTCCAACAGTTCTGGTGGTTCCAATAGTCCTGGTGGTTCTAATAGCCCTGGCAGCTCTAATAGCCCTGGAGATTCAAACAGTCCCGGAGGATCAAACAGTCCTGGAGGATCTAACAGTCCCGGTGAATCTAACAGTCCTGGAGGTTCTAGCAGTCCTGGTGGCTCTAACAGTTCTGGTGGCTCCAATACTCCTGGTGGCCCCAACAGTCCTAGTGGCTCCAATAATCCTGGAGGCTCCAATAGTTCTGGTAGTCCAAATAGTCCTGGTAGTTCTAATAGCCCTGGCAACTCCAATAGTCCTGGAGGTTCAAACAGTCCCGGAGGACCTAACAGTCCTGGGGGCTCAAACAGTCCTAGTGGCTCCAACAGTTCTGATGATTCCAATAGTCCTGGAGGTTCTAACAATCCTGGTGGCTCCAATAGTCCTGGTGGCACCAACAGTCCTGGTGGCTCCAATAGCTCCGGAGGTTCAAACAGTCCCGGAGGATCAAACAGTCCTGGTAGTTCTAATAGTCCTGGAGGTTCTAACAATCCTGGAGGTTCTAACAGTCCTGGAGGATCCAACAGTCCTGGTGGCTCGAATAGTCCTGGAGGCTCTAACAGTCCTGGTGGCTCCAACAGTCCTGGTGGCTCCAAAAGTCCTGGTGGCTCCAAAAGTCCTGGTGGCTCCAACAGTCCTGGTGGGTCCAACAGTCCTGGTGGCTCTAATAGTTCTGGTAGTTCAAATAGTCCTGGTGGCTCTAATAGCTCCAATAGCCCTGGAGGTTCAAACAGTCCCGGAGGATCTAACAGTCCTGGGGGTTCTAACAGTCCTGGAGGATCTAACAGTCCTGGGGGTTCTAACAATCCCGGAGGATCTAATAGCAACAGTGAAGCTGATGCCGCTGCTAGTGGTAAATCTTTAATTATTTTTCATCATTGGCTCTTTTTGATTCCGTAAAAAATTAGACAGAGGCTCATGAGATCTCACTTGTAAACTTTGTGTGAAATATAAATATACTTGATTTTTTCTTGTTAAATTATGGTAATATATTTTTTTTATATATAGCTCAATCTTCAGGACGTGGAAGATCATCATCAAGTGCTTCAGCATCAGGTAACCTTTATTATCTACAAATATATTCAAATATATAAAAATATATTTAGGATCGAAAAAATATATTATTTGTGGGTCTTAACACTAAGTTTATCAGTTTAATCTCTCTGCCCTGCCATGTCCTGGGAACAGCGTAAAGCTGAAAAAATAAATAACAATACTAATGTATTATTGTTTTACAGCAAAAGCATCGACAGCAAATAATCCCGCTGGCTCTAATAGTCCTGGAGGATCAAACAGTCCAGGTGGCTCTAATAGTCCAAATGGTACTGACAGCCCTGGAGGATCAAATAGTCCAGGCGGCTCGAATAGTCCAGGTGGCTCTGACAGCCCTGGGGGATCGAATAGTCCTGGTAGCTCCGGTAGTCCTGGTAATTCAAGCAATTCTGATGGCTCCAACAGTCCCGGTGGAGATTCTAATAATCCTGGAGGTAATCAGGGAGGTTCAAATAGTCCTGGTGGCTCTAACGATTCTAATAGCCCTGGTAGCAAGGAATGCAAACCTACTATCGTATACAGACAAGCATTACCAAGAAAGCAAAGTAGAGGCTATATTTTTGTACCGGAACTAAGTTTGAGTGAATCTAAAGAAAAAGGTAAATGACTGCAGAATTGTAAATTTTTGTTTAATATTTTTGTTGTAAAATAACCTAAATTAACTTAAAACAAACTAAAACACTAACCTTATCACAAAATTACAGGAGGCCGGCGCAGAGATGAAGGTTTTGACTATTTGGGCTATAGATCTCGAGCAGGATTGTGTCCATGCGCACCGCAAAGTAAATGATCTATATTTTTTTATTTATCTAAATATGCATTAACTATAATAACTAACTTTAATTATACATTAACTATATAAAACTAAAATTATTTTTAATTATACATTAACTATATCCACATTCGACGAATTATTTTATTTAATATTTTAATTTCTTTGTTTTGGTAATAGGGCTAAGAGTGACGTTGAATTACGTTACTCATCAGGCAAATTTAGCAGAAAGTGAGCAACGAAACTGAATTTCTTAACACTAGGTTCCTAGGTTTACTCTGCCTATCCTGCCATGAATGGAATACAGGGCTAAATTGAAAAAAAAAAAAAAAACTATTCTACATACATTACAAACGTTAAGCTAGTTAGTATAAATTGAAAAAAAAAAGTCGCACATTGTTTAAAATTTGTCAGTTACACAAGATAAAAACATTAATACAACTTTATTATTTAATATTTTTATATATATTCGTTTCAGGTCAGAGATAAAATTTTATCATCAAGACTTAATTAAGGCTTATCTATAATAATATCAACATTGACGTTGGCAAGAAAATGGAATTCCCAAAGCAAAGCTATAATTTTATATATATTTATGTACTTATGTATTCCAATACTGAACACTTAAAATATATTGAGCAACTTAAACATTTTGTTTTATTTAATTGTAATATTCATAGATTTTGATCATCTCTACTACTACTATTAATTTTATAAATTGGAAATGTTTTAATTGTATAATCTTCTTCTTATTCTTATATATAAAAATGAATGTTTATCTGTATGTCATCGATGAACTTAAAAAACTAATGGACCGATTGTTATGCAAATTAGTATATTTCGTAGTACTTTTTCACGGAGAAGGTTTGGATAATATGTTCATAACTCGCCACCAGGTGGCGCTGTAGAGTAGCAACTTTTAATTATTATTATTATTACCACAAATTTAACTTGTTTTTATATTTTGAATATGAAGTGACTCGATCTGAACTTTTATTTGCTGTGTACAATGCTGAGAGTAAAGCCCACTTAAAGCACTGAACGTCGCTATTTTAATCTTAAGGAGGTCGACCCTGATGATGGGCTCGAGATTGTTATTTTTTTTCATTAATTTGGTTTCTTAATGTGTCTAGAGTATGATAGTAAAGTGATTTTTCGATGTCGATTTATTGCTGGGGGCGACTTTAATGCCAAGCATACTTTCTGGGGCTCTAGGCTTATTCTGCCCAGAGGTAGAGAACTCCTTAAATGTGTCCAATTAAGAAATATGAATGTATTATCAACAGGCCAACCCACTTATTGGCCCACCGACAAAAAAAAAATCCTGATGTCATTGACTTTTGCGTAACTAAAGGAATTGCAAAAAATTATATTCTGTGTCGTAGCTGCCTAGACCTGTCCTCTGACCACTCGCCGATCCTAGTAGAAATGCATACTGTTGTTCAAGAAGTTCAGGTTCAGAAAGAAAATCTGGAAGTTCAGGAAGACAAACTGACCAGTGTTTAGAGGAAGACAGACTGGCCAGTGACATCATTGACGAAGCTTTCAGAAAACCAGTTCGCTTGAAATCCACGGAGGACATATCAGAAGCTGTTCTGTTCTTCAACCGTAGCATACAAGAGGCAGCCTGGTCTTCGACTCACCCGCTACCCCGAAAAGGCGCAGACAACTTTGTGGCCAGAAACATCCTGGAAAAAGTAAATTTATAAACAAAGTTACGGAAACAATGGCAACTAACCAGATGTCCGACTATAAAAAAACGCCTTAACCATCTAATTAGACAGCTCAAGCATACTCTTGAAATAGATCGGAACGAAGGTTTTCAAAACCAGCTGATCAGCCTGGACGCCACCGTTTCCTCAGACTACTCCTTGTGGAAAGCCACGAGGAAACTCAAACGACCCATCTATACTTCACTTCCTCACTTCCTCTCAAGAAAAGTGATGGTACTTGGGCACGAACGGATCTGGATAAAGCTAGAACTTTCTCGGACCATCTCAAAGGCGTTTTTACGCCACACCCATATGAAGGCGCACCAGACCATGAGACTGAAATTACGAAATTCTTAGACACAGCTAGGATAATAGACGAACAACTCATCAAATTTTCGAAAGCCGAAATCGTACAACTGATAAAAAAAAAAACTAAAAAAATCGCCAGGGTATGACCTGAAAACTAACCGCATATTACAAGAACTGCCAGAATCTGGAATAAAATTTCTTACATCCCTGTTTAATGCCGTGTCAAGACTTCAGTTCTTTCCTCCAGAGTGGAAGGTAGCGCAAATTATTATGATCCTAAAACCTGATAAACCTCCTGAGGAAGCTAAATCGTACAGACCAATAAGCTTGCTGCCTATCTTATCTAAATTATATGAAACACTATTACTGCAACGTATGCTACCTTTACTCAAAGAAAGAAAACTGATTCCTGACCATCAATTTGGGTTTCGCAGCAAACATGCTACTATAGACCAAGTGCACTAACTTACAAAAAGGATTATGGAATCTCTCGAGGCTAAAACAACAATGCATTCTTGGATATTTCACAGGCCTTCGATCGGGTGTGGCACAAAGGGCTACTGTATAAAATAAAAAAAAGCTCTACCTGACTACTTGTACGGCGTTCTAAGATCCTTTTTAGACGGTCGCAATTTTATTGTAGAGAACGGCGAAGCCTTGTCTGATTTGTCAACTATAAAGGCTGGGGTCCCCCAGGGCAGCGTTCTGGGCCCTTTTTTATATTTGATCTATACAGCAGACCTACCCACATCAGAGACCTTAACCACTGGCACCTTTGCTGATGTCACTGCTATTCTTTCCACACACTCAGACCCAATTACAGCCTCAGAAATTCTGCAAATAGGACTTAATAACATATCCGACTGGCTCAAGAAATGGCGAATAAAAGCCAACGAAACCAAGTCTGTAAACGTTACATTCACGCTAAGGAGAGGCATTTGTCCTCCTGTCAAAATTAATAAAATAGAAGTCCCAAGGACAGAATAACGAAAGGAAGCCCGCCGGCTTAAACGAAAAGTACCTCAAGATCTGATCTCATCACAGTAAATTCACTGTTATAACGTATAGGGTGTGACACAGGTGATATTCTGGAATCGCTGACATTTTTCCTCCCAACCTGTTGCTGAATGTCCCACAGAAGGAGGTAGATTGTAATATAAAAAAAAATAAAGAAACAGCAGAAGAAACTGCTGTTCAGAGCGCTGAGTTGGCAGTCGTTAGTCGACTTTATACATAGGTACCCTTTTATACTTTGTTGTTATATTTGTATAATTATGAAATATTTTACTGAAATTATTGTAGTCTTTCTTCATTGAAATATTTAATGTTTCATATCTTCGCTCTGGTAATAAGCGGGACACTTCAGCTGTATTGACAAGTTATAACTTCTAAGGTTTGAAAGCAGAAAGCATGTGAAAAGGATGCAGCAGAACGTGACAATACATGATCACAAACGCGTCCAGCTAGTGATGCAACTAGCCGCGGTGAGAAGAGTCGCTTGCTCTTTTATACGAAAAAGCATTGCATCATTATTGTCAATAGATATAGTGTCTCATAGTGGTTTTTATGATATGAAAGTTTTTATAAGTAATCTTTATATTATTATCTTTATAGTACAACAATAGTAATTCTGAAATATAGCAGTCCCCTAGTATGGGACACAGTGATGTCCCGTAACACGGGACAGTATACGAATTCATCTTTCTCCTAAGTAATTATGCTTTTCGTTATGATAGTTTTATTTCGTTTTAAGGTATATAAGAAAGAAAACATACTGCAATAGCAAAAATGGAAAAAGAAAGGGTAACGGGACAAATTAAGTTTACAAACTGCGATCGATAAGATTTTAACCAAATAAATGAGTTTGAGGGTAGCCTTATCGCGCTACAACATTTCTGAAAGCTCTCTACGTCGAAAGAAATCCTGATTTAGTGGAGATTATTTATAAACTAGCGCCGTTATTTGTTGTTGCAATAAAAAGATCAGCAGCAAAGAAGAGAAAATGTGAAATAGCCGAAATTTTAACATCATCACTTAACAAAATTGCTGCTGAAATTAAAGAAAATAAAAAAAATATCAAGGAGAAGATGAAAGAAATGGGGATGAAGTTAAAACAGTAATAAATGACAAGGGAAAACAGACTACAAATATAAACGCTCAAGGGAAAAGTGACAGTAAAGCTAAGAAAAAGAATGAAATATATATATATATATATATATATATATATATATATATATATATATATATATATATATATATATATATATATATATATATATATATATATATATATATATATATATATATATATATATATATATATATATATATATATATATATATATATATATATATATATATATATATATATATATATTTATATAATCTCAACAATTAAATGTTTTATGCTTTCCCTTTGTGTACTTTGCACTGTTCTTTTACCCGTATCACAACTTTTAACAATAGCTAATTTAAATTGAAACTTTCAATATTAAATTATATTTTAAATATTAAACAAAGTAACTAATTTTTATTTTATGGCGTCCACGTTTCTTGATTCTCCTTACAGATACAAAATATCATCGTTAAATGTCAGTGTCAAAGCTTTCATATATATAGACATCAATCTAGCCCTTTCAACCTCTCTCTGCCTCTAACCATTCGTTGGTCACTACCAGTTTTCACCCTGTGAATTACGGAGCCATCATTAAAGATGTATCTATGTCTTGTTTGTCAAGATGAAGTCTATTACATTTTTGACCATACCATTGGGGGATTATTTTAGGGTCCACTTCTTCTCAGACGCTTTCTGGAAAAATAAGTTTATCATAAAGAGTCCCTGCTTATCCAGAAAGTCGGCCAGCCTTTGTCCCGTAGTGTTCCTCTGTCCATATCCGAATTACCCCACTCTCAACTCTAAATCACCTCTCTTGCCGAGTTCCGGGTTAAAGCTTCAATTATACTATTTAATTTACAATAAGGCAAACGCAGCGCTGAGTTCCGCCACTCAACACGCAATGCCTCAAATTCGGCTGAAAGTGGGGAACGGAAGTGAAACGGAGTTTCATAACACTAGGTTTCACTTCCTTTCCCTCTGCCTACCCTGCCTAGTGCGGGATACAGCGTGAAGCTGAAAAAAAAAAATAATTTACAATTGTCAATTACTTTCTTGTTTTAATAACATTATCATTTTTAAGAGAATAACTATACATTGAAAACTAAAATTTCAGTTCAAGGAGTAAGAAATTTTGTAACAATTTTGTTGAACTAAATATTTTTAAAATTACCCACCTTTTATAACCGACTTAAATAACACAAACTATAAAAGCCAAAAACTATAAAAGCCAATATATAATAGTTAAAACTCTACTTAAATCTGGTTAAAAGAAAACGCACAGACAAAGAGACAAAAAATTTAAAAAATCCTATTTTGGACCCAAAATAGACGATAGGTGATAAGTAACATTAATAAAAGTTGAAATATTTTTTTTTTTGTTTTATCTTCTATAAATTTATTCATTTCCTTCAATGGGCACCGACCCACAACCTGTAGTGTTAACAAAGTGTTCTTTAAATGTATGTACCATTAACTTTATCACAATATTAGTCGAAGTTATAGCCGAAGTTGCTACTCTGCAGCGCCACCTGCGGTTGATTAGTAACACAAAGGAGAACGGATCATAAAAAAGAAATGAAATCGCGAAATGAAAAAAGCTGTATATATATAAATATATATATATTTATATATATATATATATATATATATATATATATATATATATATATATATATATATATATATATATATATATATATATATATATATATATATATATATATATATATATATATATATATATATATATATTACAAAAAATGTATAAGTGATTATATAAACGTATGAATCCGTTTCTTTAACACAAACATATCAAATTTTCATATGAAATTTTCATTCTACCACGTGTCTACCAATATGATCACTATCACTACTTTAAGATGAAGGCTTTATAAAAATATTTTGACGACAGCCGACAATTAAATACAATTAAAACCTAAACAAATATCGTAACTTCTCCCAGACAAACATTAAACACCCGAAAACGACAACAAAATTAAAATTTATCTATCACAATGAACAACTTTAGCTAAGCCGGAATTTTATTGTTTATAGTTATAGTTTATATTTCTTTGCCAGATATTCTATATCTTTCTTTTTTTACTGCACATCTTTAATTAATGCTGTTAAATGTTATTTTAAATGGTTTAGCTGGATCGTTTTTAATGTTCATGACATGTTCCACATCTGTCATTTTAATACGTCAAAATAAAATTTTCATCACGCTCATTAACTTTTATTAAGACAGCATTTCATTATTTCTTATACTTTAGCTGGACCGTTTTGATTCTTCAAGATATGTTTCAGATCTTCGGTTTCAATATGATAATGCCAAATGCTCAATAACAATAAGTAATTGGTATCTTATGAAATATTAAATTAATACGTCTGACTACTTCGCCAAGTATTTTAGAAATTCTAGTCTGACCATTCTCTTCAAGAAAGAAACCTTCCCCAACTTTTAATAACAACTACCCAGCTGGGCTCTCATATTGATTTTAGCTTTAGATTTTTCATCTGGGTACGAACCCAGTAAGAATATTTTAAAGAGGCGTTGATTTTATCAGCCCTGGTCACTCGATTTCAAACTGATACAGTTTTTCTGAATTCACCTGAGAATAAAATTATAATATTACTCGTCGGTTTGTCATCTCGACGAATGTTATATCATGTCACAGAACATATTGGTATTTTTGTTCTGTCCAAATTGATTGAGATTTTAAACATTGGGTCTGATGTCTTTCCTCTAGGAAGTAATTTGGCGTCAATACCTGAAGACGCGTTTGTTGTTTCAATTCAGCCAGCCTTGTCAGATAGGTTTTTCCAGAACCTTCTGTAGCATCTAACAAAAACAGTTTCGTCAGTACTTAAGGCGCCATTGGACCACCATACTAAATACTTCTCTTTATTCCGTTATAAATTTGGATTCGCTCTCATTTACTGTAGTAATGAACTCAGTAAGACGGTGCTAAGGGGTCAGTAAGAGAATTGCCTACAATCGTAGACAGTAAGAGAATTGCCTCCAAACGAAAACACAATATATTGTATGGAACATAGGGGACTATTTATTTGTCGGAAAATCAACAAAAATGTTTTGTGTTATGTCTTCTGACAAAAATGTTTTTTACTTTTCCCGCTGATTGAGATTGTACAAAATACTAACATATAGTACTACAATATAGCAAATAATTGCCTTAAACTACTGGGACTGTGACTGACACAAAATTTCTCATGACTTTTTCCCAGTAGTCGTCTATCTCGTCTTCAATTTACTTTAAAACCGGCCGGCAACGCTCCTGTTGTTCCTCTGGTGTTACACGGGACCGTGAGCGAAAGTTACCATCTTACCATCAGGTGATCCATACGCTCGTTTGCTGTCTTTTCCATAAATGAAATTGCTAAAGTGACAAAAAAATAATAATGTCTTCGATTTTCGCGATTGTTACACATTTTAAATGAAACACTTTTAACCGGATTAATGGCGTATATGGATTGTTGAACATGTTTTTTGAAAACCCGACGTTTCGAACACTTTACACTACTGTAAAGTCTGTAATCAATATACGCGATTAAACCGGTAAAAAGTGATTCATTTAAAATGACAATAAAATGTTTTTACGTCTACGTGTATGATGCGTCGACCCGTAGCAAAAATAAAAGCACGTCGAAATTTTTAAAATAATATATATTTTATTACTACTTTTTGTTACCTAATATTTCATTTTTTTATTTTTTATGTAATAAAAAATATATGTCAAGCTACACATCTTTAATTAATGCCATACTATATTAGTTATGATTGTTGATGGGATGTTCCATATCTTCATTTTTAATATGTGAATGTAAAGTGCTTGTCACGATCAACCTTTGTTAAAATATCATTTCAACATTTCTTATAATCAGTATGGACTGTTAAGATTGTTTATGGAATGATCCATATCTTCGTTTTAATATGACGATGTAAAATGCTCATGACGCTAAATAATTTTTGTTTAAACATCATTTCATCATTTCTTATACTTTGGTTGGACCGTTATGATTGTACATGATATGTTCCAGATCTTCGATTTTATTATATCAATGCAAAATCACCACCCTCTACAACTTCTGTTATAGATGTATTTAATTATTTCGAACAGTTTATCTGGTCTCCTGCTGTTCTGCATCCTCCTACATTGTGTACTGTTAAATGTACAAAAGTATCCCAAAAAACGTCCAAAAATGTTTACGTAATTAAGTTTATAAATAATATAATATAATAATATAATATATTATATTATTGTAAAAGATTGTAGCATCCTTTACTCATGTTGGCTGGTGATATCCTTAATTTCATATGTACATATTAATTGAAAATAGTTGTGTAGAAACTATAAATAATAGGGCTTAATAATATTAACAAAATCATCCCAGAATTGTGTGACTGTACACACATGTTGTGGGTTCGATCCTCACTTAAGGAAATGAGATAGATATTATATTTAAACTATATATTTTGATTCCATTTCTTCGCTCTAGTAACAAGGCAAAGCGAGGTGTTGAGTTTCACCACCCAACAATCAATGTCTTAAATTCAGCGAAAACTGGCAAACTGAACGGACTGTATTTACATTGGATCCTCAAACTTCCTCTGTCGACCCTGCCATGTGTGGGACACAGTGTGAAGCTACATATGTATGCATCCCAGCTTAGTGGCGCAACCTTTGGGTGTCGTTGTTGTGGTTGTGCGTTCGATTCCCACTGTAACGCATTATTTGCATAAGACAATGCTGAGCGTTGAATTCTGCCATTCAGTACATAAACGAAAAGTAGAAATCTGTCCTATATATAATCCTATTATGTGACACTTTTCAATCTAATGTTAAAGCTGAAAAAAATTAATAGCTGTCGTGCCAATAAAATTAAAAATTTGATTACACTAATGCAAATTCTGTGTTATAACAATAATTATACTTCACGATTTACATTTATTAATTTTACCAAACTTCAAAATAAGTATAGTATAAAAGCGAAACAAACGAACAGTTTATAACCACATTTGTTTTTCGGTCATAAATTTAAACAAGTTAAGCTAAAATGAAATTTTTGGTCGTCAGTATTGTATTATTGTATTTAATCACTATGGGTAGCTGCGCCTGTAAGTAATATAATATATTTATTGACATAAGATATAATTAATATGAATAATGTTTATTATATTTATTACAGATTTTTTAAATGATTTCTATTACCTTTATTATTTTAGATGTGCCTTATAGTAGTTATCCAAATTCTGCCGCTGGAAGAGCCGTAGGCGGTCCAACACCTCAAGCCAGTGGATACGCCGCTAACGCAGGCCTGGGACCTTCAATAAATGGTTTGAAATTTAAATTTTGACACTTTAATATTAATTTTAATAATTGTTCAACGAAAGTTACGAATCTCACCTAGATTTTGTTTCATTTATATGAACCATGGAAACTCGTATATAAATGAATACTATTTCGTTAGTCTGTATGTTACTATATGAAATCTTAAGTACTAATTCCAGCAGTATACATATTTTTATACTAATATTGTTTCGTAAATCACTTCTCATGTTATTCGAAAAAACACACAATATGAATACTGCAAACGATAATTTTATTTTAGCAATTGTTATATATCTTTTAATTAATTCGTTTAATGTGTTTACTACAAATATTTTTTTTGTCTTTAGTCAATCCGGTTAACAATGCGGTGTCTCGAAGCAATTCTGTACCTAGCAACTTCCAACAAGCAAATATTTCGCCTTCTAGTGGCTCTCAAGGATGTGGATATGGTCTTGTAAGATGAAACTTATATTTTTCATAAGAATGATAAGAATGATATTTTAAATGAAAAGAAGTATCTATTTTTAATTTTTTTAATTTTTTTTCCTCAGCTTCACGCTGTATCCCATCTCAGCCTATGACAGGTTAGGCGGATGGAACTTGGAGTGGCGGTACTCTACACCGCACTCTGTCTTGTTACAAGAGCAGAGAAATGAAAACATTAAATATTTAATTTGCAAATATTAAATGTTTCATTTTCTCGAGTCGAGGCTATGGACAGGTTCAACTAGAACCTACGAGTTTTTGCGTTTACAGCCACCTGTGCACTGACCGGCCTCATTACATCATATTGGCTATGGTATAGTGATTACGAACTTAAATTTATTTTAATCTTTTTTTCAGTACTGCTGAGCAACAGTTCTTGCCCACAAATATTGACCATTGTTTTTGAAATAAAAATGAATAATTTTAAATTTCCTTTTATTTTATTATCTTATTTAACAGTTTATTACTCCAACTAATTATGTTAGTACCTATAATAAACTTAGTTAAAAAAGTACCTCCGATATATTACATACTATTATTGTACATAAATATCTCACAGCAAAGTTCTTACCTTTCTGAGATTTTGACAAATTCTAAAATTCAGACCATGACCACACGTCCAGATGAGTTAATACAAAAGACAAAATCAAACAGACAGAAACTGAAATAGAAAAATGATCGAAATTGCCACATGGCCATAGCACACTGAATGGCTAAATTTGCGCAAGAGTCTGCAGATTCGTTCCCTCTGATTCCAGATATCCTGGAAACCATGCCAAAATCGACCTTTAAGTAACATAGGTACAATTCTTCACGAATTTTAAAAATAAATGAAGACCATAATTTATTTTGAAAGGGATTTCCCTTTACAGCTAGTATGCAGCTTAATGAGTCAGTATAAATAAGCTGCAGCAGCTTTATTAAAAGGATCTAAAGCAAATAACCCATAACCAATTTGACTGCGAATTATTGCATTGTATAGTAATTTTTGAGCAAAAGGGTATGCACCCCACCTCACCACACCAGAGACAGTTTTTAAAGCATTAAAACCTTTTTCACATTTTTGCTGATATGTTTAGCATGAGCAATTCCGTTCAGTGTATGATCAAGGATCATGCCTAAAAATTTAACATTATCTGCTAATTGTATATTATTATTACCACAATATTAAAAATTAGGACTCACTTATTTTTTTGAGAATACTATCGCCCGACACTACGTTACTGCCAATAATATGATGCCAAACCATGGCCAACGAGCCACTGGTCAAGATAGTGTTAGGATATTACAAAGGCTATTGACACACAATTCGAGGTCGTGAGTTTATAAGTTATATATACAACAGAGGACTAAGAGACAACATCGGTGGAATATTCAGCTGTTTCAGTTTCTGCGAAGCGGAAGACGGACATTATCATATGCAGAAGCGACATCTAGAAAAACCCCAACTAAATACTCTCCTTTGGTGAAAGCTCGTCAAATGTATGTGGTAAAAATATTGAGACTATCCGTGATATTTAACCCCTTTATGAAGCCAAATTGAGAGGGCGCTAAGATATTACTATTTCCTAATTTTTGATAAGGTAGATGCTAGGGCAATTGGTCTGTAGTAATTTAAATCCGATGGATATTTCCTAGGTTTGAGGATGAAAATGACAATTTGGGAGATCCAAGGTAGTAAAATATTGCCTGATTAAAATATTCTTACATTTACTTTAGAAATAAAAGAGTATGAGATAGTATTCTCACCTGTGCTAGTGTCTCTTAAATCCGTTAAGACATTTTTGAGTTCTATGGACAAAGACAAAGCGTCCGTTTCATCCGAAGATTTTCCATTACTTATTTGTTTTCTCTCTTCCTCTGATTGAACAGAGGGAAAACAGATAAATCGTTAGGCAGCGAAATCTCCTAACACTTCTCCATACCAGTGAGGAAGGAGAACGAGGACTATGAGATTCACAAAAACTGGCCCATCCAAGATTTTTCGTTTTCCTAGTCAACTTTCTTATTTTCGCATCTCTGCGTTTGTATTTCATAAAATTCTCCTTAGTCATAAAGACTGCATATGACTCCTCGGCAGATGTTGGCTGATCGACAGAATCAGAGCATTCCTGATTTCATTAAGGACTGAAATGCATCCAATTCTGTATGGAATGTTTTCTAGGGATGTGTAAGTCAGCCGCAGACAAGATGGTAGAGACGAAATGATCACAGTAAACAATAATATTTTGTAGTTTGCATGTTGGGCTAAATTACTCTGAAATTTAGCCTAACATGCAAACTACAAAGACGGCGTACACATTCCAGTTGGTTTGTTTTAGGTTAAATTTTAAAGAAGAATTAAGAGACGGAGAAGGAGGAGGTCTATTATGTATGATGAAATAAGTATAGGAAATCGGTCACTACCAAGCGTAAAATGTAACAGGCTATGATAGGATTCTGATTTGTATTAACCCTCCGGGTCGGAGAGCCATCACTGAAAATGCAAAGAGATATATCATAAATCACTTCTACCAAGAAAAGAGACAACCTATCACAGTAATAATACCCAAACAAAGATTGATGAGCTTTAAAATCACATAAGATCAAGACAGGACTAGGGAGCAGAGAGACTAGGGACCTAAGCTCAAGGAAAAGGGAGGAAGAAACAGGAGGGATATAAACAGATAAAAAGGAAATATTGAAAGCCCTCACAGCAACAGCATTCATCTATTGGCTGTGAGAGGGGAGAGAAATAAAATAATAAGGAGAGGAGTGTTTTGTGTTGTGTTGTGTGAATGAAAATAACACAACCTCCATATCCGTCATTTGTATCCTTCCTTAAACAAGAGAAACCTCACAGTCTAAAGTGGGAATCAGGCAGCAGCTATGTTTCCGAGAGAGCAATAAAGACAGGATTGTACAAAAAAATAATATTAAGTCATTCGTGCTTTTTGGCACGAATACTTTTACTATTCCATTGTAGACAGTTCAGAGTTGCCATTGTTTAGTATTTTAAATAAAATTGTTAGTAAATTTTCGGTTTCGGTATAGGAAGTTTTTTATATTTATTATGGGTTTCAGTAAATGCAACCAATAGATCTTTTCTGGATTCTATTGGACTGTCAACACCTCGGTTAAAAATGCAACCATTTGGAACGGACGAGGGACATTCGGCATTTAGGGCAAGATGAGTTTGTCTGTTATATCTCTTTGCTAAAGGAGTACGGGGACGAGGAAATTAAAAACAGTCTTTTTGTAAGATCTGTTAGAAATAGTAGGAGCTGGCGTTTCAAATATTGAGGAAGCTGCACAAGTGGGCGGTGGGGATATTTCCTGAGCTATATCTACATAGGATTTGCAAATTGAAGGGAAACGAGCGTAACCCTCTATATAAAATACTCATTCTTGACAATTTTGGAATTTTGATAGACTATTGCCTAGCAAACTCAGGACACTCCTTGTCAGTAGCAAAATGTTTGCTCTCACAATATAAACAAAAAGCAATAACCCTATAAGTGTCATATTCTTCCCCATTATGAGACTGGGAACCTTGGCTTCGATCTACTCTGTGGTTTTATGTGACCAAACCGACAACAATTTAGGCACTGGACAATGGGAAATTTGTATGGTTCAATTAGGAGAGAGGAATGATATGAAAATACCCTTTCAGGCAACTTTTGACCATGGAATGTAACTACAACTGACTGAGTCGGAACCCATGTAGTCACGTCCTCGCTTACACACTTTCTATTTAGTTGTGTTGAAATCATTGATCACTTGTGTACAACCTGAGGAAATTCCAAAGAGTCTACAAACTCATCCAGCGAAAAGTCCACTGGGACATCTCTTACAATAATCATTTGAGTGTTATTAAAAGTAGGAATAACTGCCATATATTTACTCAGACTCAGAATGGGATTGGATAAAAATAAATTCGCTGCAGTAGCTGTTGAGAACTCAACGTTGATTTTGTTGTGACCAACACATTTCACTCCATCACTAGGTGATATTACTTATTTTATTTACATGGAGAAATCGGCCAACCTTGATAGCCTTAATAGAAGTCCCAGCAGCAGGATCTGAAGTTTTCCTCGACACATATAATATAAAAGGGAGTTTGTCCGAATCAATATGGAATTTTAGACTATCGGACACGGGTGTACATGTTGAATGGACGGATTAGCAGTAGCTGGGTCAATAGTCTTTTTTTATTGAGTCTTAATTTTTTTTTATAATCTCGTCCCTCTGACGTAATCAGAGACTTTGGATATCCTCTTATATTAAGTTTTCTACAGTCGTAATTTAAAAAAATGTCGTGTGGTTTGTATTATCTAGTTTATATGACTTATTTTATACTGCTTATTATTCTACTTTACTACTTATTTACTGTTTATTATTCTACTACCTTATACATTGTTATTTACTGTTTATTATTCTACCTTATGCCTTATTATTTATTTATTTTTACGTTTGTTTTTATATCTATTTCAACTTTGTTCTTTTGAAGCTATTTTAAATGTATATTTTAAATGTAAATTATGGATTGCAGTCTAGTGCGAAAGAGTTTAATTCATCCGAACTTGACAAAATTAGTTTTTTAATATTTGCAATTTTTATTTCAATTTGACAAGCACTTTAATTTGACTCCGTTTTGCATTTTGAATTATACCTAGTGATATCGTTGATGTCTCCTCACTTTCTACAAGTTTATTATATCCTGTTTCTTCACGAAACCTGGTGATAATAGCTGCAATCTGATAAATGAGGGAGACATTGATGCTATTTTTGAGCCCATGAGCTGATTTTATGGCTTTAAAACCGAACGTCGCTGTTCTGATAGACCCGACTAAAATAAATGGGGGATCCAAATGTTTATTTTGCGTCCCGACATTTGTTACCGCTCGACTTTAATCTGGCTTCCCGGTAAACAAACGTGATACGAGTTTGCGGTAAGGTTATGTTCTTCCAAGTGAGTTTTTTGTTCATTATTGTTTGTAATTGTAGTTGTAATTTGGTTTTAATTTTAAGTTTCATTTTATATTTTCCTTTCAGGTTTATCTGGCCAACAGTGTATCTAGGGTTTATTGGAGCAGGAGGGGCGGCCTCAGCAATATGCGATGCAGACTCCTGCCAGTGCATCCCATTTTCGTCGCACTGGGCATTCTGCGCTGAACGCATTATGGTCGGCTTTTTCCACTTTAGCGTCAGCGTAGTTGCAGCAGGATGGTGGTACATTCTGACCCAGCCAGCACTTCGTCCTTAAGTGGTGTCCCTACAATGGATGCACCTGGGGGATTTTCCTTGCAAAAACGCCGTCCGTGCCCGTAGCCTAGGCAGAGAGAGCACTGCACGAATGGCGAAAAATCTGCCACTGTGATCTTTTGCAAGTCGATATGCAGCGCTCCCGCCGCATTTGCCCGGCTCCACACTTTGGGGGACACCCTTATGATTACATGGTCTGTGAGCGGGTTTCTAGCTTTACGGCGAATCCTTATTTCCGCTCGGAACTCTTCGTCGGTAATGCCGTCGAATAAAGTCCGATTCTGATTCCTCAGAGCGCTCTGAATATCGGCGTATGTATTATACGCCAGAACGTCCCAGAGAATCAGAAGCGGATCCTTATTCTTGACATCCTCGACGTTTGACCGGTCGCTTGCACTTTTCAGTCGCTTCATTACCTTATTCCTCTCCTCTTCTGAACAACACCCCAGTATCACTTTTCGATCTTTTGCCTTTTCTACATTTGCCCATCCTTCTTTCGCATTAACCACTTTTCTTATCTGTTCAAGAACTTTTTCCCCTGTATCCATATCGTTTTTCGAGGAGACCACAACCGAGTGCAGTGCAGCTGGCTGAGGACTGGGCCTCTTGGTTTCACCAGCAGCCACACTCGCGTATGTGATCTTCTCGAGCGTGTCTTTTTGTTTCTCCATTGCCTGTTTCAGGTCCTCCATTTTCTCCCCGTTCTTTCTAATTCATTCCGTATGTTCATCCAACTTCTTTATAAATTCTTCTTCCATAGTTTTGCATTCATTACTCTGTTTCCTTTCCTCTATTATTTCTGTGATGCTTTCTTTCTTTGCTTCCTCCTCCGCTTCCTTCACCAACTGATATAACCGCTCAATCGCACTTGTGACCTCTGCCTTTATGTCGGTTCGCAAGTTGCGCGAGTTACCCAGATGGATTTTGGCTTTGGTCAAGTAGGCCTTGCCTTCGGCGGTTCTATTTTTATGTGTCTGTTTGTCTGTCGTCTTCGATTCTTGAGGAAATGCCTTTGATTTTTGTTTTTGAGGACGGGACGGTACAGTCGAGGGACTTAGAGATTTCTGTGGGGTAGTCTTCGGAGAAGGTGGAGTGTCCAGAACTACGCCTTCTTCGGTGGAGCCTCACGACTCTCTCGCAGAGTTCTGCCTGTTTCACCTCGCGGGTGTGCGGTACCCAAACATTACGATTAGTTGAGGGACTCGTCAGTTAAAATATTCTAAATAGTGTAAAAGGCCACTCAGATGTCAATAGTTTAAAATAAAGTTTATTTGCTGAAGAGAAAACAAAGATAAAATTTATCAAATCTACATTATGTGAAGGTGAGTCAACACGTTGCCTTTTTCGCGATATACTCTGTAAGTCGCATTTGCCCAACCAGGATCTGAGGGATCAGGCGAATGCGGATCAGCATGCATTTTGAAATAAACTAACCTAAGTTACCTTATAATTAACTAATCTATTAGAAAAACACCACAAACACTCACAACAGACAAACATCTTAATAAAACCGATCTGCTTTAAGAAACTACACTTTTCACTTTAAATATATGTAAAAATGACACTTAAGTAAAAAACCCTCACAAACACGTGTGCTAACCGAAACAAACGTCAGCAAAGTAACAACCTTAAGATCTAAAATCCTTCATCCTTCTTCTTCCGTAATTTTACGGAAGAAGAAGGATGAGGGATATAAACAGACAGAAGAAAAATATAAAATGTTCTTACAGCAACAGCACTAATCTCTTGACTGTGAGTTGGGAGAGGGATACGGAAGTAAGGAGAGGAGTGCTGGATGAATACTTTTACTATTCCACTGCAGGAATTTCAGTGGAGCCATTATGGAGGATTTTATAGATTTTAGAAAGACTTAAGACGGTAAAGGAAATTTGTCACAGGTGAATTTTATGCTCAGAAGGATATCTGTTGAACTGTCAATATCCTGGTTCAGAGCATAACCATTATTAAGGGAAGAATAATAATTACCAATTATGGATTGGTGAGCTTGTCTATTTTATTCTTTTGCAAGAGGAGCGCGGGGACGAGGGGATTGAACAACTGTCTTACGATAGGACTTAGTAGGTGGATATGAGATTGACGGGAAGAATTTGTGACAACTTGAGGGGAAACATTATTTTAGCAACATGCGAGTAAGATTGTTTGACAGGAGAAAATCGAGAAGAGGCTTCTATGTAAGATATACATTCTTTTTTTAGCTCCACGCTGTATCCCGCACGAGGCGGGGTAGGCAGGAAACTCCGTTCCACTTCCGTTGCCCACTTTCCGCCGAATTTGAGGCATTGCATGTTGAGTGGCAGAACTCAACGCCGCACTTTGCTTTATTACCAGAGCGAAGAAATGAAACATATATATATATATATATATATATATATATATATATATATATATATATATATATATATATATATATATATATATATATATAATATATATATATATATATATATATATATATAATATATATATATATATATATATATATATATATATATATATAATATATATGTATATATATATATATATATATATATATATATATATATATATATATATATATATATATATATATATATATATATATATATATATATATATTATATATATATATATATATATATATATATATATATATATATATATATATATAATATATATGTATATATATATATATATATATATATATATATATATATATATATATATATATATATATATATATATTATAATATATATATATATATATATATATATATATATATATATATATATATATATATATATATATATATATATATATATATATATATATATATATATATATATATATATATATATATATATATATATATATATATATATATATATATATATATATATATATATATATATATATATATATATATATATATATATATATATATATATATATATATATATATATATATATATATATATATATATATTAGGTTTACTTTACTGACAATAATTCTCTATAATTAGTTAACAATGGGGCAAATTACATAATCAAGATTAACTAAACAATCTGTTATATATGGGTTATGTATGATAAATTGCTGACCTGTGAGCAAGCAATGCTGAGTTGACCCCCTGGGCCCTAGGCCAGAGGCTCGCTTAAGGAATAGCGTCACTCATAAGTCGGCAGTGGCGAGAGTCACTCATACTATTTCTTATTTTATATTTCTATCTTTATACTATGTCATTTTTACTAATTCTAAGTGTTATACAATAATTAAGTTTTATCAACCATTAACAAAAATTAATAAAATGTGTAGTGAAATAAAATCTTTTTTTTAAAAACTAAAATTAAAAACCCCGTATAACATTTTGGTGGCAGCGTAAGGGATTTCTTAGAAATCCGGTAACGCCTCTGTGAATTTTTGAAGAAAAGTGAAAGTGTGAACATTTTGTGTGAACTTAAAACAAAGAACTTAATTTGTTACAAAAAAAAATGAAACATTTTGTGTAAGTTCGTCACAATTCGCCGTCTCGCTTCACACTACGTATCCCGAGTATCCAGAGTTTTACAACAGTGAAAAACATGTTCCCGCTATACCTGTAAGTCATATGTTTTAGAAATTTAAAACATTACAATAAACTTTGTCCAGACATTCCACGCATTAAGAAGCCGCATACCTAAAGTGATAACGACGTGTCTCAGTGCAGTGCTTAAGTTACATTTAATTTTAAGATTATAACCTTGACAATACCTTTACTATAATACTGTTACTTTATTCTAGTTCTATATATATTTAATAAGTTTTGTCCTTTTTTTTTATTATTTTAAATTACAGGCAGTTTATTTAATTTGCTTTTATTGTATTAATGAGTAAGTTTAGGGAAATTAAAGACGAGGATATAAAGATGTCTGAGATAGACCTGAACGTGCTTATTAAATTTATTGGAACTTTCGATGGTTCCCGGGAAAAACTTAACCCGTTTTTAAATAATTGCCGGAATGCTATTAACTTAGCTTCCTCATCACAGGCCGATATTCTGTTTAAATATATTTTAAGTAGACTCGAGGGTAAAGCTGAAGCAGCTTGTACTGTAAAAGTTTTTACACAATGGGCACAGTTAGAAGAATTTCTAAAAACACAATTTGGAGATAGGAAACATTATGCCTATCTATTGTCTGAATTACAGGATTGTAAACAAGGTCGTACTGAAACAGTTAGCCAATATTCTCTTAGAGTAGAATCATGCTTATCGAAGCTATTAACTGAAATAAATATTTCAATCCCTACTAAAAAAAAGGATGAACTAGCAGGTAGGGTTGCAGCCATGCAAGATCTAGCATTAAATGTATTTTCAGTAGGTCTGCATCCTCAATTAGCCACGATAGTGAGATGCAGAGATCCAAATACTCTCAACGAAGCTATTAATTTGGCCATTGCAGAAGAGAAAATTGTAGGGGTAACACATAAAAAACACTCAAACTCTCTGTCAAATACTCTTAGCCAAAATGAATCTTCTCATAATTATAATTTAAATTCGTATTCAAGGCCTCAAGCACAATTCAGATCATCTACTTCTAATGTTCCAATATGTCGATATTGTAAAAATCCTGGCCACACCATCGAAAACTGTCGAAAACGCGAATACAATAGAAATCGAGCCCGTAATTTTGAGCATCCTGTAAATTCAAATAGGTCATCCTTTAATAGACCTCATCCGCAAACTCAACATAGAGTAAACTTTATTGATGAAGTCGAAAATAGTGATGAAAATGAGAATAATGATGCCAATAAAAAAAACTTCTAGTGGTCTCGCATAGGTGTCGTGCGAGACACCGTGTATATACTAAATCCGACGCCACTCCCTGGTCCTTTCCTAAATCTACAAATATTACTTCTACTAAATCCAATTCCACTGAATCAAATACCGCTGTTTCTACTAAATCCAATTGTACTAAATCAAATACCACTTCTACTAAATCCAATTCCACTGAATCAAATACCGCTGTTTCTACCAAATCCAATTGTACTAAATCAAATACCGCTGTTTCTACTAAATCCAATGCCACTGAATCTAATACACCTAACATTACCATATCCATTAAACCCAATTATACTAAGTCCTCTGAGTCAAATACCTCTGCTTTTATTAAATCCAATTCCATTTTTTGTAAACCCTCTGAATCTAGTCTCACCTCATCAAATTATTTCAATGTTCCGTCTACTAGTGGCTCTATTCATAACTTTACGGCAAATACGAAACATAACAAAATAAACATTCATTCCCACGGAATTTCCACTCAACCAGGAAAAATATACAATATTACAACAAATCCGCAGAAAAGCTACTTACCTTTTATAGAAATCAAAACGTCTCTTTCAACAAGACCTTTAAAATTACTCATTGACAGTGGTGCATCTATTAGTCTTATTAAAGCAAGTTGTATTGAAGAAATGCCCGAAATAAAAAGAAATATTGTTTCTTTCAGCGGTCTAGGTACTTCAAATAACCCATTACAATCTTTAGGACAAATTACTATTGAATTTAATCAGCTTAAACATGAATTTCATCTTGTGCCAGAATTAAGCTTTCCTTATGATGGTATACTTGGTAACGACTATTTTTCTACATCAAAAAGCAAAATCGATTATATCCAAAATGCTTTATTCATTGACGGAAGTAAATTTGACCTTAAATTCCAAAATCCAATCTATGTCATTTCCCCCAGAACAGAAACAGTGATTGAATGCTCCGTGTCTAACCCTGAAATTAAAGAAGGATTAATCGTTGATCAAAATCCTATAGATCATCTCCTTATAGCAAATTGTCTAGTCACAGTAAAACCAAATCGTAGAGTCAATATATCTGTTGTGAACACCTCTGAATCTGTTCTTAACGTCAATTCAAATCTTAAACTAAAAATTACACCACTTCATGAAGATGATGCTCATAACATCTTCTATTCAGCAGAATGCTATTATAACTTAAATGCTGTAGATCGAACTGAAGAAGTTCTTAAATTATTACGAGTTTCACATTTAAATGATGAGGAAACTGATGCCCTATTTGACCTCTGTTCCAAGTTTTCAGATATTTTCCATTTACCTAACGATAAACTGACTTGTACTGACGCCTTACAACATGAAATAATAACTACTTCCTCTGTTCCTATTAATACAAAATCCTACAGATTTCCCGAAGTACATAAGCAAGAAGTCCAATCCCAAATTGATAAAATGCTAGAGGATGGAATAATTAAAAACTCCACCTCTCCCTGGTCTTCCCCTATTTGGGTGGTTCCTAAGAAAATCGACGCATCTGGACATCGGAAATGGCGAGTTGTCATAGACTACCGTAAACTCAATGACATCACAATAGGAGATTCATATCCAATACCCAATATTTCAGAAATTCTTGACCAATTGGGAAAGTGCAAATACTTCACTACTCTCGATCTTGCATCTGGTTTTCACCAGATAGAAATGGCAGCGCAAGACGCACCCAAAACTGCCTTCTCCGTCCCACAAGGTCATTTTGAGTTTACACGCATGCCTTTTGGCCTTAAAAATGCACCCGCCACTTTTCAACGACTAATGAATTCTGCTCTCACTGGCTTGCAGGGTGTTCAATGCTTCGTTTATTTAGATGACATAGTAATATATTCTTTTGACCTTAATAAACATATAGATAACCTCACAAGCATCTTTAATAGACTTCGCACATTTAATTTGAAACTTCAACCAGACAAATGCGAATTTTTACGTAAAGAAGTTTCATATCTTGGCCATATTATAACAGACAAAGGAGTGAAACCCAATCCTGAAAAGACTAAAGCTGTGCAACAATTTCCAATCCCAAAATCTCCCAAAGACATTAAATCCTTCCTTGGACTAGTGTCCTATTATAGACGGTTTATCCCTGAGTTCTCTAAAACTGCTAAACCTTTAACTAATCTTTTAAAGAAAGATGTCTCATTCCTCTGGCAACACGAGCAACAACATGCCTTTGAAACCCTAAAAATTGCTCTTACCACCGCTCCTATACTTGCTTACCCAGATTTTACTAAACCTTTTGTTCTCACTTGCGATGCCTCGAACTTTGCTATTTCAGCTATCCTTTCTCAGGGCTTGATTGGTCATGACCGCCCGATTGCTTATGCGTCTCGAACCTTAAACAAAGCTGAATCAAATTACAGCGTTACAGAAAAGGAATGTTTAGCCATAATATTTGGAACCAAGATGTTTCGACCATATTTGTATGGTAGACGTTTCAAAATCGTCACTGATCATAGGCCCCTCAAATGGCTATTCAATTGTAAAGATCCTGGTTCTAAACTTGTCAGATGGAGACTAAAATTAGAAGAGTTTGATTATGAAGTAGAGTACAAAAAGGTAAAATAAATAGTAATGCAGACGCACTATCGCGATTTCCAGTAAATCCTATACTAAATCCACAACCTTCTACGTCAAAAGATTCCCATAATCCAAATTTGAATCCAGAACCAGAAATACCTAAAGAAGTTCTCGAAGAATTGACGGACCTCGGTGCTCTAGACCTTAGCCCACTGGAGGGACAAAACATAGACTTCAGCCCATTGGAGCTTCCTTCTATAGATTCCTCCTCCAATAATGACCCTATCCTAATACCGGATCCTGTAGTTGAAAATACAAATCCACCTATGAATAATTCCCCAGATTCCATGATTCCCAGTCCTATTCATGATAATAATGACTATTCCAATTTCCTTAAATCATTTAGCGCAAGGAATACTTCATATAATACTTATATCAAAGAATACAATGAAAATCTTCTCAAAACTGCTTCTAAAACTATTCTGATTCCGGTATCAATAGATTTCGATGACTCAAATCCTTATCTTCACGATATTATATCTATTTCTGAAAACCCAAGTATGATAACTGAAGGTGAACGTGAACTTTATTCTTTCAAAAAGTTTACTATAAAAGATAAATCATTTTATCTCCTTTTCACTAAAGTATATTATTTTGATAATTGTACTTATCCAGACTTATTTAAAACTGTTAAATCGGCGAGAGATGATATTTTACTCAGTGGCACTATCAATGAAATTTCTATATCTGACTTTAAAAACCCATTTGAACAACATTCTTTTGTTAAAATTTATGGTATACTTATGTATTTATTTAATAATACCAATGTTAATATAAATATTTACCATAATACGATAATCTATCCTGTCCCAACTGAAATAGCTAAAATCTTGAAAGAAAATCACGATATCCCGATTGCAGGACATTTAGGATCTAACAGAATGACAAAAAGGATTAGAGAACGGTATTACTGGAAGAACATGAATTCAGATATAGAAACTTATGTAAAAAATTGTAAATTTTGTCAATCCAATAAAGCACTTCGTAAAATTAATAGATCCCCTATGCAAATAACAACCACTTCCACTCGACCTTTTGACAGAGTTAGTCTTGATATCGTAGGCCCTCTTCCAGAGGCTGGACTTATTTCATTAAAGTATATCCTAACTCTTCAAGATGACTTAACTAAGTTTTCAATTGCCTATCCCATTTCTAATGCCACAGCAGAAGATTCCTGTGAATGCCTTCTACATTTTATTTCTCTCTTTGGTATACCAAAAACAATTCTTACTGATCAAGGCACAAACTTCACTGCCGAGCTATTCAAAAAAACATGTGAGTTCTTAAAAATAAAACAAATTTGGTCCTCACCTTATCACCCACAAACCCAAGGTGCTCTTGAAAGAAGCCACTCAACACTTAAAGAGTACTTGAAGTCATATGTAAACGAAAATCAAACAAATTGGCATAAGTTTGTGTACACGGCAATGTTTACGTATAATAGTACAATCCACACAACTACACAATTCACCCCATTCGAATTAGTTTTTGGGCATAAACCCTTCATACCAGACTCTATTTTCAACTCAACCCTTGACGTAACTTATCCAGACTACATTAAAATGCTACAACATCGCCTTAAAATATCTCATGCAAAAGCTTTAGAAAATATCAATGCGTCAAAACAAAGATCTAAAACATATTATGACAAACACTCTCAACCAATAAAATACAAAGTAGGCGAATATGTTTATTTAAAAAATCATTTAAGGCTCCGTAAAGCCTTATCCCCACAGTGGAAAGGACCCTATAAGATCGTAAAAATTCATGGTAATAATACCTTATCCTTACTTATAAATAGGAGACACGTAAAACATCATTACGACGAAGTAAAACCAGCATATGATACTATTAGCTAATTTACCTTTATGTTATCTACAACTTTACATTTTATATCAATATTATTTTTATTAAACTTTAAAATTGAAGTACTGAAATTTATATCCAATAATAGTTATAAATACTTATGCTTGCAGAATGATCGTGACGTTCACCGTCTTAACGACTGCTAATAGAGAAAGCCCATTCATCACTCAAATCTACAGAAGTCCTGGTATACTTTTTGACCCAGTAGGGACTGTCAAGATTATGAATGATCAGTTTCACATTGTTATTCCTTTAGACTTGTCTTCTTTTAGAGAACATATTGAAAATATCCAGCATGTATTTAATATTATTCGGTTTCAATGCCGAGAAACCAAAGATATCGAGTATTTGCAATGTCAAAATATGCTGCAGCCGTTAGAATCATTGTATAAAGATGTGCTTCATGATTATAATTCTTTATCCCATATTATTTCTAATAACGTAAATAAAAGATCCGCATGGTTTTCTGGCGTAGGTGTCGTTTTTAAACATATTTTTGGAACATTAAACGAAGATGATGCTGAAGATTATAACAAAGCTATTAAAGTTTTATATGATAATGATAAATTATTGGGCGATTCTATACGAAATATTGTCATGATTTCGCAATCTGCTATATCCAATATCAATCAATCTTTTAATGAAATGAATATTAATCAAGCCAAACTTAATAGTGTCGTTGATGAGTTGACTATGGCTATAAACAATGAAAGCCAGATAATAAAAAAGGATAGTTTTAAGATTAAAATTAATTATATTTTAAATATTTTACAGTCTCATTTATTGACTCTTTCTTTTAAAATAGAGGATATTGTAAACTCTATATTGTTTGTGAAGAATAATGTATTACACCCTTCAATTCTATCTCCGAAGGAAATGTATAATGATATATTAAATAATCTTAAGTTAATTCCAAAATTTAAGGACTTTCCAGTAAGCATAGAGTTAAGTAACATCCATGTTTTAATTAATATTGCTAGTTTAGTTTGTTATTATTATGTTAATAAGTTAGTTTTTGTTGTTAAAATACCATTAGTAGATGCTCAAGAATACAATATGTACAATACTATACCTTTACCTACTCCACACGATCCTAATAATCACTCCTATGTTATGATACTACCCTTTGAAGAATACTTTATTGTAAGCAAGGATAAAACCTCATATAGCTATCTAAAAGATTTAAGTTCATGTAAAACAATCCTTCCTGTAACTTATTTTTGTGATATAACGGAAATCTTCAATATTCCTAGTAATCCATCCTGCGAAGTAGAAATAATGACTGAAGCCGTTTCTATCTTGCCTAATACTTGTGAATATAAATATATACAAGGATCTATAGATATTTGGCATAGATTACACAATGATGAATGGATATTTGTGCAGTCAAAAGCTACAAAACTCACATTTGAATGTGAACAAAAAGAAATTCATGAAACCATAATATCAGGTACAGGAATTCTTCATATCCCATCAACCTGTATAGCATACTTTAAAAGATTTAAATTCATTCCGAAATCAAATCCTGAGATCAATGTTCCAACAATAATATCAGACTACAATATAATAAATGATAGTTGTTGTAACCTTATTAATTTCAATAAAATTCAACTTACAGTTCCTAATTTGACGATTAATAATATTAACTTAGGAAAACTTAAATTATTCAAACAGAAATCTAATAGGGTATTAGATGATTTAGACTTGCGCGATCCTTTTATTCCCTTTTATAATAATCAAATAAGTTTTAATATAATTAGTATCCTATCCTTTCTTACAGTCTTAAGTATCTTAGCCCTGTATTTGTATAAAAGATTTATAACCCCAATGTTATCTAAAAAAGAACAAAATGTTGATGCTGATATTGTAAATCCACCTCAATTGAGAATTGAATAAATTTGTAAAACTTACCCTTTAGCGATAAGTTTTTTCCTAAAGGGGGGGTTGTTATATATGGGTTATGTATGATAAATTGCTGACCTGTGAGCAAGCAATGCTGAGTTGACCCCCTGGGCCCTAGGCCAGAGGCTCGCTTAAGGAATAGCGTCACTCATAAGTCGGCAGTGGCGAGAGTCACTCATACTATTTCTTATTTTATATTTCTATCTTTATACTATGTCATTTTTACTAATTCTAAGTGTTATACAATAATTAAGTTTTATCAACCATTAACAAAAATTAATAAAATGTGTAGTGAAATAAAATCTTTTTTTTAAAAACTAAAATTAAAAACCCCGTATAACAGTGCGTTACTGTCATTTAAGAAAGTTAATCAATATCAAAGTTAAATAAAATGAAACGAACTCACAGTCTTAACGCCAACCGCCCTCACGCACGATAACCAACAAACAGCCCCGAACCCGACTATGCGCTAGCTTTTATGTATGTGTACGATGGCAGTGGGTGTTGGTACTCTTCTAACATTAGATACTCTTATAACACGCTGCTCGCACGCAGAACACTCCACTTACACGGCCTGTCCTGATCCTGCACCGTCCTCGGCTGCATTGAAGATTTTTTCTGTAAGCAACAGCAGAGGCTTGAAAACTTCATCTGGTGGAGTTTGCCTGCGTCGCCCGAATTACACGAAACAGCAACCGCAGAGGCTCTTGATGGGTTCATGTGGTGGAGTTTGCCTGCTTCGCCCGAGTGACACGAAATAGTACATGAGAGTCCCGCGGCCAGTTTTCATCAATACAATCTAAATAAGAACATAGCCGTTAATTATGCGCAAACAATGTTGCCTATTCTGTCATTCCTCACGCAAACAAAGCCCTCATACAAAAATAAACTTTCGTAACAGAAATAAAACACTCCACATTCTTACTAAAGTCTCACTCAAACTCATACTTGAACTTGCAAGCTCCCACGTTAACATCGTGAACCGAAATTACGTGTGATGACCGTAAAACCACGTGTTCATGAATAATATACGCCTCACGCCTAATACACAGGACTGCGATACAAAACAGGACTGCGCCTCACACACACCCAACACTCGGGACTGCGTTACAAAACAGGACTGCGCCTCACACACACCCAACACTCGGGACTGCGTTACATCCCAGAACTGCGCCTCATGCACGCCCAACACACGAGACTGCGCTACAATACAGAATTGCGCCTCAGGAGCGTGTCTGCAGAAGCAAGCACGCCTCAGGAGCGCGCGTGCCGCTCGTTCCTCGAGCGCGCCTTCGCAGCAGCACGCCTCAGGAGCGCACCTGCACGCCTCAGGAGCGCGCCTTTCACGAACACGCCGTCACGGCCGCACGCGTCGAGAGCGCTCCGTCGGAGAACATCGTCAGCATAATATAGTAATAGCACATGGACTAGGGGCCACCGGGGGCCACAGCTTACACATTAGTCAATTGCGCTGCGACTGTAACGTTAAAAGAAATATAATAAATAATCGCACTCAAAGAAAGCAGCGCAGCTCTCAGGACACCATTCTCCTTTCCACAAAGGACGCAACTTCTTCGCTCTTGACGCAACTTCAGTTGTCTTGCCTCTGGCTCCACTTAATAATTTCAGCTCGTACCGGTCACTCTGAAGTACTTTCACGACGCGATATGACCACCTTATACCAAAATCGAGGAGTTTTCCTGAGGACTTAGACGTTGCCATAGTTACGATGACTACAAGATCACAAATTCCTTTTAAAGAACAACTTGTCTACTTTCGCGAACCAGAAAAATAGTTTGTTATTGCTTATGAGATTAGGGATGCATTGAAAGCACCGTTATCAATAAAGAGATCAACAGGTCTTGAGTTACGGCGGTATTTATATTGCTTATTTTTTTTTTTATTTCGCGCTTGACGATTCATTACACAAGTTAACTTTATGACGACTTTTGGGCTTCATAATGAGCTTTTATAAAATAATCCTCCTCATTGTGTCCTGTTTTCTCAGGAACAAATGGGCCTAAGGCCATTAGTGCCATTGTCTGTGAATTTACGGCTCTTGTTACATTTGTTCCGCAGATGTCCGAGTTGGCCGCTAATAAAACATTTGTGATTGGTTTTACCGGAGCCGTCAGGATTACGTTTTTTTTATATCTTTAGACAAAGAAGTCTTTCTGTCGTAATTCATGTAGTTATGGGACCCTTTAACATATGTGGATAAAAAATGAAACAAGGTTTTCCGTCGTAAGGTTAGCATTAGTGGCTGATACGCGAACTTTTATGTCACCTACGCCATTGACAACTATTTGAACCTTGAGTTCTCCACTTAGGCCTTTAATCATGCGTAATCGGAGTAAAGTGCATAATCTGCGTACGATAAATAATTATCCGACGTGGTATTTAAAACCTTTTGAAGAATTTGCATGTAATTAATTTTTTGAGGGCACGGGGACTTAAATTCTTTTACAAAATTAGACCACGAACGTTCTTGAGTGCTCCATTCGTTAAGCCAAGTTTTTGCGTCCCCTCTTGCAAATGAAAGCAATGAGCGACACACACACGACAGCGGGAAGAACACTCGAACTCGTCGCAATGCTTTACACGCCTAGCTCTTTCCACTTCATTACATCATACTTCGAAGTTATTTATGGCCCGGTCAAAGCTTGCCACAAAAAAACAATTATCAGATTTACCTCTGCCTAGAAAATCTAATGTGTAGTGTCGACAAGTATTTGTGTCGCAGAATTATAATTTTTATGTTCGCTGCTATTCGTGAATAAGTAAAACGACACGAACGATCGCTACGATGCGACGGCGAATAATATCTACTCTGCTGCGGACTTTCTTTATTTTGATTATGACAAATTAACAAGCGAGGAAGAAGCAGAACGCCTTCTGGCTGACCGTTGACGCACGTGCATTTTATCAAGAAAATTAAGAAAAGACAAAAAGAAAGATAAAAAAGAAAACTGCAACCGACTTCTACACTTTTTCCGACACGCGATACAGTAGTAACTAGTGCCGATTTGCTTGCATCAAGTTAATACACGTAATGTTTAAGCAAAACAAAAAAAATAAAGATTCTTTACTTTATACAAATCTAATAGTGAGCGATAAATCCCATCCCACTTCTGATTTTAGGAATCAGAAATGTTATTTATAAAAAAAGAGACATTTTAGGATGGATTACAAGTGGTTTATTACAAAGTTTACTTTACTGACAATATTTCTCTAACTTTACTGACAATAATTCTCTATAATAAGTTAACAATGAGGCAAATTACATAATCAAGTTTAACTAAACAATCGTTACTGTCTTTAAATAAAGTTAAACAATATCAAAATCAATATTAAATAAAATGGAACGAACTCACAATATCAACGCCAAACGCTCTTACGCACGATAACCACCGCAACAGCCCCGAACCCGTTTTTTTTTCTGAGTAACTCAACTGCTGTTGACCTGGGATGGTCTTGTGATTGATTTTGATGTTCACCGGGCGTGGAGGGGCGAGTGTGGCTCGGCCCTGAAGAAATACATACGAGATTTTATGAACGCTCGTGAAAGAAACAGCGATCGCAGGGAATGCCCTGCGTACGCTAATCAGGATGGTCTGTGACCGTTTATCCCCGTCGCACCGAGGCACGGACGTGCCGTGAGACCCCGAACCCGACTATGCGCTAGCTTTTTTTTCTTGTGGCAACACGGATATCGAAACATTTTTAAAACTTCTCCCGTGAAATTAAATAAAATTATTAATATCTTCTATTGTTAAATTTGGTGCAATTTGTGAAATAGTTCTATATTAGACATTTGTACTGTTATTACAATTCAGTACTTAAAAGTGTGTAAAACTTTAAATTTAAAGTGTTAACCTGTGTTTGTTCGTATGCTGTCATCGAAGAAGTAACGAACTATATTTAAAAATTTTACTATTATACTTTCTGTTTATTGCTTTCCCTTTGTTGTCAAACACTTATATAAGTTCATAAGCTTTTAATACAAGTTCGTACTGCCCTAAACAGTTTCTCCAGTATTGTTTGCGGATGATATATCGCTACTTTTTAAAATGAAAAGAAGACAAAAAGTATATGACGATGTAAACAATGCTCTCTCAAAAATAGTACATTGGTTTAGCGCTAATAAGCGCTTTTAAATAGTAAAAAAAGTAAATGTGTAATTTTCCGAACACCCAACACGAAAATTGTAAAAGCCAATGTACTTTTAAATGGTGAAGCCGTGGATCCTGTTGATTCTACGGTATTTCTCGGGATCACCATTGACTTTAAATTGCAGTGGGGACCTCATATTGATGGATTGGCGAATAGACTTAGTTCAGCAGCCTTTGCGATTAAAAAAATCAGAATATTAACAGACGTGGAAACGGCTCGCCTCGTTTATTTTAGTTACTTTCATAGTATTATGTCCTACGGCATTTTACTTTGGGGTAATGCAGCCGGTATTCAATCAATCTTTGTCTTGCAGAAGCGAGCTATTCGTGCAATCTATAAATTAGGCCCAAAAGATTCATTAAGGGAAAAATTTAAAGAAATTAATACAATGACCGTTGCATCGCAATACATTTTTGAAAATATTATGTATGTCAAGAAAAATATTAATGTATTTAGCAAAATCGGGGATATACATAATATTAATACTAGAAATAAATTTAATCTTAGTGCACCTATAACTCGATTGCATCGAGTTCGTAATTCTTTTATGGGTCAGGGTGTACGCTTTTACAATAGGATCCCAGAAAACGTCCGAGAATTTTCTATTTCGCAATTTAAAAAAGTTGTGAAAAGACGTTTGTGTGTTAAAGGTTATTACCAAATTAACGATTTTATAAATGATAACACGCCTTGGGAATAAAATGCTCGCTCCAGGCTATTTCAAATGTATCATTGTCACAATTGATGATATGATGTAAAATTTTTATTTAAAATAAGACATGTCCCGCTGTGTTTCCTTTGCCGGTTCTTCTCAAGTCTGAGGCAGTAACTTTAGTGAACTGGTGGTAATTTTTTTTAACGTTCAAAAAAAAAAGCTTCTAACTTTTTATTTTAAATATTTGAATTTGTATTTGAATTTGAATTTGAATTTGAATTTGAATTTGAATTTGAATTTGAATTTGAATTTGAATTTGAATTTGAATTTGAATTTGAATTTGAATTTGAATTTGAATTTGAATTTGAATTTGAATTTGAATTTGAATTTGAATTTGAATTTGAATTTGAATTTGAATTTGAATTTGAATTTGAATTTGAATTTGAATTTGAATTTGAATTTGAATTTGAATTTGAATTTGAATTTGAATTTGAATTTGAATTTGAATTTGAATTTGAATTTGAATTTGAATTTGAATTTGAATTTGAATTTGAATTTGAATTTGAATTTGAATTTGAATTTGAATTTGAATTTGAATTTGAATTTGAATTTGAATTTGAATTTGAATTTGAATTTGAATTTGAATTTGAATTTGAATTTGAATTTGAATTTGAATTTGAATTTGAATTTGAATTTGAATTTGAATTTGAATTTGAATTTGAATTTGAATTTGAATTTGAATTTGAATTTGAATCTGAGCTTTGAATTTGAATCTGTGCTTTGACATTGGATTGTTGGAAATTTATATGGTTCCATAGGAAGCGAGGAATTATAGGAAAAGTCCCTATCAGGCAGCTGTTGTCCACGGAAAGTGACTACAACCGACTGAGTCGGGATCTATGTAATCACCCCTTTAATGATATTCTTTTTATTTAATCTTCTTGCTTTCAACACTAATCCACCACCAGAGGAAAAATCATTGACTCCGCAAGGTTATCTAAGGAACATTATTATATCTATTCGAGTATAATAAGAGATGTTAAATGTAGGAATAATAGCAAGGATATAGTAGGAATAGAATAATAGCAAGGCATATTTGCAAGGACGCAGTACGGGATTAGAAATAAAATTATTCACTGCAGTAGAAGTTGAGAATTGAACACTTATTTTATTGCGTCTAAAATTCTTAATACCGTCGTTGGTGATACCAGTTACCTTATTCCTATGTAAGAACTGGCCAAACTTAATGGCTTTGATGGAGGTACCCGCAGTGGGGTCTGGGAGTTTCCCTTGACACATACACAATAAAATTAAAAGATAATATTCCTTTGACACATATGTACACAATGAAATTAAGAATCTCTTAATTTCATCATATTCTTATTTGTAAATTTTTATCTTCCAGACAATGTCACTTACATATAAGATTTCTTTATTATTTGTATGTGAATAAATTAAATTAAATTAAATGAAGGCCATGAAGTTTAGCGTAATTCTTTTTCCTATCTTTTAACATAAAAATCTTATAATTCGCTTAATAGAGCTATTTTCATTAGTTCATCTGCATAAAAATAAAAATTTAAACCTCTCTGTCAAGAATATTTATGTCAAGATCGTATGGAGATAAAAAAACTAAAAAAAATTAAAATAAATATTTTAAATAATATATTCACGTTAACACGACATGTTGTGATTTCGATCCCCAGTTAATTAAATGAAATATTCAATATTTTCATTTCTACGCTCTGGTAAAAAGGCGAAGCGCGGCGTTTAGACGCGCCGGACAATGCGTCAAATTTGTATTATATATTAAGGATAAAAATCATTTCAAACTTTTTAATTGGCCAATTTTCTTAGGTTGTATTTCTCGCTGATCTGCAATCCTGATATTGGTACAAAACCTTTGATAGTCGAGCCCGATTATCAAATCAAATATTGATCAAATCGACAATTTTTATTTTTGTGGAGATGAACCCTAAAAGTAGCTCTATTAAGCGAATTATAAGTTTTTTTATGTTAAAAGATAGGGAAAAAGAATTACGCTAAACTTCAAGGCCTTCATTAAATTTTAATTAAGCATAATTATGTAGATATTATAAATATAAATAATAAAGCTTCATAAAATTAGCAAATCATCCCAGCACAACAACATCACCACAACACTTGCAACCAGAAGTTGTTATACTATGTAACAACTTCTGGCTGCAAATGTTGTGGTGATTGTTGTGCATTTAATCCTCACTATAGAGCCTGAATTATATAAAACCAACTAAAGCGGTCAGTTCTGCCAATCACCAAAATAACAAAAAGTCGAAATCAGAGTGTCCCGTTACAAAGCTATTTTACTCCTATCCTACTATGTGGGATTATTTGCTCTTCATTTAACACTAAAAAGATTAAAAGCTGTCGTGCTAGTAAAATTAAAAAATATATATCACTAGTTGTAAATTCAGCGTTATAACATTAATTAATTATACCTCACGATTTACATTTATTAATTTTATCAAACTATCACAATAAGTATAAAAGCGAAACAAACGAACGGTTAAAACCACATTTGTTTTTTGATCATAAATTTAAACAAGTTAAGCTAAAATGAAATCCTTGGTCGTCAGTATTGTATTATTGTATTTAATCGCAATAGGTAGCTGCGCCTGTAAGTATATTTATTCTAATATGTATTTTAATAAAAAATAATGTTAATTACAAAATTTCATTTTGTTTCTAATACCTTTTTAATTGTAGATTTGCCGTATAATTCTGCTCCTGGAAGAGGCAGTGGATACGGCTTTAACCCCGGCCAGGGAGCTTCAATAAATGGTTTAAATTTTGTCACTTTAATATTAAATAGGCTTGATAAGAACTTAGATCAAGAGTGCTTGGACGAATTCCAAGAGGCGCGGGTTCAAATCCCGCTGCGTTTGAAATTTTTACACGCTTTTAAGTTTAAATTTAGCACTTCTAATGTTACTTAAAACAGATAATATAAATAGTTCAAACGATAGTTACATTTTAGCAAATGTTATATAGTTTTTAATTAATTACTTTATTAAGTTAAGTTTACTTCTAATATTTCTTGTCTTTAGTCAATCCGGTAAACAATGCGGAGTCTCAAAGCAATTCTGTACCCAGCAACTACCAACAAGCAAATATTTCTCCTTCTGGTGGCTCCCAGGGATGTGGATATGGTGATGGTGTAAGATGAAACATTATTTCTTTCATAAGAATGATATTTTAAATGAAAAGTATTATCTATTTTTAAATAAAATTTGTAGGAAAATTTTGTTTTTCTTTCAGCTTCACGCTGTATACCGTCCCAGCACATGACAGGTTAGGCAGATGGAACCTGGTGTGGCGATACTCTACACAGCACTTTGTCTTGTTACAAGAGCAGAGAAATTAAAATATTAAATATTTAATCTGCAAATATTAAATGAATCATTTTCTCGAATGAAGTAATGGACAGGTTCCACTGGAACTCAGTGGACAGACCTCATTACATCAAACCGATTATGGTATAGTTATTACGAACTTAATTTTATTTTAATTTTCTTTCAGTTCTGCTGAGAAACAGTTTTTGGCCGCAAATATTGGCCATTTTTTGTGAAATAAAAATAAATAATTTTAATTGTCCTTTTATTTAATTATTCTATTTAACACATTATTAAGCGAAATAAATTCATTACAAATAAAAGAAAAACATAAGAAAATCTTAGTGCAAAGGCGGTCTTAATAGGTGATCTGTTCCAGACAACCTTTACCATGAAACGATCTGAGATGATAATAATATTGACAGGCGTACAAATCGTCGCATAAAAAAAATCAAATCATGATAGTACCTATAATAAACTTCGCAGTTGTACGTACATATGCACTCCTATTGTTATCCTTTTTTAGTAGATACTTAGTATCTTAATATTATGTATGTAATATATTTTAACTGTATATCAATAATGTATGTTAGTGTAGTCTTTAATTTATATGATAAATTAACCTGCCCTTATAATAATATTTGATTGTTTATTTTTAAATATATGTGTGTATGTTGATGTATGCTAACTTAAATACGTACATATATTCATTCATATAAATGAATGAACATATGTATGTATTTAAGTAAGTATGTATATATGTATATTTATATGTATGTATATATATTTAAAGCCAGTACACCTACCGACGTAACCACTTCTATACTTTAAGGTTACCTGGCAGAGATCGCTGACAGCGATAATGCCGCCTGCTGTACATCTTTGTTTATATATTTCTTTTGCTTAACCCTAGCGTCTTCAGACCACTGCCTGGTACGGTACTGTGCCCAATAACCACGTCAGTCGCAGAATTTTGGGATGGGATGCGTACATTTTACTCATCTTATACCTGGGGGCTGGTTTGTTTCTTTTCTGATGATCGTAGTGCTTGTGCCGCCACTGTCGCCGACGTGGTTCTGCGGGGTATGGAACTTTACATTCCTAGTTCTGTAGTGGCAAGTCACAGCCTTAGTTTAATACGTCTAGCGTCTAACTTGCTGTTTCTGGCAAGCGTGAGGCATATGGCGAAATAGTGGCGAACCTGGGCCGAGGCACTTGTCACTAAGGATCCAAAGGTGAAAACCATAAAAAGAAAGTACAACCGTGCCTCTAGGTACTTTAAGTGGCAAATTGCCAGAGCAAGGTCCGAGCGTATTGTTGAAATCGGCGAGAAGCTTGAGAGTTACCCGTCGGGAATTTGTCAGTTTTGGGCCCTCTCAAAGGCTGCACTTAACAACTTTAGCCAACCATCGCTTCCGCCGCAGCGCACTGAAAATGACATCTTGGTTCACACGGCGAAAGAGAAAGCCGATATTCTGAGCGCTCTCTTTGCCTTGAATTCGACTATGGATGACCGAGGAATAATGCCATCGACCATCACGCAGTGTCAGAGCTCAATGCTTGACGTTAAAATCAGTCAGAAAGCTGTTACGCGAGCTCTATCTTCCTTAGACATCTACAAGTTGGGTGGGCCAGATGAGATTTCTTCTCTTGTGCTCCGTTCATGTGTTCCTGAGCTGACTTCGGTGCTAACAATTATTTTTTGGCTCTCTTACTCAGTCGGCGGAGTCCCAGATTCGTGGAAGAGCGCTTTTATTCACTCGATTCCGAAAAAAGGAGAAGGTTCCAAACCAACTAACTACAGCCCTATTGTTATTGGGAGGTGACTCCCTGCTCTCAAAAGTTATGGAGAGCATAATCAATAGCCAGCTCTTGGTTTATCTAAAGGATCACCGATTGATTAACGACCGCCAATATGGCTTTTTCGTCAGGGTCGTCAACCGGTGATCTTCTGGTTTACCTAACCCACCGCTGGGCTGCGGCTATTGATAGCAAGGAAGAGGGCCTGGCAGTTAGTCTGGACATGGCAAAGGCCTTCAATCGTGTATGGCATGGGGCACATCGCTCCTTACGAAACTACCATCTTACGGGCTTCCCGAGAATTTATGCAAGTGGATCGCTAGCTTTCCCACTGAACGCAGCATCAAGGTCGCTGTCGACGGTTTCTGCTCCGAAATCATGCCCGTGAACAATGGCGTCTCGCAAGGCTGCATGCTGTCCCCTATGACAATTCTTCTGCATATCAATGATAGGTTGGAGGACTCTAATATACATTGTTATGAAGATGATAGCACTGTGGGTGCTATATACTCCGGCTGAGGAAGTCTTTCTCAAACCAACTTGTGTCTTCCGTTGAGGCATCCCTCAAGAATGTCTCCGTATGGGGTAAAAAGAACCTGGTTCAATTCATCCTCCAGAAGACACAAGTCTGCGAGTTAACCACTAAAAAACCCTATTTGTTATATCACCAGTTTTCGAGAACACTCCCCTTAAAGCCGCGCCCTGATCATCCAAATGACAGACAAGTGTCACGTCAGTCTACCCGTGACCACGGACTACTGTTAAGTGTTCGAAACGTCAGGTTTCCAAAAATGATTGTTAATATACGCGATTAATCCGTTTAAAAGTGTTTCATTTAAAATGTATAACAATCGCGAAAATCAAAGACATTATTAGGGTTTAATTTCCTTGGCTCCAACCACTCTCTTTACCGAGTTTCGAGTTTAAAGCTATTTCTTATCACTATAAATAGATATGTATATATGTATGTATGTAAATGAATATTATGTCGGTTTATAATATGTATGTGTATAGATGTTTGTATATTATGATATTATTTAAACGTTTATAGATATTTATTTAAAATAGTATGTAATTTATAGGATGTACATTTTTATGTTAGTATCTGGCGCCTAGTAATACAATCAACCGTCAGTCTTGCATAACTGTAAATAACTTTTTTAAGTATCTAAATATAAGTTTTTTAAGTATCTAAATATAACTTTTTTAAGTATCTAAATATAACTTAATTTTTTGTATACTTGCGTTATGTTGAAAAATAAACATTATTATTCTCTCTGCTTATATGAAACCGTTTAGTTGGTTTGGTTTGCTTTTGAAAAATGTAGCCATTTCATCAGTTTATTAGTTTATCTTATGACGTTGTCACTTTACAGACAACCGATTTCTTTATTTATTACAATGAATTGTAAAAAAATTGACATAAAGCCACTGCTCAGTAATTTTTATTGTCAAACTTCAAACACATTTTCATATTATTAAATGTAAAGCATAGATAATGCGAACATTTTATTTTAAAATGTTACATTTTGTCATCGGGTTTGTTATATCTGATATATCAGATGGACATGTTGATAGGAGATGTGCTTCTAAATAACCCGTAACCGAGCAACGCCTGCTACAAAATTATAATAAGGACAAAAAAAATATGGTAAATTATACATATCATTTGACTTTCACATTATAATATTTAATAGAATGTATATGTTATATAATAAATATTTGTATTTGTTTCGTCTAGTCAAAAAATAATCCACAGAATAACCGTGGTTTGAAAAGCTGGTAACTATTTGTCTGTCGGTTAAACAGACAGATAATTTTGTTAGTTAGATACTTATTACGCTGTACAACTGGTTATAATCGACCCTAATTAACGCAAGCCTGCGACACAACATTGGCAAAGATATGTCGCATTAAACCTCCTTGTTAATGGCATATTATAATATACAATAAAATTCTAATAGTCAATACTTATTATTCTTATATATGTATTTTATTATTTATTGTTATCGTGTTAGGTTTTATTGTGTGATTCTCCAGGTAAACCAAGAACTGGAGCATAAGCCTTGTTTGTCTTGTGTAACGTGCCATACTGTGTCCCTCCCAGAACTCGACGGACAGTCTGAATCAATCAAAGACTCAGGGAGGGATTCTCCAACATCGGAACTACTGGTACCCTCCTGAGGTAATTTGGCAATTTCTCTCTCATTGCCGTTTTCATATTCAAAGGAGGAGTCTGGAATGGACACCGGGGCATTGCTGATAATGTGACTCTCCCACACGTACTTTAGTCGCCTCTTACGCCACCATCTCTACCAGGGTGATCCTATTCTAAGGCGAAATGTATTCACCCTGTAATCCGTACATTTCAAATAAATTGATTTGAGGCATTGCGTGTTGAGTGGTAGAACTCAACTCCGCGCTTTGTCCTGTTATCAGAGGGACGATATTTAAAAATTTAAATATTTCATTTCTTCGAATATTGATCAAACCTACAACCTGTCGCCATTACAGTCACACGCATATACCAAATTGCTCCTCCACTCAACGGCGGAGGAACTAAAAGCCGCCATATATCTAGTTACCAGTGTGGAGTAGTAAGTGTGAGTGAGGATCGAAACCACTACCTATCGCGTCTACAGTCACACGATTGTGCCATGACAGGTCAGATTTACAAATAAAAATTAAGAGATTATATTCTTATTTGTAGATTCTAAAACCACGCAAGTCCAGCCACGCAATGCGTCAAATTTATATTTAAATTTAGGATGAAAATAACTTCAATTTTATTAATGAGTCAATTTTCATACGGAACCTTCGGTGGGCGAGGCCGACTGATAGTTGATCATTTTTTGTTAAAAAAAAACTGTAGGATCCTTTACAGACCTTGGCTGGGGATGGTATTTTAATTGAGCATAATTATGTAGAAATTATAAATAAAAATATTAAGGCTTATGAATAAAGCAAAATCAGCCCATCATAGTGTAACTGGCTACAAATATTGAGGTTGTTGTTTTTTTTAATCCTCACTTTAGACCATGAATTACATAAAACGAACTGGAGCGATCCGTTCCACCACTCAATAAAAAAAAAAGTCGAGATCAGAGTGTCCCGATACAAAGCTATTTACCCCTATCCTACTATGTGGGAGTTTTGCTCTACACTTAAAGCTAAAAAAAAATTAAAGAGCGACAGCTCTTAATTTTTTTTTAAAATACTAATTCAAACAGTAATTTACAACTAGTGATATCAATTTTTTTATTTTACTAGCACGACAGTGCTAGTAGAATTAAAAAATTGATATCACTAGTTGTAAATTCAGCGTTATAACATTAATTATACCTCACGATTTACATTTATTAATTTTACCAAACTATCAAAATAAGTATAAAAGCGAAACAAACGATCAGTTTATAACCACATTTGTTTTTCGTTCATAAATTTAAACAAGTTAAGCTAAAATGAAATTCTTGGCCGTTAGTATTGTATTATTGTATTTAATCACTATGGGTAGCTGCGCCTGTAAGTAATATAATATATTTATTGACATAAGATATAATTAATATGAATAATGTTTATTATATTTGTTACAGATTTTTTAAATTATTTCTATTACCTTTCTTATTTTAGATGTGCCTTATAGTAGTTATCCAAATTCTGCTGCTGGAAGAGCCGTAGGCGGTCCAACACCTCAAGCCAGTGGATACGCCGTTAACGCAGGCCTGGGACCTTCAATAAATGGTTTAAATTTTGACACTTTAATATTAATTTTAATTTTGCTTAAGCGAACCTAAATTTTGTGTACTTAATATGAACCATGCAGATATATATAGATACTGTTTCGTATGTTTATATATTATTATATGAAATCTAAAATACTAATTCAAACAGTAAATACCATACTAATATTTTTTTTAAATCAAGCTACGTCTAAATTCTTGTACACTTGTTACAACCTATTTATGTTTTCAGTATCTCTGTAGGAAGATAATTCGTAAGAATTATCGTTTGGCAAGAGAATGCTTCTCATTTAATACTTTTGCTATTTTTTATAGCGTTATTCCATATCAGTTATTCTATATATTGAGGCTTGTCGTGGCGTTTTATATGTAATTAGTTTAGTAAATTTACTATTATTTTTTATTATTTTTAGTCAATCCGGTTAACAATGCGGAGTCTGAAAGCAACTCTCAACCCAGCAACTTCCAACAAGCAAATATTTCTCCTTCTGGTGGCTCCCAGGGATGTGGATACGGTGGTCTTGTAAGATGAAACTTACATTTTTTTCTTTCATAAGAATGACATTTTAAATGAAAAGAAGCATCTATTTTTAAACGAAATTTTTAGGCAAATTTTGATTCTTTTTTCGCAGCTTCACGTTGTATCTCATTCCAGCACATGACAGGGTAGGCAGTTGGACCTTGGAGTGGCGGTACTCTACACGACACTTTATCTTGTTACAAGAGCAGGTTCAACTGGGACCCACAACCTTTCGCGTTTACAGTCACACGCTAGTGTCCCTGTGCCCCGACAGGCCTCATTACATCATGCTGATTATGGTATTATTATTATGAACTTAATTTTATTTTAATTTTCTTTCAGTTCTGCTGAGAAACAGCTTTTGGCCACAAATATTGGCCATTGTTTGTGAAATAAGAATAAATATCTTTATTTTATTATTTTATTTAACACTTTATTCCACCAACTAAATTCATAACAAATAAAAGAAAAACAGAATTTTTGGTGCAAAGGAGTCCTTATCACCATAGATTATCTCTTTGAGGCAAACTTCACCATAAAATTATCTGAAAAAATAATAATATTGATAGACGTCAAAATTTTTAAAAAAGTCTAATTATCTTAGTGCCCATAATAAAGTTACGTAAAAATGTCGATCCTATAAATTACATATTACATAAATATCTATCTATAAACATACATAGATAATATGATAATATATAAACAGCTACACATATACATTTTATAAACCTACATTAACATACATACATTTACTTGAAAATATAAACCGATTCAGACTGATAGAATTTACGTGGAAGTGTGTTCCAAAGAACCGCAATCTTAACGGTATAATAATCATTAGGCTTTGTACGAATTGTAGTTTCTTGTCGTACTGTGGTCCGAGGTCAAGAAAGTGGCTGGAGTCATCGAAAGTAAACCTTGTTTTAAGGTATTCAAGAGTGTGAGGGTAGAAGAAGACAATATAAAAGAATGTGAGAATATGGTGATTACGTTGCTGCCTGATTTTAAGCCATTTAAGCCGGATCCTATATTCAGTAATATGATCATATTTTTTTATCCCAAATTTGAACCGAATGACCATATTTAACTTGTTAAAGACTGTTAGCAGAAGATCACAATTGCAAGTATCGACGTAATCAATAAGAGGGCAACCACTCCTCTGCTGGCCGTCTCTCTTACTTTAGATAGCCGTAGCCCATCGGTGGGTCAGAATAACTAAAAAATCACCTGCTGAGAGACCCTAGCGAAAGCTATATTAACGCTCATTAATCAATCCGTGATTCTCTAGATAAACTAAGAGCTCTTAGATTATCTAGAAAATCATCGATTGATTGACTTTCCATAACTTTTGAAAGGTTATAGCAATATACCCGTAGTGAATTGGATCGGAGCCATCGTCTTTTTTTCCAGATCAGAATGATAAAAACGCTCTTTCACGATTCTAGGATTACGCCGACTGTGTAAGAGTGGCGAAATAGACGCGTGCATAGCACTGTTGTCTATAGGAAAAGCCATCTAGCCCACTCAGTTTGTGGATGTCTCAGAAATGAACAGAGCTCGCCTAACAGTTTTCTAACTGAATTTAACGTCAGGCATTAAGCTCTGACACCGCGTAATAAGCGGCGAAATTGTTCCTCAGTTATCCATAGTCGAGTTATATGTGAAGAGAGCGCCCAGGAGATCTGCTTTCTCTTTCGCCGTAAGGAGATAAAAATTTGTGCATGGCGGTGAAAGCGAAGGCTGGCTAAAGTTGATTTGTTGAGCCAAATGACAACCACGCGCTGCTACAACAACCTGGTACTGTTCCTGATGTGATAATGTTGGAAAGGTAAGGCCAATAAGGAGGTGTTGAGGTGGCCCATGTCAGAGATTTGCGTAGGCGACTGAACCATTTGGACAATCCATTCGCCATAGTAATGTCGAATACAGCCCTCCACGCGTGGTGGGTGGTACGTGACACGAGCCAACTGCCAAGTATGCAACAAGGTTGTTGTGCTGCTTCGGGCACCTGTGAGAGCGTATCATCGATAGCCGATTGCATAATATAATCTGATTCGTTTCTGCATTACCACACAGGTGGGTCCCGACCGTCCGACAAACTGGCGGATACTTGTCCTCTTTCACGAACATAGCTACTGGCTTAGCATATAAAACTATGTTCTATTTTATAACCAATACAATTTTTAAAATTTTTGTTTGTCTGTTGGTACCAGCACATCTTCTAAGCCACTGGACCGATTTCAAACTGATTCCAGCACCTGCTTTGGAGCGTGACTGCGTTCAAAGGGGTGGGGCTGCTCGGACAGTAGTAACGTAGAGGGAAGCTTTTGTTAGTGCCTCGACGGTTGCCTGTTCGCGAGCTCAGAGGAATCTGAGTGACACGGGCCGCGGCTGTTCCAATACCCGGGGACAGTCAGGTCGCAGCTGGAACTACGGGTCCGGTGGTTAGTCTAGGGTGCCGCGGGGACCGGAAGTTCCCAAAGCCCTTGTCCAGTCATTTGGTGTTGGACTCACGGTGGTTGTGGTTGGCTGCAGAGGTTTTTAGGCATGTTCGTCTGCCCAGTATAATTGTCACCAGGGCGTCTGACCGCTTGTAAGTCTAGGCTAGACCGCGTGATGCGTGTCAGGAAGTGAGTGTGCCTTACAACTCCGGTACCAACTGGAAATTAGGAGTCGGCTTCTCTGGCGGCCTTAGCGAGGTCAACCGCGAGCATGTTGGACTGCATGCGGGAGATGAACGTGCCTACAGCTCCGGTGCCTATCTGGAAACAGAGGTTGCGTGACTGAAGACCGTCTTCCTTCGGGTGGGCGGTCGGAGGTTGCGTGGGGCTACTTACCCTTTAAGTACTACCACGCAAGTGGTAGGAGCCAGACCTGATCCCTGATCTGATCCCTGACACTGGGGTAAAACCCAGTGGCAGGTATACTGGCCCACCTGTCTATAACCGCGAGGTTGGTAGAGGGGGCCAGTATAAAAATAAAGTTAGTCTCGAAAGAGAACAGGGCTTTGGACCGATTTCAATTATTTTTTATCTGTTGTATAGATTTGATCTGGGCAGGACATAGGCTATATTTGATTTCAAATACTTCCACACTCGATGAAGAACAGCATGAGTCCAGATAAACTTAGAGGCTTATTTAAATATGTCTATAACAAAAGTTGTAGAGAGTGATGAGAATTTTACAATAGTATGTTAAAATTGAAAGTCTGGAACATCTTATGAACAATCATAACGGTCCAGCTAAAGTATAACAAATAATGAAATGTTGTCTTAAAAAAAGTTATTGAGTGTGGTGAGCATTTTACATTGACATAGTGAAATCAATCATCTGGAACATCTTATTTACAATCATAGTGGCCCAGCTAAACTATAAGTTACTCACTCACTCAGCTTCACGCTGTCTCCCACACGAGGCAGGGTAGGCTGAGGGAACCCGGGAACCTAGTGTTAAGACACTCCGTTCCACTTCTGTTGCCCACTTTCCGCCGAATTTGAGGCATTTCGTGTTGAGTGGCGGAACTCAACGCCGCGCTTAAGTATAAGAAATGATGAAATGATGTTTAAACAAAAGTTGTTGAGCGTGATGAGCATTTTACATTGACATATTAAAAATGAAGATATAGAACATCTCATGAACAATCATAATGGTCCAGTTTAAGTATAAGAAATTAGAAAATGATGTTTTAACAAAAGTTGTTCATGGTGTTGAGCACGTTACATTGACATTTTAAAAATGAAGATAAATAACATTCCATGAACAATCATAAATAATAAAATATGGCATTAATTAAGGATGTGCAGCTTGACAAATATTAGTTATTAACGTAAAAAAAGGATATTTTTTTAAAGAAATATAAATTATAACAATGAACAATAAAAATGCTTATCTAAAGTTGTTCATTGTGATGGGTAAATTTGAATTAAATTGTTTTATTAAAATAGCGGTAAAAATATATTTGTACACTTAATATTTTTACAAAAAAAAAAGCAAGGTAAAAAAAGCAGTAATAGATTTTGTGTAATTGAAGATGGTATCCACTGGGAAAAAGTCTTAAGAAATCTTGCGTCAGTGACAGTTCCAGTAATTTAGGGCAGTTATCTACTATAATGTTAGTATTTTGTACAATCTCAATCCTTCAAGATTGTGGAAAGAGTACAAAACATTTTTATCAAAAGATTTAGATTTTCCAACAGATAAAGGAGCAATTATTGGTCCCCTTTGTTCTTTACAAGATATTGTGTTTTTGACTGTAGGCAATTCTCTTACTGGCTACGTACGTGGCTACGGTCTATCTGTTTCCTTAGAACGCATCCAAGTTTATAATGGAACAAAGATAAATATTTTGTAAGGTGGTCCTAAGAAAACGAAACTGTTTCTCTTAGATGCTCCAGAAGGCGCTGGGAAAACCTATCAGACAAAGAAAGACACACAATGTTTAAAATCCCAAACAAAAGCACACACAATGTTTAAAATCCCAACTGATTTGGACAGAACGAAAACACTAAGATGTTTTTTAATAATTAAATTTAAAACTTTAAATGCACCATAGATTATAATAAAGATGTTTTAAAAATAGACGATGAAGATATCAAACTTCAATATCGTTTACCTACCTTCATCATTCCTCCTAGGTCTGAAATGATAATTGAATGCTCTGTAAAGAACCCTGAAATTAACGAAGGTTTCACCTTAGATCAGAACATTTCTGATACGTTACTAGTGGCGAACTGTTTTGTAAAAGTAAAAGATAATAATAGAATTAATATCTCCATCATTAATACTCTTTAATCTTCTGTCACTCTTAATTCTAATCTTAATTTAGTAATTATTCCTAAGTCAAATTCACTTGTTCCGAAAGATGCTCATTCTATTAATTATACTAATTTCTCAAAAAATACGATATACGAGCCCTCCTAATTATCCCCCTTTTATAAAACTATTTGCGAGAGTAGACGCCTCAGAATGCCTCAGAATAAGGGATTGACTATGGAGTCACTGACAGACTAAGGACTAATAAACTAAGGACTATTGTCGCGGCGCAATTTCATGACATGAGGGAGTAACAACTGCGGGTAAGGTATCGGTTTTCTGAGCAGCACGCGCCTCGACAGGTGAAAAAGTACACGACTGTTCCCTATTACACAAATCGCGCCTAGTACGCGATCAGTGCACTTTAGTGTTGTGAGAATGATGTCGATCACGGACACGTAAGCCATTACGCGAAGTACAGTGTCTAGTAAAGCCACTACGAGTGTAAGTCCTATGAGAGGTATGACGATTGTGATTACGCGAAAGATTCCTAGAAATACGCCTACGCGGACTAAGCGTTTATGTACGTCTCATTATTACAGCTACTAACCACCATCAGACACATGAAATAACAAAGTGATGAAGTAAACAGTAATTGTTAACAAAAGAAAATTTTAAAGCTACCCCTTTTTTTAAACTTTTAATGCAAATTTTCTAATGTGGGCTAGTTAGTCCTTTATCCCAGAACAGAACAGTTTACAGAACTCAAGAACTTCGGACTCGAGAACTGTAAACTGTTAAATATATTTACAAATATTGTATGGCAAAATTATTCACCTTTAAAAGTACTAAAAATAAGTCCAGTAGAGTATATGTCTATCACCTAAGGACAACCCACAGTAACCATATTATTTTTTTACTACCAAAAATAACGGGATGTTTTCGACATTGTTTTAAGTAACACAGTAGTCATCCAATTTATTGTTTTAGATACGTTGTGCATTTTAAATGTATTAAAAAGCATGCCTTTTGGAATGCTTTTCACGGTGAGTTAATAAAATAGATCGTTTAGAAAATTATATAGCTTTAAAATGAAATGAGAGCAGAGTGATCGACGCGTCGAGCGTGGTACGCCGCATGGTTCACGGGAGAGTGGCACAACAATTATTTTATAAATTATTAACTTAGTGGATTGCATTCGCAAAAATAAATTTGTGTGTGATACCCCTTTTATCGGGAAAGGCTTATATGTAATTAAATATTTCCATATTAGACCATGGGGAAGGAGCCGCAAGCAAAATCTAGCTGTACTATACAATTATAGTGTTAGTGAATAAACAGCCTCTTCATGAATTCATACAATATTTAAAATTTAATTTATTTATATAACTTTTTAAAATTTTTAAAGATCCTGTTTGACGTTAAAAATCAATCGACTGCACCTAGTAGGTGGAACTTGGTAACTTATGTTAAAACAATACGTTCTCTTTAAGTCGAATTCTGTAGGTAATTTGTAATGATAAGTATTTGTTGTGTGTTTGTCTTGTTACCAGAGCGAAGAAATTAAAATATTGTATACTTTGTTTCCTCGAGTGGGAATCGAACCCACGATAGAACACAAGCCTCAACCCCTGCGACAGGTATATAAAATACGTTTTGCCTGTTTAAAATATAGGCTTTATATTAAGTAAATAACTATCGATATTTCTGGAAGGTACTACTACTAAAGGCTTTATTATAATAAAAAAAGAAAATAAGTATTTATTTTTATTTCACATACAATGACCAACATTTGTGGGCAACAACTGTAGCTCAGCAGTACTGAAAAAAAAAAATTAATATATTTTAATTAATAATCAGTGTACTAAAAACAATATGATTGAATGACTGTCGTGACACAACGCGAGAAATTGTGAGTTTTGTGCCTACCCTGCCTCGTGCGGGATACAGCGTGAAGCTAAGAAGAAAAAGAAAAAATATTTAATGTTTTCTTTTCTTCTTGTAACGAGATAAAATGCGGCGTTGAACGACGAAAAGTAGTGAACATAACGGAGTAATATAAAGCTAATCTTAAATGCAAGTATAAAATTTCATCTTACAGGACTATATAAACATCCCTGGGCGCTACTAGAAGGCGCAATATTTGCTTGTTGGTAGTTGCTGGGTACTGAATTACTTCGAGACACCGCATTGTTAACCGGATTGACTGAAGACAAAAAAAATATATGTAGTTATATATCTAACAAACAAATTCATATATATATATATATGTATATATATATATATATATATATATATATATATATATATATATATATATATATATATATATATATATATATATATATATATATATATATATATATATATATATATATATATATATATATATATATATATATATATATATATATATATATATCTATATATATATATATATATATATATATATATATATATATATATATATATATATATATATATATATATATATATATATATATATATATATATATATATATATATATATATATATATATATATATATATATATATATATATATATATATGTAACAAATGCTAAAATGAAGCTGTCTTTTGAAGTATTCATATTATATATCTTCCTAACTAACATTAGAAGTGATTTACAAAAAGTATTAGTATAGTATCTACTGTTGAAATTAGTATTTTAGATTTCATATAATAATATATAAACATACGAAACAGTATCGATTTATATATGCATGTTTTATATTAAGTAAACAATATTTAGGTTCGTTTAAGCAAAATCAAAATTAATATTTAAGTGTCAAAATTTATACCATTTATTGAAGGTCCCAGGCCTGCGTTAGCGGCGTATCCACTGGCTTGAGGTGTCGCACCGCCTACGGCTCTTCCAGCAGCAGAATTTGGATAACTATTATATGGCACATCTAAAATAATAAAGATAATAGGAATAATTAAAAAATCTGTAATAAATATAATAAACATTATTCATATTAATAACATCTTATGCTAATAAATATGTTATATTACTTACAGGCGCAGCTACCTATTGCGATTAAATACAATAATACAATACTGACGACAAAGGATTTCATTTTAGCTTAACTTGTTTAAATTTATAATCGAAAAACAAATGTGGTTTTAACCGTTCGTTTGTTTCGCTTTTATACTTATTTTGATAGTTTGGTAAAATTAATAAATGTAAATCGTGAGGTATAATTAATGTTATAACGCTGAATTTACAACTAGTGATATCAAATTTTTAATTTTACTAGCACGACAGCTCTTAATTTTTTTTTAGATAGGAGTAAATAGCTTTGTATCGGGACACTCCAATTTCGACTTATTGTTTTTTTTTGCTGAGTTGCTACTCAGAAGCACTAACCACTTAAGTATATTTTATGTAATTCAGGCTCTAAAGTATCCCCACTTTAGATTAAATGCACAATCACCTCAACATTTGCAGCTAGAAAATGTTCCACTATGCTGGAACGCAAGCCAATTTTTATCATTTTAGTCGGAAAAAATAAAAATATACGCAAACTATGGAAACTCTTGGAGGACGCATCATCATACAGACATTTAAGTCCAAGATCCAAACAGAAGCACTAACCACTTAAGTATATTTTATGTAATTCAGGCTCTAAAGTATCCCCACTTTAGATTAAATGCACAACCACCTCAACATTTGCAGCTAGAAATTGTTCCACTATACTGGAACGCAGGCCAATTTCTATCATTTTAGTCGGAAAAAATAAAAATATCTTAACTGATATAACATTCATTTTTGTATACTGAAACGTAAAACCATATTATTATCATCAATAAATTTGATATTTTCATAAAGGCGGTCGGCGGGCGGCGGGCAAGTGACTCATCAAACTGGCCATCCCCCCACCTGCTGGATAGCAGCTTCTTCTTATAAAATTATGGATAGTAAGGAAAATGATTTGTCATGAGACCCCCCGGCGCCATGAAGTACCCAAGCCCTTGGTGGGAAATTTGCTTCTGAAGACTGCAGCAGTGAGTAACCAGTATGAGTGAGTGCTACTGAAAAACGGTTTGATCAACTGGGATTCCATCTGTGTAACCTGTTTACAAGATCGAGAAGCTCGTCGCTGGGGAGCTTATCTCAGACAGCGACAGTAAATACAATACAGAATAAACATCCTGGAGAATAAACAACGTAAAGCCCGAACCACAAGAGCGACAAAGACTCCCTGTAGATAGAAATCAGAACCAAAAAGGCAGAAACGCCGTCACCAGAAAAACTCTCAATAAGTTATAGATTTAGCGGGTATCCCCCTGTTCCTAAAGATGCTGCGAAAAAGCCAAGACAAAAATGGCCTGGTAAACTACTACACATTATATTATACGGCATTGAAGACGTCATTAAACGTGTAGAAATATTACAGACCACCAACACACCACACACACCAGAAACCAATTAAGAATAACTTATGTGGACACAGCAAGTTATTCTTAATTGGTTTCTATACAAAAACGTCACTACAAAAACATCACAAAAACATACTAGTTCGAAATAAAGGACTTATAGGACACACTGTTAACTTAAAAGATCAACACTGCTATAGAATAGTTGTAAAAAATCTACACTACACTACTTCTCATAGTGAAATCTTTGAAGCAATCGAAGATACTGGAAAGGTAACTGTGGTCTACTGAATCTGTCGGCAATCTACTGTCCTCTAAAACACGTAACTAGTGAAAAAAAAAATTAAGAATATTTTACATTACTGGGAGGAAAATTTGTGACTGTCAGGGACTGGAGCGCCAAACACACATACTCAAGAGCTCAAGCCTTACAACTACTAGAGACAGACAACTAAAATTATGCCTTGACGGAAATAATCTCAAGTGTATATCATCCGAAGAACCAACCTACTGGCCAACAGATCCAAATAAAACACCAGATTTGCTGTATTTCTTAATAATAATGAGACTTTCGACAAATTACATGAAGGCTGAACCTTCAAGGATTGGGAAAAGTTTAGAGAATTTATTGGAATTTATTGAGGAATGCATTGATTTAAAGATCTCCTTCTGACGAGATAGATGAAGCAATCCAATAAATTACAACCTCATACAAAAAGCTTGCTGGGTTAATACTCTAAAAAAAAGAAAAGGTAATTGAGCTGTTTTGAACTTAACTCTTGAAATATTATGATATGGCACCAAAGTAGATGTACAAGTGATATATTAAGTATCCATAGCAACAATAATACGCAAACCATGGAAGCTTTTGGAGGACGCATCATCATACAGACATATAAGTCCAAGATCCAAACATATGTTTGGTTTCAGGCAACAGCATTCTACTGTAGAACAGGTGCATGGAGCCTGTGATAAGATTAGAGTCTTTCGAAAAGAAGGAATACAGCTCTGCTGTGTTCTTGGATTTCAGGCAGCTTTCGATAAAGTGTGGCAGAAGGATCGGCTTTATAAAATAAAGATATCTTTACCGCATAGCCATACTTGTTGATGGGGTCATATCTCAAGAAAAGGTTGCAAAAAGATATTAATATACAATGGGGTTTTTTAGATAATTAGTCTGATTTTCGGTAAAATTTGTCTGATTTTCTGTAAAAGTTGATTCCATTAAATAAATCAATACCGTCAATGCTTGATTCACTTTTTGAATCGTCTTTAAGCTTTAGATGCCGTACCCTGACGGCTCGCTTTTTTTCCATGCCATGATATTTGTTTTGCTGTAAATGGGATACCAATTTTAATTGAAAAGAGTTTTGAATATTGCGTGACGATGATAAATCGCTAGGTTTGCCGCCCGCACGGACGTAGCGCCCGTGTGCAGCGCTCGCCTTGCACGCCCACTTGCGGCAGGCCTGATGGGATGATTTTACTAATTTTATTAAGCTTTATTATTTATAAATATAAAATTAAGCTATTAAAAAGCCATGACCAGCCAAGGAGGATAAAGGATATTTTATATTGCATAAAATATTGAATATTGCATTTAATTGACTGAGAATCTATATTTATTTTTGTGGGGCAAGACCCTAAAACTAGCTCTATTAAGCGAATTATAATATTTTATGTTAAAATATAGGGAGAAAGAATTATACTAAACTTCAAGGCCTTCACTAAAATCTTTAATTTATTCAGGTACAGTTGAGTTCCGTCACTCGACACACAATGCTTCAAATTCAGCGGAAAGTGGGGCGGGTAGGCGGATATCCTAGTAAACTGGTGGTAGGAGGTTCATCCTTCATCTGGCTCGTTACCACTATCATGCCAAAAACGGACCGCCAAACGATTGACGATATATTCCGGTTCGATAACATGTAAGCCAGATTCCCCAGTCCCACCCATTCTTTTTCCCTAATATAGTGATTCCGACAGCTTCTGGTACTGCATTCGCAGGAACTTGGTTTTTGATAGTGGCTCGTGTTGCGTTGACGTGGGGTCCAGGCAGACCTAATAAAACGGTGCAACGCTGGCCACCCAGTGGTCCGTAGGGGACCCGAACCTAAATCTATCCCGATTTGGGATAATGTCCCACCACCACTGATAAAAGTTCTTTGACCTATAGTCGTACCAGAGTGAGAGACTGGAGTGAAGCCTACGATAGATTAACGGGTCGGATCGGGGACCCTTCCGTCTCCTGCAGCAGCGATATACTCAGCTCAACATCCAAAACTGGACATTTTTAATGCACTTTTGACTTCGAGCCTGCTGTGACCACTGCATTACACCTATCCCACCTTTCTCTGTACACACCTAATAATCATGGTTCCAAAAATAATAAGAAGAAAAGTTGCTACAGCGGCCTTCCCTTCCACATTCATTTTTATTGTTGACTTCTGCATTATAAGAGAACTTCATTTTAACTGTTCACCACTATCTCGAAACAGTGAAACCAACCTTGCTCGTTCTAACAGAGACTAAGGTATCTACGAGGCTGGCGCTTGCTTGAACGTTAGGGGCGTCTGCTGTCAGCAACTCGACAGTAAGGAAGCTCGTGATCTATCATCACTGTGGGCACGCGTTGACCTTGGTGGCATCAACCGAATTAATCATGTCTGTATTGGTCCTACAGTGATAACACCGAGATTGACTACCTCTTTGAACACATGGAAAAGGCCACAGTTCACGTGCTAGAGTGTTATTCCGGTCTGAGCTGGTGATTCTCGGCGATTTTAATACCCTCCACATAGAGTGGCTTGGATAACACAGAACCGACCCGACAGAGACGGCCTATCAATTGGTGTCTGATATTACAAGAATACCGGATAGAGAGAACAACAGACCTTATCTATTGAATCTTCTGCTGACCACCCAGCTAGAGGGCATCGAGTAACAGTCAATGCCGTAATATATCGAGTAACAGTCAATGCCGTAAGTCCGACCAGTCAGTACGTCTGGTTGGTCTGGCATTATTAATCGGCTGATTGGGATGGTCTGCGTGAATTCTTTGCATCCTACCTATGGGAATAGTTTTATTTTTCTACTGTTGATCCTTCGATCTGTGCAGACGTTGTTACGGACATTATTTTATAAGGAGTGGAATATTACATTCAGAGGCAGATCTCAATTCTGGTTCGATAAACCTTAAAAAACTCAATGCTGCCTCCAGATCCTGCAAGAAAGACATTGCCCGAGCTAAGTTTAAGCACATTCACAGAATTTGCAAGAGATTGATGAGCTTCCCATCCATCACTCACGCGTTTTGTTCCCTCGTCAAATCCGTTGAAGGTAACTTATGTAGGTCTTCACAGCTCCCACTCCGCAAATACAAATGGATCTCCGGATCATTCGGCAAAAGAGACGGCGGATATCTTGTGTACTCTTTTCGCTTCGAATTCAACTCTTGATAACTTTACTTACTATCCAAAGCCATGAAGCGCGTGATAAATACCCAGCTCCTTCATCATCTTGAGGAAAACCAGCTTATTAGCGACCGATAATATATATGGCTTTCGTCACGGTCGTAGCGCTGGTGACCTCTTAGTATACCTAACTCACCGCTGGCCAATCGCAATTGAGAGTAAGTGGGAAGCTATTTTTGTCAGCCTAGACGTCGCGAAGTGGAAGAACAAAGAATACAACTTGAGTCTACCTTGGAGCTGGTCTCAGAAGGGGATAGACGCAACCTTGTTGAATTTAATCCTTCAAAGACTCAAGATTGTGCGTTCACTGTAAATAAGACCCCCTTTCTTTCTGGCGTCAAAATTCCAGGGCACTGATAATGACTGCACTGATAATAATATTGGAATTCTTGATGTCGACATATCGAATAAAGTCCAGTTTAAGGGTCATTTGGAAAGCAAAGCTAAGTTGACCAAAAAAAGATTCACTTTATACTTTAATTGTCCGTATAAAGTCAATATTTGCCTTGCAGAAGCAAGCTATTCGAAATATCTACTTAATAGGCCTAGGCCAAAGATTCCTTAAGAGAAAAAAATAGTTTGTACAAACATACACATACACACACAAACAAACATCCTCTTACTACATTCGCATATACTGTTTCTGTTCCGTCGTGGATAAAAAATAATTGTTACAGCTTTTACTGTCACGAAAAAGTGCAATTGAAAGATGTTATTTATTGTATTTGTATTTTATTTTAATTATATTCCATGAAAAATTTATTAGAACATAATATTTTTTTAAATCGATTACAATTTTCGATTTAGCTTGTAATCTACACTTTTGTTTGGTTAAAAATGTTTACAGATTTTATTTTTGCTGTCTTTATTATTATATGTTTTATGAAACGTCCCGGTAGGATTATAAAATTAAGACTTACTTTTTATCGACAATTTTTACTGCTAATATATATTTTTTTAAATATGTGACATTTTTTCTTTCATGAATTGCTTGAAAAGTTTTTTTTTCATTACAGTGTCTGTTGCGACGTTTATTCCATCAGGTAGGTAGGTGCCATGAATAGACCTATAAGTTATTGGCTTTTGAACGACTAGTTCATTTTAAAATTGTACCTTTTAAAATGCGACAGCTTGTGAGTTCCATGCCCACTTGAGGAAATGAAATAGTTAATATTTTCATCATATTTTAATATTTTCATTTCATCGCTCTGGTAAAAAGGCACAGCGCAGCGTTAGGTTCCGCCACTCAATACGGAATGCCTCAAACTCAGCGGAAAGTAGGTAACAGAACGGAGCGTCTTAAGTATTGCCAAATAAAGGATACAGCTAAGCTAAAAAGCAAAACTAAATGTAATATAGTAATTTTCAAATACATCGACGCACATACTCGATACTATCACTCACATTTACCTAATATATAAATTGTGGCCAATCCTAGCTGCAAACCTCTTGTACAGATTACTTATAAAAAATAACACCTTATTATCTACAGGGTCTACAGATAATATATCAATAATCGATCGATAATCGATCCGGAAGGTAAATTGTTATTTTATATACTTTGCGTTTGATGCGTTCATAGTTGTACGCTTCTGCCTTTGCACCACGACATGCCCAAATTATTAATTTTTAAATAGTTATAAGTATATATATTTCGAAGTTAACTTAAATGCTGCGTTTGGTTCGGCCATCCACCGTTCGGACATAACTCGATTTTCACAATTAATTAATTAATTTATTAATTAATTTACTTGTTAAATTAATTAATTAATTTACTTGTTTATCTTTTAAAGGATTTATACTTATGATATTACATTAGTATGTACAAAAGATGGTATTTTCATTTTAATTTTGTATGCTTTATTCATATATTACTTTGCACAAATAAATTAATCGTGAAGTGTAAATTACAATAATTGAAATATTCTTTTCAACAACTTATTACAGTTCCTCCTTTTAATAATACAACTTTAATTGACGGTACAAGATCGAATGACGCATTATTTAACGGGATTGATGGCAGTCAAAAAAAGGGTCTACCTCCATGTCCAAACACAGAAGAAATGTTTGTACGTATTTAAGTTAAATTCTAAATCCTATTAGTTAAATATTTAATATTTTCATTTCCTAGCTCCTGTCACGAGGTAAAGCGCTGCCTACATTCCACTCAGCAAGGTAGGCAGAGCAGACTGTGGAATTCAGTTTTAATTCATTCCCTAGAAGAATTAATAAATGTAGAAGTTGTTTGTATTAAATATCCATTACTATTTTTTCAGATGGAAACATTCATAACTGGCGGCGATGCATCGATTCTCATATAACTTATTAAATTTAAGGATAGATGATGATTGTCACAAAAATGTACATTTACACGTCTTTATTTATGACTTTAGTTTCTTAATTAAATTTATTATACATAAAATATTCTGAAATACACATCGAAATGTAAAGTATAAAAATATTAATATTTACGTCAATTCAATTGTCTGTTGCCTGTCGTGGCGCAGCGGCCCAAGAGTATGACTGTAACCGACAGGTTCTGGGTTCGATCCCCAGTCGAGGAAATGAAATATTTAATATTTTCAATTTAAATAATTAATGTTTCATTTCTTCGCTCTGGTAATAAGGCAAAGCGCGGCGTTGAGTTCCGCCACTCAACACGCAATGCCTCAAATTCAGCGGTAAGTGGGGAACGAAAGTGGAACGGAGTGTATTAAAACTAGGATCCCGGGTTCCCTCTGCCTACCCTGCCTCGTGCGGGATACAGCGTGAAGCTAAAAAAACATAAATAAAAACAATCATACTTTGTTGACTTTCGCGTTTTATTTCATTTTTTTAATTTAACAACCTGGTCCTTTAGTTCTTCGCTCTAGTAACAACACAAAGCAAAAGTTGAGTTCCGCCACCCGACACGCAATGTCTCAAATTCGGCAAAATGTGGGAAATGGAGTGTCTTAACAATAGGTTACCAAGTTCCCTTCTGCTTACCCTTCTATCTGCGGGATACAGTGTGAAAATTAAAAACACCTGATATTTTGTTCACATAATCCAAAAATTACGGATAATGACAATATTGACTAATAGTATTGTATATACGTTCTCCTAAAGCTATTTCATGATGTTTCAGTTAAAAAAATCTAATTTATAAATCTTGTTTATATTTATACAAATCTAAAACTTTAAATTTTCAATATTAAGAGGAAGGGAAAAAGGAAGATAGGTTAGGAATTTAATTGTCATTAAAATAAAAAAAGTGTTGAAAATTAATGTAAATTATAAATTTAATTTTTTCAATTTATTTCTTCAATATTTACATTGTTTGACGTTGTTTGTATTGGTATTATTGTGACTAAAGCATTATGATAGGTAAAATATGCAACATAAGTTCGTGTTACAACATTATCTAAATATCTTTTGTACGAATTGTAAATAAAAATGCCACGTGTTTTTTGTCAATATTAGAAATTATTAATTAAGTTTTGTTTTTGAATTCAAAATTTAGAAAAGCGAATTTATGAAATATTTTTATTTTATGGTAAATGATTTATTAAATTATCAAATGACGAGTGGCAAGTTGAAATACCACATGTTATTTGTAAATATTAAAACTACCTAACCTTCAAACCAATTATCTTAAAAAAATGTAAATAAACAAAAAGATAACAGATATATTACTTACTTCGAATAATTGCTTGATACAGGACAATTTACAAATTTATTCACAAAGTTTTTATTTATAAAATTCACTTACTGTTTATTCACTGTAGAAGTGTCTAATAATATTGTAAATATTACGCTATGCGACAGAAATGCCATCTAAAGTTCTAATAATTAACTAGTAAACGACTACACAACCAATAGGGCGTGTATTCTTTCTCGATATCCCGTATTCTCTCTCTTTCTTGTTCAATCTTTCTCACTATAGCTCTCTCCCACCTCACACTCCATAGCACTATGCGTGATACGACGTTCGCTCTGTCTCTCTTTTTCTCTCAATCTTTCTCACTCGCTTGCTCCCTACTCTCACTCCACGGCTAGTTGCTCATACTACGTTCGCCCTGTCTTACTCTCTCTCAATCGGTCTCGATCACTCTCTCTCTCTTTTCCGACACTTTAGTTGCATACCAGCGTGACGTTTCATCTGTAAAAATTTTACCCTCATGCGCCTAAAGAAGTTTCACTTCAATAATTTCACTTACGCTGTTAGAAAAGTGAGGAAGCGCTAACGGATGTTGATACTGCTTGATAGTTGATAGTTTACTTTAGCCATTTTCATAGCATTTAGTGCTATGGTACAATTGAATCTATATTCATAATTCAAAAAAATATTCTTAAAGTTACGTCCTACAGAAAATTACTGTGGGGTAATGCTGCATATATCGGAAAAGAGCAGTTCGGGCCATCAACAGCATATGAGATCGGGAGTCCCTGACAAATTTTTAAAGAAATGGATATTCTTACGGTCTCATTACAGTACATATATGATAAGATAACTTATTCGGAAAAATATCAACAATTACTTAAAGAATAGTGATATACAAGCTGATCATAAATAAGCTGTTCACTTCTAGTTTTCATCTTCAAAAAGTTAGAAAGTCTTTGATGGGGCATGGTACACGTTTGTATAATAAAATTCCACAAGTGATTTTAGATTTGCCACTTCAAAAATTTAAAGTGAAAGTTAAATATATATTGTTGGGCAAGGTATAGTATTTAATTCAAGAATATTACCATGACAAGAATACGTGGAATTAAATGCTGTTGGTACTCACTCAGTAGCTTATTATGATATATATTTACTTAACGTTAAAATTTTGAACGAAGCAGGATTTGAACCCGCGCCTCTGGAATACCGTTCCAGCGTTCAGTTGTCTTTGGGTAGCGGAAATTTGTAAAAATCTCCCTACAGAGATGCTAACAACATAAATAAGTTGTAACAAGCGTATAAGAATTTCGTCGGAGCTCGGTGAGAACAAATGGCTTAGTTGGTCAGAGCGCTGGATCGGTATTCCAGAGGCGCGGGTTCAAATCCTGCTTCGTTCAAAAATTTTATACACTTTTTAAATTTAAGTTTAGTATTTTCTGCCCTAAGAGTGGAATAACACTTTAAAACATAGTAAAAATATTAAAGTAAATAGTATTCTCTCTTGCCAAACGAAAATTCTTATGAGTTGTCTTTGGGTAGCGGAAATTTGTAAAAATCTCCCTACAGAGATGCTAACAACAAAAATAAGTTGTAACAACCGTATAAGAATTTTGACGGAGCTCGGTGAGAACGAATGGCTTAGTTGGTCAGAGCGCTGGAACGGTATTCCAGAGGCGCGGGTTCAAATCCTGCTTCGTTCAAAATTTTTATACGCTTTTTAAATTTAAGTTTAGTATTTTCTGTCCTAAGTGTGGAATAACACTTTAAAACATAGTAAAAATAGAGCTCTTATTATTCGAAATCCGCCTATCACTGGGCCCTAATTATTTATACATATAAAAACTCAACTGTCGTGGTACAGTGGCACAAATTTGCGACTGTAAACGCAACATGTTGTGGGTTTCGGATTTACGGTAATGGTAAAAAATTCGGTAATTACATATGTATCATTTTCTTTTCTTTACTTTAGTAACGAGATGAATTGCGGCGAATTCCCAAGTGTCTCTCAATTGAATTCCGGAACCCAACTACTACTCAACTGAGCGAATAAATTAAAATATAATTCAAAAACACTACTTTATTTACTAATCTCTCTTTATTTACTAATGCTCTGATAATATTATCATTTTTAGACTATTGTCTAAGTCTTAATTCACTTGAAATATTAGTTTTCAATGTTATGTTATTGCATAACATTAAAAATTAATATTACAAGTGAATTAATAAAACTTTTGTAACAATTTTGTTGACCGAAATATTTCAATTTGACATATCTTTTTAAAATTGAAACCGAGTTAAATAAAATAAACACTACATGTGAATAAGAGAAGGTTCTGGGATTAGCCCGTACAAACGAATAGCTAGAGTCAAAAAATTTAAAATCCATTATTTTGGGTTCCATTACATTATTTAACGTCCCGAGTAACATTCAGGGCCCGTGTTGCTCACATTCCTCTGAGCACGCGATCAGGCAGCCGTCGAGATAATCCCTTATTAAAGCTCTCCTCTGCATTTCTACTGTCTGAGCAGCCGCGCCCCTTTTAACATAGATACCCTCCAAAGCAGGTACTGGACCCAGTTTGCAGCCGCCCGGTTTTATAGGTGCACCCAAATTTACTCAAGCAGACTTTGATCAGTTGCAGATTTATTATAAGTATATTCGATAATTCGATTTTCTTAAGAACCAACAACATGCCGTATTTGCCGTGACTTCTGTTCGGTCGTGGATAAAAAATAATTGTCACAGCTTTTTATTGTCACGAAAAGGTGCAATTTAAAGAATTGTTATTAATTTTATTTCGTCAAAAAGTTATTAGAACATAATATATTTTTAAATCGTTTAGATAGATTACACACACGTTTGTTTGGTTAAAAATGTATACAGATATTATTTTTGCTAGTTTTATTGTTATATGTTTTATGACCATGAAACATCCCGGTAGGATTATAAAATTAAGATTTACTTTTTATTTTTTATTTAAATATGTAACATTATTTTTTGATGAATTGCTTGAAAAGTTTTTTTTAATTACAGGGTCCGTCGCGACGTTTATTCCTTCAGGTAGGTACATAATATGCATAGAGTTAGGTAAATTTATAGTCTAGGTTTAAGCCAGTAATGCTTTCAAGCAAGAAATTTCATTTTGAATCCAATACAACGCGACAGTTTGTGGGTTCGATCCCCACCCGAGGAAATGAAGTAGTTAATATTTTCATTTCTTCGCTCTAGTATAAAGGCACAGCGCAGCGTTGAGTTCCGCAACTCAACACGGAATTTCTCATATTCAGCAGGAAGTAGGGAACAGAACTGAGCATCTTAAGTATTGCCAAATGAAGGATACAGCTAAGCTAAAAAAAGAAAACTTTATGTAATATAGTAATTTTCAAATACATCGACGCACATACTCGATACTATCACTCACATTTACCTAATATATAAATTGTGGCCAATCCTAGCTGCAAACCTCTTGTACAGATTATTTATAAAAAATAACACCTTATTATCTACAGGGTCTACAGCGATAATCGATCCGGAAGGTAAATTGTTATTTTATTTACTATGCAATTACTCTAATGGAGCTCGACCCTACAACCTGATGCGTTCATAGTTATACGCTTCTGCCACTGCGCCACGACATGCCCAAATTACTAATTTTTAAATATTTATATATTTCAAATTACTAATTTTTAAATAGTTATAGGTGTATATATATATTTCGAAGTTAACTTTAATTGCTGCGTTTGGTTCGGCCATCCACCACGCAATGAACCGACAGATTCTGGGTTCGATTCCCGGTCGAGGAAATGAAATATTTAATATTTTCAATTTAATATTTAATGTTTCATTTCTTCGCTCTGGTAATAAGGCAAAACGCGGCGTTGAATTCCGCCACTCAACACGTAATGCCTCAAATTCGGCGGAAAGTGGGGAACGGAAGTGGAACGGAGTGTCTTAACACTAGGTTCCCGGGTTCCCTCTGCCTACCTGCCTCGTGCAGGATATAGCGTGAAGCTGAGAGAGAGAGAGAGTATGTCTAATAAGTCAATTTTCACAATCTACTCTGTTACGAGTATATGCGGTCCGCAGTGTGAAACTCAAAGAGTTTTTCAGTTTAACTTCGAAATTAATTATATGTTTTTATTTATTTTTTTTGCAGCGGCTGTTCCAATTAGAGACGTGTCAGAGACATGTGGGTATTAATGTAACGAGTAAAACCATATATATTTCCTTTTATCAATTATGGTAACAATTCTTCTAAGTCTATAATTTTATTTAATTTTTATATGCAATCATAGGTTGAGAAGAATAAAAGTGATTGTAATTTTTACTGAATTGTATCATATGATCAAATTTAAAGATATATTTTAAGAAAAAATACGTTTAACGTAAGTTCAACAAATCATATCATAAAAATTTTAAGGATTTATACTTATGATAATATATTAGTATGTACGTACGTAAAGATGGTATCATCATTTTAGTTTTGTATGCTTAATTTATATATTGCTTTGCACGAATAAATCAATTATGAAGTATAAATTACAATAATTGAAATATTCTTTTCAACAACTTGTTTCAGTTCCTCCCTTTAATAATACTAGTTTAATTGACGACACAAGATCGAATGACGCATTATTTAACGGCATTGATGGCAGTCAAAACAAGGGTCTACCTCCATGTCCAAACGAAGAAGGAATATTTGTACGTACTCAAGTTAAATTCTAAATCCTACTATGTTAGTTAAATATTTAATATTTTCGCATCCTAGCTCGCGAGGCAAAGCGATTGCGACACATTGCAGTCAGCAAAGTAGGCAGAGTGAACTGTGGAATACAGTTTTAAAATCATTCCCTAGAAGGCAACTCCGTTTCCCATGTTCCGTCGAATTATTAAAGCATTGTAAGGGATACAGTGAGATGTTAAAAAAAAAAAAAGAAAGTGAAGCTAAGAAAATAAAATAAAAAAAAATTGATTCAAAGACAATTGAAGTAATAGAAGTCAGAACATCAGTGTTGGTGATAATTTATAATTTATTTATTTTATTTTTTTAATTTCAGAAACAAATATTGGCCTTCTTCTCGGGCTCGGTAAGACGTTCGAAAATTAATGTTACTTTATATTTAATAATACTGTTCATGTTCTGCTTGTTACTTAGCTAGCTTACGAAACTAATTTCAATTACACAAATCTGATATATTACTAGATATTTTTTTTGCCTGTCGTGGCGCAGCGGCACAAACGTGCGACTGTAACCGATGTGGTGTGGGTTCGATCCCCACTCGAGGAAATGAAATATTTGGCGTTGAGTTCCACCACTCAACACGCTATGCCTCAAAATTCGGCGGAAAGTGGGGTAAGGAAGTGGAACGGAGTGTCTTAACACTAGGTTCTCAAGCTTCCTCTGACTACCCTGCCATGTGCGGGATACAGCGTGAAGCTGAAAGTAAAAAGAATTAAAATAAAATAAATATTTTTTCTATTTCAGAAAAAGTTAAAGCCACAATTCAAACACATTCTATATATAATATTTTTAATATAAAAAAAAATCTTTATTGGATTAGGAAAAAGATAATAGTGTTTAAGTTCGTTCGTATGTATATTTCTTGTATTTAAAACACCCCTATTGTCTTATTAAAAGAATTAAGTTGAATTATATACACTGCCATAAAAGTCTGATCGTCAAACGGGCAGAATACGAAAAGTTTCTTTAACGTTATTTCTGATATATTAATATTTGTTTTTGTTTTTTACTTATAGCTATGCAATATTGCAAATTAGTAAGTAATTGGTTATTTTATAATAATTAACACATTTTCTAATGTTACTAATATTACTTGAATAATGGAAAATATTATCAAATTAACGAGTAACAATAGTTTTTGCTATATTAAATAATTAATTCGACCTTTATATTTTTTCAGAAGACTCTTGCTTGAGGAAAACATAGAGAGAAGTTCCGAAAATATGACCTATATTTGTAATTTAAAATTTAAGTATGATAGTTAAAAAAATAAAATTTTATTCACTATGCTACCTTTCATTGACACGGACCAGTAATTAATTAGGTTATAAAATTTAACTTTAGCATCATCGTAAAACTTAGCAATCATAATTACGTAAGTTAGATGACAATACAATATGTTGGTACTATCGAGCTGATCTGATGATGGAATTGGAACCTTGAACTATTTACTTGTAAACATATAGAGATTTTTGTTAATAATATTAGTTTTATTATTCAATTTATATAATAAAATCATCACTGTTAAGACAATATCTAATATCTATACATTAAAAGTTTTCAGCTATACAAATAAAAAATATTGTATCTATTTAGTCGACCTAAATATTTAAAAATAAGCCGTATTACAATATTAAACGAAAGGGGCATTGGGACGCGATAAGACTTTTATTAGTACGTATATGTTTTATTTATAAAAAATATTAACTAATCCATAACCACATCAAATAAACGAATTCGAGGCCTGTCGTGGCGCAGCGGCACAAGCGTGTGATTAACCGACAGGTTCTGGGTTCGATCCCCAGTCTAGGAAATGAAATATTTAATATTTTCAATTTAAATATTTAATGTTTCATTTCTTCGCTCCTAGGTTCCCGGGTTCCCTCTGACTACCCTGCCTCGTGCGGGATACAGAGTGAAGCTAAAAAAAAAAGACGAATTCAATATGTTTAAAATCTCACATTATCGTCAACCGTCATTCAAATTCACAATTATCACATATAAATCTAACTAGATGATGGATTGATTTCAAATACCACAGCAGTTTCATCATCTAGCCCACGATGTCTCTAAATTCTAAATGAACGAAAATGGAATGATTTAATGATTATGATTTATGATTTATTATCGCTTTGTCTAAACTACAGAACATGATAAAACGTAAATTTACAAAAAAACAACCAGCGATTTACCATTAATTTTTATTGTTTTTATCTGCCGACAAATTCTTAATTTTTGTGAAACAAGAAGAGGTTATTGTTATTAACAACACCACACTTACATTTGCCAGACAGTAAATTTCAAAGCATCATTATTCGTTTTAATTGGAAAACTCATTATGAACAGTGGTTCTCAAAAGCCTTTTGAAATGAGTCATTTAAGTTAACAGTAACAATGGAATACTCTTACAAAACTTATGCTTATTTTATATTTCTTAAAGGTCTTTTTAGTTTCATTTTACATTTTAATATTCTCTATTATTATTGGCGAACCACGAAAGACGTCATCAAGGCAAAGTGACAGCGTCCGACTATTTACACGGTAGTTGTGAATTCCGTTCTCACACGGGGGAATATAACCTAAAAATTATAATACCTATAATAAAATACTAGTTACCCGGTCGCGACTTCGCCAGCTTTAATCAAGGAGTAATTTATTTTATAAATTGATTTACGTGTGTGTTCTAATATGTGTATATGTGTGTGCACATACTTTGATGTTATTTTTTTTGGTTGCTTTGTTAATAAACGTATATGAATATGTAGATCACTAATATGACTTTGAGCCTTAATATTTTTGCGTTATTTATATTGATTTCTTATATAAAAATTAAATATATTGCCTAGATAAAACCGAAATACTTATTAATATTTCTTTATGATTTCGAAATAGTTATGATTTTTGAAGTAGCTATTTACACGGTACTAAAATACAAACAAACAATTTTTAAACTGAAAAATAAAAGTAATTTTAAATATTATTAATCGGGATATTTTTGTTATCTACATTTAGATTTAAAAAAAAAATGTAGAAGAAAGGCTGCTTAAATATAATAGTGACATCAACGATATAAGATGAATGTGTCATATATATAACACCTCATATTGTTACTGAGTGTTCAGCAACTCGTTGAAGTAGCTTCTCCATCTATCCTTCACTAAAGCATAATTCCAGAGCATCTCAAGTAATCTCGGTGTTAGAAGTAAAATTTTGACTTTGTATTTCTGCCAGAAAGTCTGTCACATCTTCTTCGAAATTACGTCAAAAGAAAAATTCTTAGAATATTTTCTTAATCTCGTATCGTATTACGAAGATCAAGTGAAAAATCACCATAAATACGTTAACACGTCTCTGTAGGCTTACCAACAAGGAAGTTCAATTCCTCTTATTTAAAATTACTTTGTGGGCGGGGTGGTAAAACCTCTTCATACGGATCCCAAAGTGACTCATTGTCGGACGCCCTACAGTCCACTTGGGAAACGTAAGCACTGATTAATTTGTGGCAACAACTCCAATCAGCACCTTTTTTGTCATCAAACTATCGCAGCAACGGTCAACTTCGAAGAGTCCATTCTGAAACTCTCCAGAGAGCACGACTGCCGGTAACTCTATACGATATTACGAAACTAATTACCCTAACAGCGAAAGACTAACAACGAATTTCCTTGATGAAAACACACATGGAACAACTAACCTATAAGCACCCTTCACCCTTCACCTGAAGGATGAAGGGTGAAGGGATGAATGATGATGTAGAAAAGTGAAAAGGATTCGTAGAAGCTAGGGAAAAAAGGGGAAGTAAGGGGGCACCACTTCACTTCCATGGACTGGTGGGGAATATAGCAGTGGTAGCTTGAGAATCCGGGTCGCGTAGCCATATGCCTAAGAAGACCTATGGAATAGATATATGTCAAGGCACCCTCTGGAGTAGTATATATTTCTATATAATGTATATTTCAAATAATTAGTAAATATAATATATATTTTTTAATTGTATAGTAAGTAACGAAAAACCCTTTTTTTGATAGAACTATTTCGATTGGAAAGCTTAATGATAAGCAATATTAACGGCTAGTTTTAATTGAAATAACGTGATATAATAAATTTTGTTATCAGTACTACACATATACAATTTTCTAATTCACTCATATCACTCTTTTTTTGACCATCATTACCAGTAAGCAAAATGCAATTAAGAAATACTTTTGTTTGCATTTTCTTTTTAATTTTACATTCAACGATAGAAAATCACCTAGGTAAGAAAAAAGAGAAAAAATATATAAATAAAATAATTTGATAAATTAAAATAGTTACTTAGCTAATTACTAGTACATAATCAATGATGTTCTAAAAATAGCCATGTAACTAAATTATATATATCACAATTATTTGATTGTATGTTATTATTTTTTTCAGTTGGTTGCAATGTTTATCCTCCGTATGGTAAATATCTTTTTTTACTGAATTGTTGGACATAATAATGTAATGAATGATTTTTTTTTCTCAATCTATTAGGTACAAATTTGTGTTGTCCAAATTACTCAACATATTAGATAGAAAATAGTCTTACTATACTATTAATAAATGTTTGAAATAAATAAAAAAAATACTATTATCCTAATTAATAATATATATTTTTTCCAGTTAATCAATTTTATCCACAACCACAAAAACAGCCCGGTAAGAATTTTATAGCTAACAATAAACTTTGCATTCATTTTAGTTATTGTTAACCTAAATGTCTACGTTGATTTTAGAGTTGCAACTAGCGAGTTACTACTATATAATCCACGTTAGTATTTTGAACATCTAAGTCCCAATTTAGATGGTCTACTAAAACGCAACAATACCCTCTCACTCACAAATGCTTCGACGCCTCGGTGGAAGCCTGCCAATTGCAGGCTACTGCCACCTTTAGAATTTCTCATATGGCACCCGCCATCCTACGATAGTTTCTTTAAGGTAGCAGTAGGAGATGGGTATAGCATCGTCTCCTTCACCAGGATTACACTCACCTGCGCAAATAAATATTTATTTTATATTTGTACTACTGTCGATACAAATTTATTTAACACTTTCTGTGTATTGTGTCTTGAAATTTATTGACTTTTATAATTTTTTATTCGTTATATGAAACATGTGTGCACAATTATTTTTTAAAAATGTCGTCACATATCCTTGAATATAAAATAGGGCTCTGACTACATAAAGTAGGGCGCCTACCCTAAAGCCATACAGGCAATGATGCGATGCCAAGTCTTCTGGCCTACGAAAGACGATAATTATATTTATTAATATATCTACATTATGAAAGCTAGTTATATTTTAAAAATTCTAAACGTCTACGTCTTCAAAAAAGATTTCTTCATATATTGAATACAATAAATTTTTGGTTTTGTAAATATATAGGTGATAAAAGACAAACGTCAAAGTAATTCAGGGGGCATTGTGTGTCTGTATACAATGATTATGATGTCTATTTACACTCTGTAAATTATTTTAACTTCCTCGAAAGGATTGTAATAAACATAGCGCTTGGTTCCATAAAGCAAAAAGCTTGTGACTAGACGCGATAGGTTACGGATTCGATGGGTATCAAATTCATAACCTATTACGAAATACTATTTTCATTTCGTCGCTCTGGTAAGCGGCTGAACTCAACCACCACTCAAACTCAAATTCGGCGGAAAGTGGGGAACGGAATGGACTGTCTCAACACTAGGTTCCTTCGACCTACCTTTGCATGTGCGGTATACAGCGTAAAGCGAAAAAAATAATATTTACTCTTTTGCATTTGCTTGTTCTTATGATATAGGCACATAAATTTGTCAATATTTTAATAGTTCCAGTACCATCAACTCCATCCAGACCTGTAGCTCCCAATCCACCACCAGCACCAGCACCACCTACAGCCCAACCTGCAAATATAAGTAATCAAGGTAATTTAATGTTATTTTTGTAACATTTTAATTCAACTGTTTAAATATTTTTTTAACTAAAGCATTGTTAAAACAATAATGCTTTTAATAAATCTACACTAATGATTGACAATTCTTAAAATTCGTAGATAGTATCATAAGCAAAGGAATACTCCAGCAACTTATCTCCATTTCAGCAGAGTAACTTCACATATTTTTACCTCAGTTTTCATAATTCTCATAATTACTTTGTCCAGTATCTACCATATACAAACATTTTTAAATTCGTCATAATGTTCAATTTAACCAAGAAATTTTTACTATTTTTTAAAGTGTTGTTTGGTGTTCCACACTTGAGAAAGAAAATACTAAATTTAAATTTAAAAGCAAACACTGGGAAACCGTCAAAATTTAAATTAAATCAAGATTATCACTATCAGTTGCAAATATATTTAGTAAATAAGTAGATATATAATTATGAATTTCTTTTTACAATATTTGTATAAGCAACCGCGGAACAACCTATAAGTAAACGTAATTTATTGGTTTTTCTAATATTGAGTTAAATATAATCAGATCAATATTAATTATATTTTCTTTTTTTTTTTTATTTCAGCTCAACCAACACAATCTACCAATGGTATGTCTAATTTTGTTTTTTCATGGAATTTATGTCTACATTTTATTCTTTTAAATTAAAATTTATTTCTCCAATATAATAAACAAGGAATATTCTTACAGTAAACACTACCAACAACGCTTCTGCAATAAATAAACAAGCAACAAATATTATAATAAATCTTAAACCTGCTACGCCCACTCCAGAAGCATGTCCAAAAACGTTCCTAGTGAGTACAAATTTTTACATCGAGGATATTCATTTTTCATATATCATCTCTTCAATATCGTATATTATCCTAATTTGATTTTATTCTTGAAAAATAAAATGCCCATCTTTCAGACTTCACTGAAAATATATGCATAAATTTCACTATAGAAGTCTATATTATAATCAAAGGGACAATAGTAATATGAATGTATATGAAGAAGGCCTGTCGTGGTACAGGAGCACAAGCGCGCGACTGTGAACGTGACAGGTTGTGGGTTTTAACCCTACTCGAGGAAAAACAAATATTTAATATTTTTATTTCATCATTGCAATAAAGCGAAGAACTAAATAAAGTGTCTTAACACTAGGTTCCCTCTACCTGCCTACCCCGCCATGTGCGAGATATAGTTTAAATAAAGCTAGTGTTTTTTTTTTCATATATATTTATTTCAAGGAATATTGTATACAAAAATGCTAAGTAATTAATCTTTTACAGGCCACCATGGAAAAAATCATTCAAGGAACTGTAAGAAAATTTTATAATTATTTTATAACTTATTTATTTATTACACTTAACCTCATAGGGTTTGGGTTAGGCGTGCCTAGCAAATTAGTAAAATCAGTAAACTATTGTTATTTTTATTATTTTTAAAGCGTTAATCCACACTTTAAAAGAAAGAAAAATATACAGTCAGTCAACATTTTTATACGTTTTTTAAATATGTGTTGATATTTTTATTATTATTTAATGGATGAAAGTTACTTCGCCTGTTAATTGATTAACAAGGTATTTGTGAGTTGTTATCAAAATAATAGAAAATTTTAAATTACTAATGTATTACTTTGTAATGTTGGTTTTATATTGATTATACAATAATTTAATGAAATTTCAAAGGTAGGTGTACGTACTCAAAGGGTAAAACAGAACTCTATAACTAAGACTCTTACTGTTTAGCTTACACCTGACTGTGGTACTGTGAACTGACTAAACAATAGAAAAAATAGATACCCATACACCAAACGTGATTTATATACCATTTTATAGATACTTACTCACGCTGTATTTCCCTCTGTATGCTACCATGTGCGGGACACAGAGGAAACTTGGGAATATAGTGTTAAATAACAAAAACTTTAATGCCCACGTAGACTTTTACGCACCCATACTTTTTTATTTAAAATGCCAGTCTTAAAAAATCCAAAGCTTTGTTTAATTTTTCGCCTAATTAAAGCTAAATAGAGTATTTTACCATTCTTATTTTTATGAAATATTTTGATTTCCAATTATGCGTTTGCTCAAGGACACTATCCTTACAAATGCATTTTATTTAACAACACAATCAGCTTTTAAGCACAAATTCCCTAACTGGTAAAATATTTCACCATATATATTTTATTTTATTTTTAACGTACTATTTTTTTTGCCAGCCCTGTCTTGAACCATAATAACAAGAACAAGAGGTATTTATAATTCACTGTATTTAAATAAATAATAAATTATAAGAACATATTAATAAGTATATTTCAATTTATTATTTTTACAGGCTACTTTAACTCTACAGCAAAATGTACACAAATTAAAAAGTGTCTACAGCAAATTAAAAAATCTATGCACAAGTAAATAGTTTTCTTAATACAATTAAAAGGTAAAAATATGCTTTTTAAATAATGTCCAAAATACATATATTCGTAAATTAATCAACGTAAATTGTAACAAAATTTAACAGAATACAAAACTAACCATAATAAGACAATAAAATATTTTTTTTCAACGTTTTACTTTTTTACTTTACATTATTTTCCTTTTCTAAATCCTTGTAATGAACATTTTTTTAAAAAAATCTCCTTGTAATATTAGTCCGAAGCGATACGTTTTCATCTAGCTACATCACCATTTTTATTCGGTTATTTCATCGTAATAATGTTGTTAGCATCTGTTTAGAGACTATTAGCATTACAGCGTATTAAATTTTATTTTGACGTAGCAATCAATTATATTACGACTTCTGATGAAATTTGATGTTAAAACAGATCGTTCTTCGATCACAGAGCGAGAAAATTGAAATAGTTTATTTAACCAAGAGGGGAACTAACCTATAACCAATAATAAAACACAATATTAAAATACATTTCACAATAATAAAACACATTTTATGCTTGTTATGTTATATTGATATAAAAATATTTTTGTTAGAAACGAAATTTAATTTACAATAAAAATTAATACAATACATGAATCTGTGTTGATTAGTATATCGATAATTGCTACACTCACACTTAAACTACTATACAAAAAATTTTTTTTGCTGGAAATTATTTCAGCTTAACGAATATAATTCTTTATTCATTAAAATCTTAATACGATCTGAGAGAGAAAATAAAAAACTTAAAAAAATTTAGCAATATGCAGTTGCACTATGCTAGAACACAGTACAATTTGAAATATTAAGACTTATTAAATAGTTACATAATTTGACTACTACTATTAAATAATACAAATAAATACTACTGTTAAATAATTTGACTTCAGATACATATATTCATTCTATGATTTTTTCTACGGAAATAAGACTGAAAGAAATCAAAATTACATTAAAAGAAAATTTTATTTTTAGATAAAGCCATTAAAGTGTGAACACACGAGTTTCATAATCAATTCAAATTAATTCATCGATAACATATTGTTAATTTATTTTATATTAATAATATTAATAAAGTGATGAGATGACAAAAAAAACATCCCACCCAGCGGTAAAACTCCCAGAGAGAAGATCATCATAATGCGTGGAATTCCTGAGAAAAAGAATGAGCATATCTTGTCGACGGTTGTCAAGATAATTTCTAAACATTTGAATATGCCTGAGTTTATTGCTGCTCTTATGAGCCTGTGCTATCGCTTTTGTCATAGTACTAATACCAAGCCAAGGCCTATCTTCCAAGCCTAACTTCAAGTTCTTGCATTAAAAAATAAAATACTAGATTGAAAAATATGGCATAACTATGGCAGAGTTTCTCACTAAAGAAGATAGTTATTTCTCTTGGCTCGACAAAGATTTGACTTTGGTAAATGCTGGACCAAAGATGGTCATATAGTTGTTATTGGCAATGACTGATCCCGTTATCGGGTCAAATCAGTGGCAGTGAATGTATTATTACAAATACCTTGCTCTCGAGCCGTCCCGTCTGTCCCCAGCCCCCTGCTGACTAGCCAAATCTAGGCTAGAAAGAAAGCAAAGCCTTACATATTATATTAGGTTCAAATGGATAGTGAAAAAGTAATTATTATGAACATTTTTTTGTATATAATTTTCACTCCCTAAAGGTAAAACTTACTTTGAGTTTTACCGTAAACACTGCTGTAACACTTATAATGCTATGCCACGCATATTTTACTAACCAATTACCGCTAGAAATCTTATTTGGGCTGATCTAATTAGTGGATCGTACATCGGGTGCTTAATTCTTCAAAATCCGAAATATAAGTAAAAGTAACTAACTCCACATAAAAAATGGAACATATTTTGCAAAGTTATACAAATATCACAACTCATATAACAAATATAGTTGAAACATCTAGTACCAACTTAGAAAGTTACATGTACGTGTATAAGTAGACAAGACACATACATTTTGAAATATAAAAGCACAACATACAGTAAAGAAATTCTGTTTGTTATGGAAAATTGAGTAGAGATAATTTTCTCTACACACAATTTATGTTGAACTTTATAAACCTCAACAAAAATTGCGTGTTTAGTGTCGAAACTAAACGGCGCGCTCTAATTTGTCACCAGAAACTGAAAATATTTAATAATTTCCGCAAGTGGGGATCGAATCCATAACCTGTCTGTTTGTATGTAACCTTTGCAATGGCACGTTTGTCGTTTCCGTGCACACTTTCCATAGATTTTGTACTTATATATTTTAATAACTCATAAAATAAAAAAATAGCAAAAACACATAAATTTTAAAATAGTTAAAGCAAAAAGACGTACCTACGTAATTTAAAATGAAAACAAAATTTCTTATACTATTTTTTGTTATTTTGTACTTCAATGATAAATGTAACAGTAAGTATTATTATAAGTGACTTTTAGAAATACTATTTGCCGTTTTTCTTAAATGATATAACAGTTCTATTTCGCTTAACAATTATTTAAATGTATACTCTAGTAAGTAAATGTTTTAATCTAAAACATTTTTTTTAGTTTACGGAGTCTCAATTCATGGTAAGTGACAAAACATATTTTGAATACGAAAACCGGGTCAAGTTCTCCAAAGTCGATCTAGTACACCGAGGGTTCCGAACCAATTTCAAGACTGAAGGTCAACGAGAACGTGACTTATAGAATTTGACAAATTCGAGTTTTGAGCCGTCACTCATTTTGTATGAAAATGAGTGCAGATTTTCCCTTTTCATTTTAGGTGTGTTGAACTAAAAGCTAAATTATTAGTTGAAAAAATGCAACAAAATGCACTACTTTTTTTTACATAAGTATAGGCATTCGTTACTGTATTTAGTAATAATGATAATAATCATTTAATTTACAAAGTGAAAAACAAATAAGGGCAAATATAAATAGCATAATTATTTTAGCTTTAAACTATCTTAAAAAATATTATATACAATTTTAATTATGTTTTAAACAGTAAAAATATTTGTTTTTCTTCTATTTAATATGTTCTGAACTTTATTTTTAATGTATTTTTATAGTTAATTCTGTAAACAGTGCAAGCAGTCAAAGTGATGGAGTATCTACGAAAGTTTATCAAGAGGAACATATTAATTCCAATTTTCCATTTCGTACTTTCCAAAGATTTACGAGTATATTGCCTGTAAGTTAAATTCATGGTATTTTTTGGCTTCACACTGTTTTTTTTTTATTATAATGGAAGCGACGGCAAACGAGCGTACGGGTCACCTGATGGTAAGTGATCACCGTCGCCCACGGCCCCGTGTAACTCCAGAAGAGCTACAGGAGCGTTGCGTCTTTTAAGGTGGATGGGCACCGGGGCCCGGCATTACCTAATGCGAAACGCAGTGGCCAAAGCCACTACTTAACGCCGGTCTTAAATGCCGGGGGTGGTAACAATCCGGTCGAGTCTGCCCATGCGTGTTGCCATTGCTGGCAACGTGACTCTACCACACGCACTTACGACACCATCAGTACCAGGGTGATCCTATTCTAAGCCAGGATCAGACAGCAAAAAACTGTATCTTGTGGATTGATCGTAGGTGCCCTACGTAAGATCTATGCGCCAGTGGGAACCTGTAGCCCTAGGTCTAAGTCACTGCTTTCCCTTTAAACACTTCCGTTCCTCGCTTTTCGTGAAACCCTAGTTGTGTTAAGTGGTGAAACTCAGTTCCTCATTACGTTACTATAACGAAGAAATGAAAATATTAAATTTCCCCAGACTGGGGATCAAACTCACAATCGTCAAGTTTTCGATTAAAAATATTAAATATTTTACTTCCTCAAGGAGGGAGGGAACTCACAACTTTTCGCGACTACAGTCAAACGCTTGTGCCGTTGCGCAGTGCACACGACAGTGTGTGTGTGTGTGAGTGTATGTGTGTGTGTGAGTGTGTCGATCAATGTCGACGAAATACAAAGAATCACTGAAAAGTATTGGTATGCTACGTAAGAATTCCTAATTAAAATCACCTATATTATTTTTATTTTTAAGCGTTTTCCGTTACTACTAAGACCACAAGACCTAAGTGAAAACAAAATCTACTTCTATCGAGAAGCCTAATTGCTATAATGTGAATTCTATATTTTGTTTGGAAGTGTGTAAAAGAAATTTGCAATTTTATTACATCAGGAGCCATAAAATGTTAAGTATTTTATTTTCATCATTTACATGTTTATTGTGCTTAAAATGTTTAATAGCAATATTTATTATAAAGAATTTTATTTATACAAATTTATATTATATAGATAATAAATAAACAAGACCGATCCAAAATGGTGCTTATGTTTTATTTTAAATCACGATTAACAATAAGGCGTTAAAATTTAAGTAACTCACGAAACACGATTATTAAATTAAATTTTTAGTGTAATTTCTAACGATTATTTTATTAAGTATATAAATTATTTAAGTAATTTTTATTTGACTTTTTGAAATAATAGATATGAAGACACATTTTTTTATGGACAAGACACGGCAAACGAGAGACGAGTCACCTGATGGTTAGTGATAACCACTGCCCAAGGCCCCGTGTAACTCCAGAGGAGCTACAGGAGCTTTGCCGGCCCTTAAGGTGGATGGGCACCGGGGCCCGGCATTATCCAATGCGAAGTGCTGTGGCCGAAGCCATTATTTAACGCCAGTTTTAAATGCCGGGGGTGGTAATAATCCGGTCGAGTCTTGACAACGTGACTCCCCCACACGTATTTTATACTAACGTATACTGTTACTACATACGTGGGTGACGGAGATCACTCACCATACTTTGCCCTGTCTTATCCATAAAAAAAAATATGGCACATTCTAACTAAACGAGGTAACTCTGTCCTGAATGGCAGGATACAGGATAGATGCAGTTAAATTTTATTATTAATTATTAATAGTTACTTGGTCTTAAATATTTAAATTGAAAATATTTCATTTTCTCGAGTGGGGATCGAACCCACAACCTACAGGTTACAGTCACACGCAAAATATCATATAATTTTACATTGTGTTATAACTACTTAATATTTAATTTTAAACAGTAACAGATTATAAAACACACATAAACCACTTACTTACAGCTCGACCGTGTGTAAACACATTTAGAAATATGTTTGAATATCTGCAAATTACACAACTCACTTTACATACCATAGTCCGATATTAAATATGCGATTGCAAAACATCATAGAAACATTATCATTTAAGATTATTATAACATTACCACATATGACACATACCAATACATATCACACTATTATTACATGATTTATAAAAATTTAATGGTTTTAATACACGTATAATAACATAGTTGATTGATTATAATCTGAAGATTGAAGTCCATGGTGTCCCGTAGGTAAAGCATTTCATTGTAAATGCTATGGTAGTAGGTACAATCTACTTACGATACCTTGAATTTAGTCGCAAAACTGAACTGATCCTTGCAATAATCTCACACTTTGCCTACTTTTTATACGTATGACGCTGAAAACAAATCACATAAGACAATTTGTTACTCTTCAATATATTCGAATTTAAGTAAATTTTCGTAACTATTCTCTCTATTGGCCCGAAATATCTCTTTATTAGCCCGATCAATCGACATTCCAAAATATTTTTAAACACCCACGTTGATAACAGGTTATTGATTTGGGATAAATTAGTTTATCTGGTCCATACGATGACTGCCTACATTTGATCTTGTTGTTATATCTGCTAGTCCAAAGACGAAGTAGCTAAACAAACAGTTTAATTAGCGAAAACATCAATTGAAACATGAACGATGTATGATAATTTATTATATGAACTCATTCAAAAAACGCGTATATATAGTCGCGCAGTATCTAACTGTGCACGTGACGGTTGATGGTTGAGAGTTCTAATATCTTAATGGTTTTATATTAATGTAGGTCCTGGCGCAGAGGCACAAGCGTGCGACTGTAAAAGCGACTAATCGATCTCCACTCGGGGAAATGAAATATTATTATCTTATTTCTTCGCTTTGGTGACAACCAGAACCTTTGGTTATAAATGAAAGAAGGCAAAGTCAAGCTCTTCTAACTCGGCGGAGGTTGAGGAACGAAACGGTGTGTCTTAACACTAGTTTCCCAAGTTATCTCTGCATGACCAGCTACTTGTGGGATATAATTTTTGCGAGAATTACAAAATGAAATCCCAAAAATTTTAGTTACCAATTTTCCCTGAATATACCTACTTAAATAATATCTCTTAGCTTCACGCTGTATCCCTCATGCGGCAGGGTAGACAGAGGGAACTTGGGAACGTAGTGTTAAGACACTCCGTTCCACTTCCGTTCCCCACTTTTCGCGCAATTTGAGGCATTGCGTGTTGAGTGGCGGAATTCAACGCCGTATTTTGCCTTGTACCAGAGTGAAGAAATGAAAACATTAAATATTTAAATTGAAAATATTAAATATTTCATTTCCTCGAGTGGGGATCGAACCCACAACCTGTCGGTTACAGTCACACGCTGTTCCACGACAGGTCTTCTTAAATAATATGTCTTAAATAATTTGATAATATTTTGTATAGTTCAAATGGGCGAAGCCACGTTTGTCTACTAATAGTAAAAAATGTGTTACTAGAATATTTTAAAACGTTACATTATTTTAATTATTTAGACATCTTCAAAAACGCTTATAATTATGCACTAATTTAGTGCACTAATAATTATAAGCATTTTTGAAGACGTCTAACAAATACTTTCAATTTGACCTTCTTTCTACTTAAAATATACTTGTTAGAAAATAAGATAAGGTAGATTTAACAGGTAAATCTAAATCCTAAAATATATACGACTAGAATTGCTGTCGCAGAAGATATAGCAAATGTCTTATCGGACAGAGTAAAGAAAGATGCCTATTTATTATTTCAAAGTAAACCTCTATCTATTTGTAATTTTCCACAGGTATACCCAATGGGTATTACCGATTTGAATATATAAAAAAATGTCTCCAAAATACGATGTTCATTTTTAAAGGATTTCTCTTTGAAGGTAACCCGAGGTTAAGGTTTTTATCGAACGAGTGGCGGTGACGGATTCCTGCATAATGGCCGCATCGAATACAAAGCAGGAGGCTTCACCCAAAAGAATCTAATTTAAAAATAAATAGCCTTGCATTATATGGTAAATGAAATGTAATATATGGAAATAGAATGGAGATAAAATTTTCCGTAGTGTATGTCTTCTATCAAGCTTTGACTTTGTATTTTTGTAATTCAATGTAACTAAGTTTTTTTGTTATTTACAATAATTTATAGTAAAATAAATATTTTAAACTTGCTGAGGCGTGGCGTGGCGTAGCCACAAGCGTGTGGCTGTAAATGCGTAGATTGTAAGTTCGATCACTACTCGAGGAAATAAAGTAAATTTAAATTTGAGTGAATTTTCAAATTAAATATTTAATGTTTTCATGTCATCGCTCTGGTAACAAGGCAAAGCGCGGCGTTGAGTTCCTCCAACTCAACAAGCAATGGCTCAAATACGCCGGAAAATAGGGAACGAAATGGAGTGTCTTAACACTAGGTTCACAAGATCTACCCTCCCATGTGCGGGAGTACAGCGCGAAGCTGAAAAGAAACTAATATTGTAGTATAATATTTGGTATCAATGCGGGTTCGTTCTATACAAAGAAATAAAACTAAGTAAATACATTTATAATTTACTAAATGTATATATTAAACAACCTATATAAAATAATTTCACTAATGAAATAAACATTGCATAACAGCTTGAAAGCTTTTTTGGATTTGACAAACATTGACTTGGAACATTTTTATTGAGTTATTCGTGTGACATAAGGCGTAAAGTAGCAGTACACTACATCTGTGAACTGAAATTTCATTTCTTCACTACATATTGCTATCATTATACGAGGGTGGGGAAGAGGGCGTAAATAAAACTTTGTACGATGCAGGCTTCCTGTATATATTATTAAGGCAAAAATGCGTTAAAGTAGCTTTCTTTTACGGAAAGGCCTCTAAAACTTCAAGACAAAGTGATGATATAGAATAAAATGAAAATAAAATATCAAACCAATCAATCAAATTTTATAACAATTATGATAATTTAAAAAGTTAAAAATTAAATTTTATTAAATGTGTTATTTTTATATTAATTCATTGCATTTCTTGTAAAAAAAAATCGTTTAAAAATGTAACTTTTCATTCGGTAAAATAAAAAATATTATTATCGTAGATATTATTTTATTATTTACATTAAAAATACTTTCAAGCACAATCGTTCTAATAATTTAAAAATCCAATCCACACATTATTTAAAAATTTAAGTAAAAGTTAATTTATTAATAATTCTGAACATATAATCATATCTCTTTCACACATACATACACATATGTATATCACAGATTCATATTTTATTTACATTGAGTTTTGTACTATTGAATATGACTGTACAAACGTGGAATCAATGATTTACAACTATTTTTTTATACAAAAGGTACTTGTGGATTTAATTATATGTATATTTATAGAAAGCCTTATCTTCGTCGGTAGAATCCTCGGTAGAAATATCTTGGTACAGCCGGGCCTGTAACGAGAAAAATAGTCTAAGTACTTATATTTTTGTTTAAAAATATTTTTTTATCTCACTTTTTGATAATAAAAGTATATGTTATTGTAATTTCCTTTGATAAGAGAAGTAGACATAAGGCAGCTGGTATACTAATGTATTATTTTATTAACATTTTATTATTATTAACATACATATGTAAAAAAAAATAAAAAATAATTTTATAAATGTACTGTACATTATTCCTTACGTGTTCAATAATTAAGAAAAACAAAATAAAATTGACTCATCTAATGTCATTTATAAACATTTCCAATAGTTCGTATGCTAGACGATCGTTTATCTTTAAAATATTTTAATTATAAACCAAGTAAAAAGAAGAATCAGACAAAAAACAAAATCATATGAAAATTCAGGTAGACGAGAAGCTGAATGTTTATTCTTTAGCAAGAATCCTGCTTAATATTCTACATATGTAAGGATGGATGTTTCTTCTTGAACTTGACATTATTATAGCTAAACAAAAGATAGATATTTGTAAATCTCTGTCAGTTTATTATGTTTATGGCGTACAAATAAAGTTATAAAGAAATAAAAATAGATAATAAGATTGCCGTAAAGATTTTGTATAAATTATAACAACAATAACCTTATTTTTATTATAAAAAAAATTAATTGTGCGTTAGTAAAAAAAATAGTTCAAACAACGGTTGCATTATTACTAAAACCTATATTGGTCATATTTTTACCGTTAAATAGAAATATAATAATAATTAATAAATCAGTAAGAAATATGTACGTGTACAGAGTAAATTGATCCAACTTATTTTCTTAATTTAAATTTAATATATATTGTGAGTACAATTTATTATCAAGGCGCTTTTACGTCGTTGTTAACACAACTTTAAAAAAATAACAATAATTTTAATATTAATTAATATATCAATCACAATGTACGATGTTATAGACAAAGGGAGCCATATATTTTACGATTACATAACAAGTCAAAATTTAGAAATGAGAAACGTTTATTAGTTCTCGCTTACAGTGTTTGTTTAAGCGCGCTTAGGGGTAGGTTGTCTGTGTCAAATTTCACGCTCGCCGGGACGGAAATGCACAAAGTTTCCTTTTGTGGCGTTTCTCATAACTTGATTTGTGACGGTGCAACCCTTCAGGGTTCCGGTGCGGCGCCGCGCCGGCGAGACGCTCCACTTCCGCGCTACACCACGATACGTCGCTACATATGCTCTACTTGACATGCTTTCATATTTAGACACTTTATGTCATTTTAACTTATGATACAATATTTTTACAACAACTTTTGTAAAAATATTGTATCATAAGTTAGAAAAATTGATTTTTCAAAAATATATCTCTTATTCAATAGTGTCTTAACAAGCACATTTGTATCTCAAAATTAATTCAATTGAGAACGGTTTCATATAACATATGATATAATTCGGGAAAAATATAAGTTATTATTAATAGGATCCTTGATTTACGCCGTATCCTGCACGAGGCGGGGTAGGCAGAGGGAACCCGGGAACCTAATGTTAAGACAGTCCGTTCCACTTCCGTTCAACTTCCGTTCCCCACTTTCCGCCGAATTTGAGGCATTGCGTGTTGAGTGACGGAACTCAAGGCCGCGCTTTGCCTTATTACAAGATCGAAGAAATGAAACATTAAATATTTAAATAGAAAATATTAAATATTTCATTTCCTCGACTGGGATCGAACCCAGAACCTGTCGGTTACAGTCACACGCTTGTGCCGCTGCGTCACGACAGGCCACTATACATCCTAGGTATAATAATTTTGTTTCAATAAAAGAAATATTATTAAATTATTTATTTACATACTAATATTATTTAAATAGTTTAAGTGAAAACAGAAGCAATATTAATTGATTCTTATATATTATGCAAGCAATGAATATATCATTAGTTCCGCTCCAAAAGGTATATAAATCGCTTAAGGATATTGTTAAATCACGAATTCTTTACACGTCGGACACAGCTACAAATTGATGTAAAAACGTTGCTAATGTTTTGTAAAGCGAAACACAAATAGTACTACTTTATAAAAAACTTTATGATTTTATATACAATTTGTCATGACAATTAAATTCAATTTTGTGCACACCATTAGACTTAAAAAAATGAACTAAAAAAAATACTGAAGAAATCTATTTCACGTAGCTTGTTCAATTTATAATTACATTTTCATATCTGCAAAATTTATGTAACAGGTTATTTCATTTTCATCCTATATTTACTGTAGAGATCTGTGAAAAATTTTATATTTTCGATTTTTATTCTGTTAACAAAGCAAAGCGAGACGTTGAGTTTTGGCCACTCAACACGTAGTGTCTCTGATTTTGCGGAAAATATTGACCGCAAGTGTCCTTATGGGAACGGAGTGTCTTAACACTAGGTTCCCAAGTTCACTCTATCTACTCTGCCATGGGTAGCTACAGTGAACTTAGGAACCTAGCGGCATACAGTGTGAAGCTGAAAAATAACATTCAATAAATATATAGTATAAATACACGCTATACTCACTTATTAAAGATAAATAATATGACCATGATTTTCCATTACCAAATTAAAAATCTTTTACAATACTGACAGTTTGACTTCGGCTTGGACTTAGAAACATACTTTTTAAAATAAATAAATCCTATAGTAAGATAGATAAGATAATATAGATCTGTTACAAAATACATTATAACGTTAAATATTTGAATTCTCAACATCATATTCGACGTGATTTACATTTACAACGTTTTCATTTAATTAATAAAATGTTTAAGCGGCAAGTAGTCGACCTTAGTGCGTTATTATGGAAACATTATTTGACATTTGTTTAGTAAATAATACTGGTTAGTTTATGCTGAATATTTAAAATTATTAATTTTATGGTGTATTCGTATATGTTTGTGTATAAAATTATTGTTTTTATTGGATGGTGTACCCGGTGACGTCACAACTTTGAACCTTGTCTTGACACGGTTGATCATGCAAAAGATTTCTTACACTTAGTTAAATGTCTGTTTATATTTTGTATTGTTTTCTTCACACTGCATGTTCAGGACCACTCAGTTTTCAGTAGTAGCTTATAATTATATCGTAGTAAATATTATGCATATAGTGTATATGATCTTTTGCTAGTTAATTTCAGTTTTTTTTTTGTTTTTGTTATATATAGAAAGTACATTACATTGTAATCAGTTGCAGAAATCTTCTCAGTCAACCACTTTTAGATATAACATTTACACACTGGCCACAGCTTAAACTATACCGCTACCTATGTGCATGTGATGAGAAGAAATAGGATTAAGATTATATCAAGAAAACAATATAAATTCAGAAAACATGTAAAAATAAATTATTAAAGTTAAAATCATAATGTTAAAGTTAACAGTTAACAACATTAAAGTTAACAGTTAAGGATCAAGTTCTTTAATTGTTTTATTACAAAGACCGTTGTATAACTTTATGAATAAAAAATATATCAAAATAAAGTAAAAAGTTTACAAGTTTCAGAATAGCTTATCTATCCTTATATGTAAGTACTTATAAAAAGCAAGACTTTCAAATTAAAACTTCTTGCACACTTGCTGTATTTGAAAACTGAGTAATATTGTTATGAAACTTTTCAAAAGAAAATTTTACAATACAAAAATTGTATACAATAAAATTCTTTACGCTTCGATAGGCTTTTTAGTAAAAAAATATGTTATATATTTAGTTTTAGCTACAAAATTCGATCACCTTTTTTAGTTAAAAAGATTTTTAAATTTTATATTAATAATAGTGTAAATTTTGGCATTAACTAAGTAAACTTAAGACATTAAAAACCAAAAATTGCTAAATATGTAGTCGAAATCGGATACTTTGTAACAACTACATCCTCTCTGGCAATATAATTTAGAATACCCGTCCACTGTTTTTTTTTCAGCTTCACGCTGTATCCCGCACGTGACAGGGTAGGCAGAGAGAACTCGAGAACCTAATGTTACGACACTCCGTTGCACTCTCTATTTTTAGTCGAATTTTAGACATTGCATGTTCTCCACTTTTAAACGAATTTTAGGCATTGCATGTTGTGGCGGAAATCAACGCCATGCTTCCCCTAGTTACCAGAGCGAAGAAATGAAAACATTCAATATTTAATTTGAAAATATTAAATAATATAAGCTGTTGCATTTACAGTCACACATGCGCCATGACAGGCCTCATTATAATTACAATCTCTCTATTTTGTGTATAAATATTTATTTATATTTAAAATGGTATATTTAAAATAAGAGTTTCAAATATATTAACTTTTTAATCTCCACTATATATCCAATGTAGTGGACATTGAAAAGTTATGTTGAAAGTGTTATTTTATAAGGGTAGCTTATTTTAATTATATCAAAAGACTAATACATTATAATTTTATTAAAAGAATATATTTTCCTTTCGTCATACGTATTTACATATAATAAAGAATATACAAAATAAACAATTTTAGACTTCTATGAAAGTCAGAAACATTGACTGTATGTTAATAAATAAATATATAATCTTATATAATTATCTAAATTTCCATATTAACAATGATATTAGTGAGTGTCATAATATTTTTAAGATTCATGAACCAATTAAGTGATAACAATTGGAAAGCAGTTGAGTTACAAAACTGATTAACTCATGTTAGCAATGACCTTACACGCAATGCGTTTGTCTGACTTTGACTTCAACACTTTAAGATTCCAACTACTGAACCTTCTAAAATTGTTATATTTTTTTTGTTATATAATATTTTAAATAAATATATAATATTATATATTAAAAAAAATATATTTTAATTAAACTACATAAAACCACAATAGCTATTAAATTAAATATAATAAAAATATAAAATAAATAATTAAATGCCAGAACTACCGCCGAATCTACACAATACACTATCCAAGTTCATGACAATCATTTCAAAAAACATTTTATTAAATAAATACAAATAATTAAAATATATAGTTAACGTTTAATTCGTTTAATTTTTCTATAAACATTATGAATGATTGTATACAGTGCGGTTAAATAACCTTTGCTTTAATAACGAATACGAATTCATTTAAAGAGTACACATGGGACTCGGTGTATTTTTGAGAACAAACATATAAATATGCATAAGAGAAATAACAAAGGTCCGGCTAAAAATGGCGGAGGCGTACGAGGTTCCAATTAATATTATAAGTACAAACTCTTTATTAAATTAACTGCCTCCCCTAATTAAATTCATGGAGTATAATATCTGTATGTTGAAAATTTTGACATTTTATATTTATTTTCTTTTTATGGTACCAATGGTTTGATACAGAATGAATTGAAATTAATGCAGGCCTATGGCCCCTTAGAGCACAAGCTAAAATTAAACTTCGAAGACAACGCACTCAAAAGAAGATCAAACGCAGAAAAGGAAGAGCATTTAAGCATAGTTTTTGTTATATAATTTTGTTTAAACTTAGAAAAAAATATGAAATAAGAATTTGCGGTACGAATAAGGCCCAAAAATCAAAACAGAGAATTATATTTATATTATTAATGTCATAACATCTCTGGAACTATAATTTTGACTTTAACATATATATACAGACAAAGTCATGTTTGAGAGTTAGTTCATTATGAATAGAACGCGTCACCGGTCCCCGCGTTTGTGATATGTCAATTTCATAATTAAAATGCGTTTGACCGTGCTGAAGGGTCTGTGAGATTAAGGGAGTCCAAATTGAATGTTTGGGACGAGTTAGCACTCCAAATGTAGAGTTGTTTGGAATCAAATACAATTAAAAGAACCAAAACGAATAACAAAAATCTCACTCTCATTTATTTATTGAGGTTACAAATTAAATTTATATAAAATGATATATCCCTATGGTTAGTTCAAAACTAATCTAAGGTACAATATAATTCGCTTGAAAAATCTCAGAACAATGATTTTTTTTAAAACCAGTTCAGAAATAATTTTAGGTTTCGTAATTAACTTAAATGGCTTCCAATAAGCCTTCGCAGAAATAGTCATATACTTTATTTTCTCTTGTCCGTGCTATTAATTCCTTCTTCTCCTTATCTGTAGGAAGAATTCAAGTTTCTTCTTTACGGTCACTCACTTTCCCTGCGTTCCTAAAAAAAATTACTACTTAAAACTCCTCCTCTTCACTCTTCTGCCTTTATATGTTATTTCCTTACTATGAATGCTCTGCAATTCTATATGTTGTACAAAATTCTATTCTACGAAACGTGCCAAAACTTACAAGAATTTAAAAAAATATCTATTTTTTTAAGACAACTTTTGTACTTACGTATCTAAAATAATTATATATATCGTATTTATAAAATAGTACTAAATTTAACGCACCAGCAACCATCATATTATACAATTTCAACAAATCTGGAAGAGATCGCTTAAAGTGATAAGGCCTTATTGTATATTATGTTTGCATTTAAGTTTAGTATTTTCTGTCCTAAGTGTGGTGTGTAACACTTTAAAACATAGTAAAATGTGTGTAATTTATATGTGCAATAAAGTATATTGTATTGAACCTTCTATAATAACACTCCCCGCACAGTTTCCACAGATCATTTATATCTCGACGCAGCCGACTTTGTGTTGTATTCTGATCTCAGGACCATATTGTAATGTGATCCTGAGATCAGCATTATAATATGACTCCGTTGAACTATTTTAATATTCCAAATAAAGCAGGCCTTAAATTAAAAATAACCTTTTTAACAGAGTGTTATTTGTGACAAAGAATTTATACACCTATATTTCTTGCTTAGTGCAATATGAACCAAAAAATAATATATTGCAAAAACTAATTGGTTTAAATCAATTTTAATTACTAACATGCATAAAATTACACCAGGAATCACATAATGGACAGCTGATGAAAAAGATATAATTATATTAAGAGGAAACAAGTTTAATAATTCGTTGATCCGGCATTGCGAAGGCCATACTATCGTTTTGTCAGCAGTCACCAACATTTTTTACATTAGGTCGCATTTAAAAAAGTTTTATTAAATTATTTATTTTTATTTTGATTTATTACATAAATCGTATGTAATAAATCAAAATAAAAATATTATTGGTATTTTTTTTACAGGTAAGTGGGATATAACCCACAGATTACGATCCCTATTGCTAAGACAATCCATTATCCACGTACTGGCCAACTTTTGATGTGTGGGAGAACTCAGAGATGGACGAATATATTTAAATCCGTTTAATGGCAGACGCATTGATACTGCACGACAACTTGCATTACAAAGAAAAACATATAAGGTCTTTTGTAAAAAAATAACGCTACACTTCAAAAGAAAACAATTACAACTTTGTTTACAATTTTTATTGTTAATTCAATGAATTTTTATACGTTTTCTAAACAAATATAAATGGATTTAACGTTGGTGACCACTGGCTGCAATGCCGGAACCGACAAGATTAGGCGTTATTTGACCGCAAGCCTCTGAGTCATGAGAAAACTATCACTACCGTAAAACACGTAGCATGCTTGTTGTTTGAAGGTAAAATATTGCTGTAATATTTTATAAGCATTAAAATAATTACTTTCAATACTAGAGTAAGATAATAAATATTAAAAGTGTACTCTCAAGCTCTCAAGCAAAAAAGATTCTAATTTACAATTAGCAGTTTCGTCCACGCGGTTAGATAGAAATAGCGTAGGGTTGGGAATGATTTGTGTGACACATGACACAGTTATAATAACTTATAATTTATATATTTATCGATATATAGATAACAAAAAATATTTTATATGAGTAAATTACTACAAATTAGGTTAACTTAAAATAAACTTTACAGGATTTTTAATAAAACAGTAAACATTTGTAATTTTTTATTTCTAACTTATAATTATATATTTACATTTATGTCATTTACAGCTGTACAAAAACAATAAAACTTAAATATTATATAACATAAAGATCAGGCAACACTATGTTTGGGTTCTCTACGTATATATTATAAATACATTCATCAAACCAAAAAAAAAATACTATAATTGTTTTATCACATGCAACAAAAAAAATATCTTAAAGTGATCGAAAAGTGCATAAAATCACACATGCATATCTATAAGCATTAAATACTTACATATACGTATAATAGATGATTAAAAAAATAAATTATTAAAAGTATATTACAGCTGGCTTTAAAAATGCAATTACCTACCAACTAGGAAAAGGTTGCAATCAACTAAACAAAATAAAACAATAAGAAATATTTTGTACAAAACATAAGGAAGTATAATTATTTCTTAACATTGCTGGGAAGAAAAGTGACAGTAAATCTGGTTTTAAACTATCGTTTAACATCGAAATAAGACCTTTATTTTTATAAAAGGTAATTTAATAGGATAATGGCACGATATTATAAAAATAATTATTTCGACAAAAAGCTGCAACTGTATATTAAATTGTTAAAAATTAAAAACATAAAAAAGAAAAAAGTATTAGTTAAATAAATATATATAATAACTTCTTATTGCTTTATTTTGTTATGCATTATTTCTAACTACATTTGACTAATTTATCGGCCGTAAGTTTTACCTTGCGAGCCGGGAGGCTGGAATCCGTAGCCTGAAGCGCCTACTACAACGCCACTGGTCTGTGACGGGTCGCCAGGAGGCGATGGAGGGAAAACTACTGGACCTGCAAATAACATTTAAATAATAGATTAAAAAATAATAAATATTAAATATTTTTGTGCGCGGCATGACGGAGCAGCACAGCAACTATGCTATTGTAGAAGCAATGGTTATAAGCGGTAAAATGGCGAAGGTTTATTTTTAACTACTCGATACGCAATCCGAGGGGTACGAAATGTCTTAACGCTAAGTTCACTCTGCCAACCCTGACTCTACTACATATATGCAGCATGTAAGTAAAAAAATATCAATTATATACAAATTTCTGCTATTAAATCATATTTATAACATTACAATTTCATTTTAAAATAACATTTTATATTAATGTACGTAAAAAGTTGCTGGATTTAGGAGATTTAAAAGTTAGACGACTATAATAACGTCCAATTAAGATGTGATTTTAATTTAGCTTCACTTTTGTAACAGGTAGACAGAGGAAACCTAGGAATCTAGTGTTAAGACACTGTTCCCATTAAGACACTTTCATTTCTCACTTTACACCGAATTCTGAAGGTATTGCATCTTCAGAGCGTTCCGTCTTGTTACCAGTAAACCAAGTAAATAAACATTTAAAATATTTGATTTCAAAATTTGTTTTCCTAAAATATTTCTACATACATACATATATTTACGGTCATGTTTACAAAATACATTATTAACATATAATTTGGCTTCCATATATGAGGTTACGAATAATAAAGTAAACAGCATAATAATACAAATGAGAAATCAAAGCAAATCGCTGTATAACCTTGCTGGCAATGACCTCCAAATTAAATTAATATTTAAAGGAATATATTGGATAGTATTAAGTATTGTAAATTGCGTCAATCTTACGTACTCATTTTTAAAAATATTTTAACTAATAGGAGAATGATTTTCTGTTTATATTAAACTAGTCGTTACCCGCGGCGTCGCCCGCGTGTTTTTGGGTATTATCAATGAGTTGTTTAGTATATGTACATATATACCTGCGACGGGTGCCAGAACGATTTAAGTTTAAGATTACGAATAGTAACTCTATACAAATAATAGTTATGAAATTAATACGTTAGTCGATGAATTATAAATCAAATTATTTTTGTATTGTAATATTGGAGATATCATTTTATGTATGTTCTTTCTGAAATAGCCTAAGTCACTCCGCTGCCTCCCAATTTTACGTAATAAAACCATTTCATGGAAATATTGTGTTGCGAAATGTCCGCCTGGTAAAGAAATAAATTAGTAGCACTTTCCCATTAGTATGAAAAAAAACAACACTAAACATTATGAGCGTAATATGTTATTTTACGGTAAAATTTACCTATGTCTAAGTATATAAGTCAGCGAGTTGTTCCTGACACAAAAAAATGTTACAGAAATTGATCCGTTGTGACTCGTAATATTAATACCAACAAGGAAAAGGTGCAACCTTTTCCTATTTTGTTTAATTTAACTAAACAAATTAATAACTAAACAAAATACTATATTGTTGACTGACAAAGTTTTATTAATTAATATGAAATCTTTTGTAATAGAAGATGTATGTATAATCATTTAATTACATATGCCGCTCACTTTGTGACTTGCAGAAAAAATACAAGCTTTACTATATAACGTTATGAATGTAAAGTTAACTGAGTTTTTAAAAATATCGAAATGTTATGTTTATTATTAATAAATTATTAGGTAATGTTGCTTTTAAGAAACACGTGCCAAAAACTTTCTCGTTGCATAATTTAAGAAAACTTACTATGAGGAGACGATATTTATTGTAATAAGATTGCGAAACGCTTAATTTTATACATTTTAAACAGAAAAGCAAATGTTGTATAATAGGTATAGGTACTTAAACAAAGTATTTACAGGTAAATGTAGATCGTTTCCTTTTTTCCTCTAGTTTCTATTAAGATATAAACATCTATATTTTTATAGTGTACTGATTGTGTGATATAAAAAAAGAAATGACAAAAATCACCAGTACATTACATGTAATTTTCAAATTATATATAATTATAACGCTATGTTATTCGGCTATACTTAACATAGCATTACGTTGCAAAATAATTCTGCATAAGTAAACCTAATTATCGTTAACTACGATGTCATTTTAGATATTTACAATGACTTCAAATGTAACATAGCTCATAAAAACTAGTTAATAAAGGCTATAGTTGTATGGATAAAAATAATTTGTGGGCGTATTATTTACATATTAAAGTACATAATTAAAATTTTGCAATACGCAAATGTCTGCTACCTAATAATTTAATTTTTATCTGAACTGTCTATTTACATAATAAAGAACAATAGCTTTGGTGACCTTCATATAAACTTTAAATAAATCAAATAAATGGGTCATTGTATTGCAATATATATATAAATATAAATATATATATATATATATATATATATATATATATATATATATATATATATATATATATATATATATATATATATATATATATATATGTAAATAAGTCATTTACATGCGTAATAACCAGCTGCTCCCGGCAGGGTAGGCAGAGGGAGCTAGGAAACCTAGTGTTGAGACACTCCGTTCTGTCCCCTACATTCGACCGAATTTAAGGCGTTGTATGTCGAGTGGAGCGGAACTTAACGCCGCGTTTTGTCTTGTTACCAAAGTGAAGAAATGAAAACGTTAAATATAAATTATTAAATGTTTTACTTCTTCATGTGGGGATCGAACCCACAACCTGTTCCGTTAACAGTCACACGCTTATGCCCCTGCGCCACTTCAGGCTTAAGCGTTTTTATTAATAAAATTAAATGTATAAATATATATATATTCATATACATTTTTTTCTTATAAACCTTGAAATAAGCTACCGCGCTGAAATTAATCACAAAATCATTTCCAAATGATTTCCAAGTAACACAAGTTGACAATAAGTATAAATAAATATAATTAATCATTCAATACTTTCGTACAGGATAACAATATCAAACGGTGCTGGTTAATAACAATGGCTGTTGCGAAATTACAATAACTAGCATTTACAATTAAATATTACTGTATAAACGTTGAATCAGGATCTGATACAAATGTCTTTGTTGCGTTACATATTAATTATGATGTAATCTCAAGTATAATGTCGACGCCATAACAGAGGATCGACATTAAATAATCTACTTTGATTGCTGTACTTAAAATTATTAATTAATGTACGCCTCTAAAATGAAACAGCGTCATACAAGTTGAACACAATAAAAAAAAAAGTTTTATCGGATCAGAACGTTCTTCTCACAACGTGAATAGACATGTCATTAAAAAAATAAACACTGTTTTTTAACTACAGACTGACCATTATATGTAACTGATATAAATTTTCGTTTATAAATATGAAATCAGAGTAACCTTTTCTCTATTATTTTAACATGATTATTAAAACTGACTATCACTTACATTCAATTCTTTATCATCGCTATAAATACCCTCTCTATTCAATTATTTATGCCTGAAATTTTTTGCCGGCCTTTGAAAAGCTAAATATAACGTAGGACACTCATTATACAAAAAATTAAAGTTCTACGAATAATAAGTAATCGTTTTCTATTACATATTAAGTTTTAATTACGTTATTATATCATAAACCTCGAAAAGTAAGTGGAAATAAAGTTCATGATCTATTAATAGTTTTATAATTGCATGTTGCTATGAGCGCAGTTTTACACGAGTTCGGTCTGACATTGAAAATCAAGAATCAGAGCGGGTCGAGCTGCAGCTACTTTGTAGCAAAAATTATACTTCCATCCCTTTTTCTTGTATCCTTTTAATATATTTAATGTTTAAATAGTAATTTATAAAGAATTTTTTTATAAAATTATTTTTTTAAGTATTGAACAGTTTGTAAGTTTACCTGTTTAAGGTTACGTCAAACGAGAGTAGTAGAGAATGTAGAGTGCTTTGGCTCTATTGGATGGTACTTTTTTTTAAATATAGTTTTTGATTTTATTTAGTTTTTTACAAAGATTAGGTGTATATTTAAGTTATATGTACCTTTTAAATTATTAATTAAAACTTATCACGTATTCTATTACTTACTGATATTTTTATTTCATTGTAATATAATGAATTTGGTTGGTTAATAATGAATAAAATATATCAAATGGATTACCTAACACCTTTTAATAAAAAGATTTAATCTATTTTCAAATTAAATGTTGCAAATGTAAATAATAGAGGCACGCAAATAATTACTATCTCCTTCACATATTGTGCAAGGATTGTTTTACGCTAAAACTTGCGACACGACAACCGTTGTACGGTTATACAATTCTACATTATAATTGATTCCAATTCTAATTAATTAAGGAGGCTTTATTTTATTAACAAAACATGAATCGTTCACATTAGAGAGAACACCAGTTGAGAACTGTCGCTGTTCAGCGCGTGACTATGAATGCGACAACACATAGATGAAATATTTAATATTTTCAGATTAATTATTTATGGCCAATTTCACGGAGAGTGAGGAACGGAACGGAGTGTCTTAACACTAGGTTTCCGAGTTCCCTCTGCCTACCCTGCCATGTGCAAGTACTTAAATATGGTAAAGTCATTTAGAACAATTTTTAGGTGGTTAAGAAAATCCGAGTACAAACGGAAAGCATTATTTTATATCTCTATTTAACTGAATTGTATCAAACTTGTTACGTTCGCAACAATTAATTCTGATTGAGGGATGCCGTGTGCAAAACACTTGTGCAACGTCCTCAGTTCTTGCTCGGCCGAGCATGATTCTGTCATTAAACGGACCGGGACCCTTCTAACAATAACCAGATTCCCTGATATATGGACACGTGCACATTTTCCTCCATTTAACTTTGTTATATAGTCAAGAATTAGGTAAGGTTAATTATTTTATATTGGAAATATGATTCTTGTTTAATTTTTTTTTTCAGCTTCACAGCTTTTCATGTGGGTTACAACATGTGGGAGTATCTTAACACTAGGTGTTAAGATACTCTGTGCCACTCTCCCATTTTCCACCGAACTTGAGGGATTGCGTGATGAGTGCCACTTTGCCTTGCTTCCAAAAAAAGGAATATATTAAATATTATATAAAGTATATTATATAGTTATACGAAGAAATTAATGAATTATATATTTCATTTGAAAATATCTAAATTCTTACGGGTGGGGATTGAAACCACAACCTGTCACGTTTACAGTCACACGCTTATGCCCTTGGGCCAAGACAAGCCTCAAGTGTGTATTTAATATATATGTATATATATATATATATATATATATATATATATATATATATATATATATATATATATATATATATATATATATATATATATATATATATATATATATATATATATATTTAATTTTGTGTAGTGGGGAAAGGAGTGTCTTAACATTAGTTTCTCAAGACTACCCTGCAAATGTGATATATATATATATATATATATATATATATATATATATATATATATATATATATATATATATATATATATATATATATATATATATATATATATATATCACATTTGCAGGGTAGTCCACTCCTTTCCCCACTACACAAAATTGAAATATATAAGATATGTAAATTTGTGATGTGAGAGTGAAATAAGAACTGAAATTAAACGAAACAACACTTTTTTGCAATATCTTTTGCAGTTAATAACACAATATCCTATTAAATGTTTCACAAACCGTTAATATGTTAATTTATATATTCTCAAGTAGAAAATTAAAATTGTTTGGATTGTAAATGACATCAAATAAAAGAAAATGTATTAGCAAATATTTATGTTCTTGTATCTAATCCTTTGGAAATTATATCGAATAAATTATACTGAACGGCCCCCTTCCTGCAACGAATAGGCCAGTCTAATTTACATTGGTTTGCGTAAACGTTCATTTGGCTTCAAGCGGTTGAATTACGGAAGCCGCAGCCGTGAAAAAAACTGGACCGTAAAAAGGCAAATAATTAAAGTGCACGTTGGAGAATGTACGACGAATTGTGGGAACCCAATATAGTGTCCTTCTGTAATTTGTCACGAACCGAACTAGAGACTTCATTATATTAAAGTTTTAGTATTATTTTCAGCATCAGGCTGTACATAGCAGGGGAGGGGTATGGCTTCTTACATAGCAGGGTAGGCAGAAGGGAACCACGATAACTAGATTAGATCTACTAGTTAGATTTAATAGATTGTGATATCATACACAGCGGGCCAACACCTACTGGATAGATAGTGCTTAGACACTCCACTTATTTTCTTGTCAATTTCAAAACTTCACCTGTTTATACCTGTACCTGTGATAGGCTACTCAATTTTTTGTCTTACGAAACCGTGGAAACTATGATAATTTAAATATAATATTTCCCTCAAATAAGAATCGCACTAACAGTCTATTGCGTTATAAACAAAAATATCTCCTATAATTAGACTTTTCGTGTCTAATATAATATTACAAATCTATGATGTGAAATCCTCAACTTTTTGTTATAAGAAAAACCTTTGGCACTAAAAAGTTCACTGGATAATTATCTTACAAAGTAGAATCTATTTATTTTTGCTCATTAGTTTTATTTCTTCCAATTCCATAAAAACAACAATAAAAATAAAGACAACCGCAGACTATTTCGAAAGTATTTGCAAATGCAATGTTTGCTTTCGTAATGTCATGAGCACATGTTACCAACAATTAGTAGAGTGCAGTTTTTACTATTTGCTGACAATTTGCAACAGAACTTTAGACACCACACCTATAAGTTACCTAATGCTGATTGTCTTGAAACGGCTATCTATTATAATTCTTGTAAGTCAGGGCACTATTTTCAAGGAGGTTTTGTATGTAAAGAGATAAATAGAATTTATTCATACTCTATATCTTTCGGTAAGCCTCGCCATACATTTTATATTAAGCAAGTAAAATATGATTATATTTTAAAGTAATTAACTAAATTAAACCTGTCGTGGCGCAGCGGCTGTAACCGACAGGTTCTGGGTTCGATCCTCAGTCGAGGAAACGAAATATTTAATATTTTCAATTTAAATATTTAATGTTTCATTTCTTCGCTCTGGTAATAAGGCAAAGCGCGGTGTTGAGTTCCACCACTCAACACGCAATGCCTCAAATTCGGCGGAAAGTGGGGAACGGAAGTGTAACAGAGTGTCTCAACACTAGGTTCCCGGGTTCCCTCTGCATACCCTGCCTCGTGCAGGATACAGCGTGAAGCTAAAAAAATCAATTGAATCAAAATTATATATTATATTGTGGCTCTAGAACATTGTGTAAAACATATACGCCAATAGGAATACTAAATTTACTATTTCTTATTTCTAAATAAAATTTAATTATATTTAGACTAAATTTATATATTTTATGTACCTGTATTAGCTCTTGGGTCCCTGGAAGCACCCGATAAAGCATTTAAGCTTGGAGGACCGAAGTTGGTTGCGAGGAAGCCGTCTGAGAAGCCGACTCCAAGGTGGTCATATTGCGCCGCCGTCAGCACTACGCACGCGCATACTATCAACGCCTGTAAATAATAAAAAAAAATAATAAAATAAATATAAAGCCTCCTCCTTAACATCTACTCTATTTTAGCTACGTTGATTATTATGCAAAATGATATACTATGCAATATGAACCAATAATGAGGTCGGCCATGGCGTAGAACACAGGTGTGTAACTGTATCCCGACAGGTTTGATACTCATTCAAGTAAATGAAATATTTAATATTTTCTTTTCTTGTCTGGCAACAAGGGAAAGCGTAGCACTGAGTTCCGACGCTTAACACTCAAAGCCTCAAATTCGGCGAAAGGTTGAGAACGGAAGTGTCTTAATAAACACGGAGTGTTCTTAAGTTCCTTCTGCATACCTTGCAATGGACCTATAGGATAAAACCTGAAGCTTCAAAAAATAACCAACGTATTACAATGACTGAAAAAATACTTTTGTTTTGCTTTTAATTTCAAAAATAAGGTAACGTGAAAAATACAGAAAAGGTATTAATATCCATAACAATAATTATACAAAAGATACGTTAAAATCAAATTACTAATTTAGATAAAGTCAATATTGTTACCATTTTGTTTTAGACCGTGAAATTGATAGATAATATGTGCTTATGAAATATTTTTGTAACATAAGGATATTTAGTGTATTTCAATGTCACCCAACGATGAGTTGGTTTAATATTTTAAATATGTGCAATATAATAATACACTAGCAGCTCTCCTTCAGTAAAATAAAAAATCAATTCATTTTTTGACAGCTATTTATGTTTATCAACAACAGTTATGAAATGAATGAGATTTTTTTAAAAGATGTGTAAATGACCAGCCACTTTTATATCTAAAATTCAGAACGAACAAGTTACTCAACTTTATCAATGTGCACGTTTTGTTACTTTCCGAAAGTGACGCTGTCACGAAGTTACATTTAATAATATATTATTTAGGTATAAATAAGGCCAATATAAGACCAAGTCTCATTTAAAAACCCACATTTAAAATAGTCCAATTTTAATTCAAATTACATAAAAAAATACCTTAAATGTTATCTACGTAATATTAATTATTTCTGTATCCGTGTATTTGGTTTCCGCAAAAGTAGCATACATATTATTAACTAGTTTTTTTTATTTGCTGGTTACAATTTACAGTATCATCGTAAAAGAATTAAGACGTTTCTAGTATATAAGATAGAAATAAAAAGGATATCTATAAATAGGCTATGTACCTGTATAGATATTTATTTTTTTCCCTTTCTGTAATTACCTTATTATAGTTACTCTAGATCTAGATATTTATTAAAAAAATAGTCACATAGATTATAAACATACATATTGTAAATCCTGCTATATTTGAACAATTTACTCAGTAAAGCAGAACGCAACTATAGCCATATTAATTTTATAACATTAGGTACCTTAACGTACTTTCATTTTTTGCGCAAGATATTGTATATTTTGTGTGTACTGCATTCAATACACCTCTTTCTAGGATACAAATAATAACACAATTAATAAATTAATTAAATTATTCTAAAAAAAAATACATATCTTTCGTTGGAATTGTTTTTTTAAATAAATGATAGTAAATTCCAATCGTATAATACACAATACGTAAACTTCTCCAATTAGCTTAAATTTATTGATCAAAACAACTAGTGAACGGGAACTACGGAAATGTTACGTAATAAATGCACATATGCAACCGGTCTCCGAACATGCGAACTTGATATGTGACCTTAGTTGAGGCCTGCTGAAGGCGGTCCACTTATAAGCATGGGTCAGAGGCCTATTAGTCATCTATACTGAATGTAATTCCGCACATCAACACGTAAATTTGTATAATCTGGAATATAGTTATTTAATTTGACATTTTCGCAAATTTAATTAAGAAATATCCTTATCCAATAATCCGTTCGTGGTGCAAGGGCACAAGCGTGTGACTGTAAACTACAAGTTTTGAGTTCGATCCCCACTCGAGGAAATAAAATATTTAATGTTTTCAATTTAATTATATTGAAAATAAATGAAATATATTGAAAATTACATCGTCTACCCCATTTTATATGATTATAATTACAATCATCGTGAATAATTGTAATTTGTCGTCACGAATTTATAGGCTTATAATTTATAACTTCATTGTGTTACAGTAACTAATATTTAAAGATTTTTATGGCAAAGAAACAAGATATATAATTTTATAAACGGTACATCGATTCAGCATTTTGCTTCAAAGAGTGAAAGTGCTGTTTGTAGAACAATTTATGATATACCAAACTGCAGTTTAAGTTTTTACGAAGAAATCTGTTACAATAATATGCAAATTGAATATTGCAAATAACAATTTGTAGCGTGGAATAAATAACATAAATCTTGACAGTAATTTAATAACCACACAGTAAAGCAACACCGCCTACCCCCATAGTTGTTTTGAAGTTTTTAATACCTTTTCTAACCACTCACTCAGCTTCACGCTCTATCCCTCTCGCTCATGGCAGGGTAGGCAGAGGGATAGAGAACTTGAAAACTTACGTGTTAAGATACTCCGTTCCATTTCCGTTCCCTACTTGTGGCGGAACTCAACGCTGCGTTTCGCCTTGTACCAGAGCGAAGAAATGATAACGTTAAATATTTAAATATTTAACGTTAAAAAAATATATTAAATATTTCATTTCCTCGAGTGGGATCGAACCCACAACCTGTCGTGTCGTTGTGCCGCTGCACAAGCGTGTGACTGTAACCGAAAGGTTGTGGATTCGACTCGAGACGACCACGACAGGCCTCACAACAAACTACTAGATTATTTATTATAATAAAAAAATAACTATAATTTGTGAGTGTTACTTTCATATAGCAGTATTAAGTGCAAGCACCGTCGTTATTGATATAATATAAAAAAATACATCATCTTTGAAAAATTTTAAATATTTTTCAACGGAAATTTATAAACAAGTAGGTATAGGAGGTATAGCTACACCGCAATCGCACCGGAAAAAGATTGAAAAAGAAAAAAAGAAATGAAAAAAAACGATAGAGCCTTAAGAAACTATGGATTAAGTTTAGTGATGATTAAATTAATTTAACTATGATTTCAAGAACGAAATGATTGTAAATTTTGATTTCATCATTATGATTCATAAATCAGCATCCATAGACATAGAAAATCGTCAAGTAACTAATTGAGAATCATCACAGGTATTAAACAAATCGATATGTCCACACAGAAATCTACAATTGTACGAATTGCTACTATTTTCCCCCTATATATACTTATACGGTTTTGTGAAGTACTTCGATACAATTTGATAGTTGACTAAACAAGAAACAGCGCCAAAGCACAGCCAGATTGTATCTTGAAGTATGTTTTATCGCTAACGGTTCTATCAATACGGCACTTAACTAAAACTTCCTAGACTGCATTTAGACCAAGTTGCCGATATCTGGCTTCGAAGTGAGTTTAAATATTTAAGTTAAACACAAAGTCGTAGTTATGGAAAGTAATATCGTACAAAGTAACTCTTTAGTGTATTGTTTTAATATAATAATAAAGTAGCACGTAAAGAAAAGAAGTATATAGTCATATTGACCTTAAAAAAGGTTGAATGCTCAGCTTAGCCCTATATCCCGCATAAGTATAGCAAATATGACGATGTTTCTAATTGCCAGCAGTAAATTAAAATATATTGTATATTATACAAAATATATATTATTATTATTTTTATTTTATTTTTTTATTTTTCATATAAAAAAACAAAATGATAATTAAATGATTATTAAGCTTATCCGAAAAAGTAATTGTGTCTCTTTCCTTTATTTGCATTTTATTTTCTACATTCTAGTAATATATTATAATACATATGTACTGAATATTCATGTATAATTAATTCAAATATTATAACTTTTGCATCAGGTATAAATAACCAAGCATAATATTTGCTCGATACTATTAGTATTAAATTATTGATTGACGTAGTTTTATTATTTTATTAAGGAACTAAAATATTGTGATAAGAAATTCCGTTTTCACCTCTTACCTTCACCAGAATTTTGGAAAAATTATCAAAATTTGAAGGATTTCAACTTATCTGGACGTACTTTCATTTACAATGATGATAGATTACTAGTTCCTGCATTACTAGAGCAAGGCTTTATTACCTAATTACATTGTAAATATCTAGGTACAATCTAGTCTGCATCCTTACAAGGACGATTACGCTGAGTACGTGCGACGCCTGTCTTATCGAGATCACGTGCCAACGGTCAATGTAAATTTCATAAGCCCTTTAAAATGTTAAGTGGATATTCGCCTAGTAAAATTTAGTATCAAATTCGTAAGAAATTACGAAGTTTGCTTATTGATCGACGTTAATTTTAACGGTATTGTAAAAATGAAATGTTAAATCTTAACAATTTCATAGGCACTAGAATTTTTGCTAAACTTTTAACATGTAACATCATGCGATTGGGCAAGGCCTTAAAAAAAATTAAATATCAGTACTAAAAAAATACTTTATGCCCACGCATATCACATATAATAGAAAATTTAGTTAGTTAATTAAGTTAAATCCAAAGATTTAAAATCCTTCTAGCATTTCGATTCGAATATTATAAATAAGATTAGTGATTATACGTAAATTTTGTCATATGAGAAATAGTAATACTTACATCTCTAAAATAATTAATGACTGATAACAAAAATCTCAGAGCTCCTAACTAGGGACTTTAAATGTACTTAAAATTACATCGTGCGACATTTACATGCGGTCAAGCCAGGACGCTTTCATGCGTGCTAAACAAATGAAGTGTAAAGGTTCTTTGTAATATTTTGATGCAACCTTCAGCTATAATTATTTCTGCAATATTTCAGTATACAGCAGATTTTTAATGTATTTTTTTTTTATTTTCTTCGATCTCAATCCAATGGCAGGGTAGGCAGAACAAAATCTACGCACTTATAGTCAAACGTTGTTCTACTACGCACAAGGGCAGCACGATGGTTAATGTAATATTTTATAATATAAAACTTAAGCATTATAATAAACCTCGATCACAATCTTTTTCAAGACAAAGCGCGTACTCTCCGTGAAATTAAGTTCTTTGGCAATTCCCGAACGACTTGAATACCAGCGTAAGGATAGATTTCGTAACGAGGAACGAACGTTTATGAGACGCCAAATACAACTTTCTATAGCATTTTGATAGTAATTTATAGAGAATACTTATAGTGCAATGAATTTAACATAGTGTTAGTTGCAACATTGCTACGTGCATAGTCCAATAACAATTGCATAATATAAAAAGAATACGGCCTGCATTGCAATTGTAGAGCTAGCTTGGTTTCAGTTCGTGAAGAGAATAAATATATTAAAGAAAATAAAATAAATAAATAAATATATTAAAGAAAATAATTACACATGTAGGTACTGATATTGCATAAAGTGCATTTTGCATATTGAGTTATATGCATTAATATACATACAATATTTACTAATAAAATGATGAATATTATCAATATATTAATAAAATTATTGATATTTAAATAAAATTAATCATTGGATAAATACAAATATTTTTATTACACAATAAACAGCACAACAAAAATATAGCTAAATGTTTTTCACGACCAACGATGATTAAGCAGACAAATTATAAGATTTAATCTATATTATAATGTCTGATAAAAATCGTTAAGTTATTAACTGTTGAATAAATTGTATTGATTCGATATCATTAGCAAATATATTTATCATTCATTCCAAAATATATTCTGATTACTTCTGTTGAAAATGTAAATGTCTGACAAAGCTATGCATGCAATGTAAACTTATTAGTAAATCATAACCGCAAGAGTATGTCAAGTTCACGTAATTACTTTAATAGTCGACAGTAGGAGAATTCACACTAAGTGTATTAAGAATATTACAAAGTAATTTGAAAACATGAACAGATTATGTGTTCTACAGTCAATATGATTTATAATTTGCATAAATAAAATATATATAATATATTAACCTACATAAATACGTTGACAGTACACAAATTACTTCTTATGGTAAGGTATATAAAAGTAAAAAAAAAAGTGAGACGTCATCTTTAGAGAAGGTACTTAAATAATGTAACATTTGAATTAATATAATAAATAACTCTTTCACTATGAAACAATACTAAATTTATAATGAATGAAATAAACAGGACAAAATAATTTACATTGAACAAGTTCTCAGAATGCATAATTATATTATTATTTAATATTCATCATTGTAATCTGAACGTTATTGAGAACTACGAACTACGAACACTAGTAGATAACTATAATGTGAACGAGCCCACAATTGAAAACTAAGAAAATCCCCTGACCCAAAAAATCACTACCTCGTACATATTGGCAAAGTGCTTGTAACTCTTAAACTGCTAATCCGAATTTTATATAACAGCTAAGAAACATCGCGATGAACAAGGCTTTTCATAAAAAACAGCAACACTCAAATTAGCTTATTCATTCAGAAGCCACGGTGTTACAGACGGACAGGTCAAAGATCGGGGTTTAAAATGAGATGATTGTATTATATTATATATGTACGTGGATTTTTTTTTATAATATTTAAAATTTTAAATATTTTGGCCTGGTCCTGTCGTGGCGCTGCGGCACAAGTGTGTGACTGTAAACGAAGACGACAACGACGGTTGTGGGTTCGATCCTTCTCCAGAAAATGAAATATTTAATATTTTCAAATTAAATATTTAATGTTTCATTTCTCCGCTCGTGTAACAAGGCAAAGCGCGGCGTTAGGTTCTGCTACTCAACACACAATACCTAATTTCGGCGGAAAGTGGGGAATGGAAGCGGAACAGAGTGTCTTAATCCCCGTCCCTATCCCTGCCACGTGCGGGATACAGCGTGAAGCTGAATAATAATAATTAAATATTTTCTTATGACCTTTAAAAAATGTGATGATTAAGTTATCACTTCATCTTGATATTATGAACAATGCTTATACCACGGTCCGAATACACTAAGTAGTCATTGTCACCTACATACCGAAGGTTGCCAAAAGTATTGTATGTACCGTAATTGACGTCGGTTATGCCACACCTTACTTACATTTAGTTATTTTAACTATTAAGGCAATTTTGCTCTTGTAACAATCGGTTATAAAATTGTTCGTAAGTAAACGCTCGAAGGCCACTGCGACCCTCGTTTGCCAGTGCATAAAAATAATATATTTCTTTCAATGATATAAACTAATTGAATGGCCGTGTCAACGAATGTGGTTACACCCTTTCGATTTAAATGTTACAAATGAGACAAAATATAGAATATCAAGATATATATATATATATTTTTAACTATATATATATATATATATATATATATATATATATATTTTAACTATATATTTTAGCTTCACACTGTATCCCGCACATGGCAGAGTAGGTAGAGGGAACTTGGGAACCTATTGTTAAGATACTCCGTGGAACTTCGTGGACTTTCCATAGAATGTTAATTACATTTTGTTATACTTATATGTTTTTAGCACGCTTAAGTTTATAAGTAGTTAATACCTTCTCAAAATCAAAATACATATCATACAATTTTTTACAAAAAGAATTATGCGGAAAACATTAAAAATTTGTAAATACGATATACAAAAAACTTACACAAGCCAATCCATTTTATTGCTGATATAAACAAATATTTATATTCAGACCTTTATAATACTTTTAAATAAATTATCAGCTAATAAACCAGTTATTGTAATTAATACTCAAATTGTACGGACACTTCCGTACATTTTAAATGAAATAAAAATGATAATGATAAATAATATAGCATTTTTCTTATTTTTAACCGTATTACAAGCTTTTAGCTCCTTCGATCAAAATTTAGAAAATTATATTAACAAAAGTGCAAAGGTAGCTATATCTATTTTAATTTTAATTTAGTTAGGTAATAAATTTACACTTTTTATTAAGAAAAATTATATAGCAAACGTTTATGGAACAGGGACGGATATCATGACTACACTTAAAATAAATCAGTACAACATCAAGAAAAAAGATATTTCATCAAATATGCTTACTTATTAATTTCATCACCATTATATTTTTTTATTTTTTTAATCTAAATATATTAACTTAAAAAATAGATAACTTAAACGAATATTGATATTACCAATACACATTACGACCGTGTCGTATTTCATGGCACCATAAATGGCGATTGGCTGGCATACGTCACAATTATCGGGAAGCTCGAGGCAATTTATGACACTAAGCAAACTTCCGTTTGAGACGAGTTTGTCTTGAAGTGAAAATAAAATAATAATTAAATATTATGCTATGAAATATTCTTATAATATATAAACGAATTTAAAATCAGGCCACATAAAAAATATATGTACTGTATTGAAGCATTGTTGAGCATAGCTACGGTATAATAACTCAACCAAAACTACATCAATTTAAAATATTATATATGTAATGTAAAGATACGTACGTTTTTGGTTTTTGTTTTTAATAATTATTCATTCATTAATATAATTATCATTTATAAAGTTATCAATTATATAAAAAAAGTCTTGTCCGCTTGTCTATGCTCGCCAAATGAGCGCGAGCGCAATATATTAACATACTAGTACACATACGCGGCATGTCCACAAACCGGTCACACTAACTTCCGTCTTCCGTGTTAAATACTGGTTATTTAATAATTCGCCGTGATTTATTATACAAAATATAATTTCATGTGATCATTGATCATTCTTGTATTTGACTGTAAATTAATGACGGTTAGAAACACTATAAATCTTTAAACTGTAAGTAATAATCGTTTTTGTTATGTATTTTTTTCTATTATAATTATTTCAAATACAGCATCACATAAATATATCCTACGCTAAATAAATATGTCAAGATACTCCAGTATTTACTTTCCGCCTACATTTGGGATTTCATATTTGCTTGTTCAGTGGCGAATGCTAACGTTGTACTTTGGTCTGACTTAAAAAAAAACAATCAGTTGCATGATAAAAACTAAAAGACTTTTATTCATGAAATATTTAATATTTCCATTTCATTTTTTCGATAAACGCAGAGTTGAATTCCACCATGCAACACGCAATGCCTCAATTTTTGCTAAAAACATAGAGTAAGGAACCACCAAGTGTAGAAAAACTAGGTTCCCAAGTTCCCTATGGCTACTCTATCGTGTGCGGGATACAGCGTGAAGCTAAAAATGATCTAAAAAAGCTTTTATTCACGCGTATAATTTATATATGAAGTCTACCATATAAACTTAAAGGTTATCGATATAATCCATTAAACACGACGTATACTAATAGACAATTTTGAGATTAGGCGTTAATGATCTATCGTTTACATTATTTAAGAAAATAGAGCGTAATATATCAACGCTTATTCCACAACCACCAATTACAACTGATCATTTAATCTTGGCTCGTGATCATAATAATTGTAAATGTATTAAGTGTAATCTACACTTAATACATTAAATAAATTATTAAAATATCTAATTACAAAATGTAATGATGATACGAACACGCAAAATTTAAAAATATATTGTAGATTGAAAAATATATGTAAGCAAACGTCATTCACCACCTTGCCTGACAAATTAAACCATCGACTAACCAACGACTCGATAATTATTTATAATATTTGTTTCAGTAAATTCTAATCTTCTTAATCAAAATCTTCTTACAATTTCTTAAAAGGTAAATCTGCCTTAACAATACGTCCATTAAAGTTATAAACGCTATCCAATTTAATCACATGACAATCTCTAGTAATCCAACAGTAAGTGAGGTTATTATTATGTAAACATGCGTACAATCACAGTGAAACACATTTAAGTTCACCTTGACTTCCATACTAAGGCTGAGAATATGAATTGAGAAAAGGAAGTATATTCAATTTTACAATCAGTATAGGATTGCAAAATTGCAGGTTTTATATTTAGTCATGATTACTATGTTAGTGCATGAATGCGGTATAAATATATCGCATGTCCTACTCTTACTTGAAAGTAAATATTTTTACCATCACTCAATATCCGTAGCACGTTGACATTTTTATCATAAATTGGTCACAAATTACATTGCTACATTTTTCCAGCTTCACGCTGTATCCCGCACTAGGCAGGGTAGGCAGAGGGAACGGAAGTGAAACCTAGTGTTATGACACTCCGTTCCACTTCCGTTCCCCACTTTCCGCCGAATTTGAGGCATTGCGTGTTGAGTGGCGGAACTCAACGCCGCGCTTTAGCCTTATTACCAGAGCGAAGAAATGAAACATTAAATATTTAAATTGAAAATATTAAATATTTCATTTCCTCGACTGGGGATCGAACCCAGAACCTGTCGGTTACAGTCACACTCTTGTGCCGCTGCGCCACGACAGGCCTCATTGCTACATTTTTACCGAATGTGAAGAGTTGTTATTGAGACTCTAAAAAGTAACGCTAAGCCTCAATTCAAAGCAAAGAAAGCTATTATACTTAATAAGAACATTGTACACTTAAGGGGTTTCAAAAAAAAATATGTATTTTTTGACAGTTAACGTTACGTGATCCGAAAACATAATTATTGTACAGACCCGTACAATGCGGAAATGCGATATTATGTGCAGTATGTTTGGTATACGATAACATTCGTATTAAATGTACGCTTTCTACGAATATACTGGTAATTGAACATTTGTGAGTGCTCTTTATGTGTTGCACAACACTTACAACACTGACATCTCCACTGTATAATTAAAACTATTATTTTGGTCACAGAGCGTAATGGTTACTCCAAGGTGATACACACTGTCGCGTGCCCCTGTCTAATAGACGTTACTTAATTTAATATCAGCCTAGAGATCTGAACCATTTCATATTGTCTGCAGCTTTAATTATATAAAAATAAAAAAGCTTAATAACAGTTTTTATATGACAATGAAAATTCAATTATGTTTCGCAACTAGATATTTGACCACGATTTTTTGTAACGGATCATTGGCTGTAATTTATTATATCATAACAATTAGGCGTTATTAACTCATGATAAAACGCATTGATATAATTGTTATGGTTAAATAGGTCATTCACCTAAAGGTTAGGTTAATATTTTTCTCAATCACAAAACAATAATATTATGGGCAAAAGCCAGCTATGTTTAAGTCAGTTAGTTGTGTGTACATACATCATAAGTATATTTAGTTTAAAATCCAAAATACATATTATATAACTTTTACTTCACGAAATCTCTCTCATAAAAGATCATAAGTTAGTGTTGTAAGTAGTAAACAAAAATATATGTATATAGAAAAATAAACCTAATCATTAGTCTTATAAAGTCATATAATCATTGCAAAGATGTACTTACATGCATCTGAAGTAAGACACCACAGAATTATGATTATTATGAGAACCAATCGTCTTTGTTCTTTAAGTAACGCTATATAGTACCTTGGCCGTAATTAATCAACTACACATAGATGTAGTTGTATCTTATAGATGATAAATATATGTATATAGATGTACAAATATTTGACCCAATTTTTTCATCTTGCTGCTTGTATCTAATAAATAATGTTAATGATTCGCCCACGATTCTCTGTCATTTCTTAACCAGGAAAGAACAATTTAAAATCTGTTATAGCTATCATTTAAAGCAACATTACAAAACTACATCACTAATTACGCGAATATATTAGAGATAACATAATATTTACACCAATTAAGTAAGGATAAGATAATTTACAAACATGCGTTTTAATTTTCTGAATAAAAGGTAGAGTACGAAAAGTCAAAAAGCATAACAAAAATTAATTAGTTGCGCAAAAAAAACACTGCTGCAACAAAATTTTGTATCTTATATCAATTTGCAATCACTTTTGTATAGCAAACTATTCTGCGTAAGATATTTAAAGAGCAGCACGTGTGCGCAAGTGCCTGTTGATGTTGATGATATAACGTATTACGAGATTAAAAAATCTTGTAAGATAAGATTAGCTGTGATATATTTTAAAATATCTGTATTTTACGTACAGAGTATAATGTAGTAAGTAACCACTTGCATTACAATATCTAGTTTAGAAATACTTCAGTATATATAAATAGATTTAAATTAAATAATTTCTTAATCAGGGAAGCTTTAATATTATGTCGTATAATTAAAAGTTCTTATCTACAAATTGACTCGACTAAATACTTGTCACAATGTATGTCAACATAATCGTTTTCATTATTTGATAAATGTATCAAGGCGTATCAACAATGTTAACTTAGCTTTGACAGTGATAGTTATCAGTTAACCGTGACGGTTAGATTCGATCAGCCCTTGATACGATAACTAAATGAAAGTGAATGTTTAGCTATTTTGTTTGCCGCCTAAAGTCTTTGTCCTGTGTCCACCCTTGAATGTAAAAACATATGCAAATAAAATTAATTTTATTAAATGTTATAAAATTAGACTATATTATTATAACACATTTAAAGAATAAGGCTTAAAACTGACATCTCCATATATTTTTATAACATATGTACGCATACGCAAACATTATGAAGAGCGCGAAATTATTGCCAATGTGTGTCACTGAATTTAAATAATCATCAATGAACTTAAGAAATTAAGATATTCGTTCTAAATAACCAGTTTATATCTGGTTTAGGTAGTACTACCATTACATTCATTGTTACAATATTTACTTGTATTCGTGTTGCAACCCTTAAATTAAAAAACATGTTTTTATGATTGTGAAGAATTTAAAATTTACTATTTCCTTGGGATAAATTTATCTTAAACAATTTTATATTATAAGTATTTGTTAGTTTTATTTTTTTATGTGGCGATAACAAAGGTTATAATGACTAAAACGTGAAAAAGATATTTTTAAATTATTGATTTCAATGTACACAATATATATTTATAATTTCATATATAATTTCACACGATAAAGCAAAATAGAAACTTTACGCATATGTAAATTTTACTAAGTTAAGTGAAAACATGACTTTACTTCTTGTTGATATTTGGATACTTATTAAGATAACTTAAATAAATTTTGACAGTTTTATAACATAATGTAAACATGTATATATTATATACAGCTTAAGTTTATTTTTTTTAAGCGAATTATGTTAGAAAGTAATCGTTAAAAGCTTAACAACAATGCTGTACCATGGTCTTAAATTATAAAAAATAAACATGTCAACTTACGACTGTGACGTATTTGGTCATGTTGGTTACTTGTCACTGTCACAGTATCACAAGTGAGGCGCGCACTGACCGCTTGCGTCCGAGTTCCAACTGACTCTACTGGAAAACGCCTGCAACCAAACGGTGGTGGTACAATTACCGCACAATGCCGTACATACAAGTCAATTTTAAATCACGCGTATAATAAATTATGAAAAACAGATCGCGGGGATGTGGAAATCGTTTCGTAAGGTGACCCTGACGGGGCCGATTGGATAGTTATTTTAACGTTTTTTTTTTTATTACGTACTGGCTTGTAGGGTGTTGGCGCTGTGCGCTTGAGTCGGGTTGTCCGCGCTACAAAACTGTGATCGAGTTATATAGGACAGCGCGCGACCTCCGTTTTGTTGGAAACACTACGTACCGTGTTACCCTCGTTGAAGATTACACGAACTCAAACTCAACATAGCTAGTTTTTTTAGACAAATTTAATTCTTATATTTTTTTCTTATACATATATTTTAATTATCAAAATTATTCTATAAAAAATATAAGGAAATTTAATTGTAATATTATCTAAATAATTGATAATAATAAAAAAATAGGCAAAAAAAGATTTAATAAGATAATCGGTGTAACGTAGTTTATAAATAAAAAAATATAATTTCGTTAAGTTTCTCGCACCAATTAAAATTGAATATCTTATGAAAATTAACAGGTACAGCATTAGTAACTATTTTTATAAAAATAATGAACATGTGATGGGCTACATTATATATAGTGAGCATTGATGGTAAGCATTTTTAATAAAAAATAAAGTAAATAATTTCATCCATGCTTACTATTCAATTCAATTTCCCGCCAATTTTTAAGATAATTGCAGATATACTATTATACTAATACTACAATTTACATCTTTACGCTCACGTTTTTAGCTTTATTCATCTTCCGCAATTTTTTTAAGCTTCACGCTGAATCCCGTGCATGCAGCTTAGGCAGAGGAAACTTGAGTAAAACCTAGTTTTAATATAATGCATCACGTTGCCTTCTTTCCGCCGAAATAGAAGAATTGCATGTTGGATGGTAAAATCCAGGCGCAGGGGCGCAATCGTGTGACTGTAAACACGATAGGTTGTGGGTTCGATCCCCAGTCGAGGAAATTAAATTGAACGCTTGTGCCCTGCGCCACGAAAAACCAAAATTGGAAATAATGGAACTTAATGTTAGGTACATTTTGTATAAAGTGATCTCTCCAACTGGAGAATAAAAATATTTAACAATCTTTCCCAGAGGCAGGACATCAAATATACACCAATGGCAGAACGGCCTATTCCCTTAACGCTTGCTGAAATTCTACCAGTCCAATAACTGGGAATTCTTCCCAATAGTGTACCTAATAGAAATAATAGCACTAGTAGTAATAAATACACACATGAGTCCTGTGCTCGACTGCGCCATATGTGAAAGTTTTTATTTATCAATCATCTTTTATATTTTAAACAATAGTATATATATATATATATATATATATATATATATATATATATATATATATATATATATATATATATATATATATATATATATATATATATATATATATATATATATATATATATGTTTTACTTTAGTATAATAGGGTACACTTGTAACAGACTTCTGTACGTAATTAAAGTAACAAGAAAAAGGGCAAATCTATAGATATAAATTATGATTTAAAAGTAAATAGAGATTAATTATTTTGATCTACACATAATATAACATATATGTTAATACGAATTAAATAAGCCGTGCTAGGAAATGTAGCCGGATCCCCAGAGATATATAAATTACTCAGAAACAAACACTGATGGAACCCGTCATTCAAAGCAATTTCCAACCATAATTTCAAATGCTGTTATTATTTAAACTCCGAAAGCCAATTTTGTGTTAACTTTTGTGTGGAAACAATATCAGTTTTAGCATCTGAAAATATGTTTTAATTGTGATATTCTATTTGTTTGATATTATATTTTTTTTTTGGAAATAAAGAATGTTTCCTTAACATCATCACGTTAAACTTTTACATGCTCTTATTATTATTAACAATACCAAGAGCATCAACTGAGATGGCACAGTCAATTTACTCGGCCTAAGCATTACAAGTAAGTATACATTTTTCTCTGGAGTAAGATCACCGAACGCCCTAGAAAGGAATGGCTGGATTTCGTAATGCATGGCATTAGATCCAATGGACTAACTGAAGAAGTTAAAGACAGCTCAAAGTGGAGTAGATTGAGGTATAAGGCAGACACTTACAACAAAAACTGGGTCTATTCTCAGCTAGAAGAAGAAAAAGAGAGAATCTTATAATACGCAATCCCACTCTTATCCGTGATTTTTATAAATTTCATTCAACAAATTTGTCTATTTCACGGACAAAGGAGGACTAAGCTCAGTTAAGGGCATAAGTCAGGAAGTGCCGTTTTCCGGCATCGATTGTCACCTTATTTATATCAATAAACTTATATTTGTGCTACGAAAATATATGTAATGTTTTTATTAAATAAGGTACGTTACAAAAAGATTCTTTTTACTTTAGTTAGAAGATTATCATATAAACGTAGCACGATTTAGATATACTTAAAATAACAGTGTTTAACTGAAATAATAAAAGTATATATTTTCGTATTTTTTATTCACATATCAGTAATACCTTAAGGCGGTTATAATTAGAGATACGTGTAACTTATTCTGCCTGCTATTATTATTACTATTACGGGGCAAAACACGGCGTTGAGTTCCGCCTCTCAACACGAAAAGCTTCCAGCATCCCGCATATAGCAGTTAGAGCAGGTAGTTGGGCAGAGGTAGTTAGACAGAGTGAACTGAGGAACCTAGTCTTAAGATACTTTGATCTGTTCCCCACTTTCCGCCTTAATTGAGACATAGACATTGAGACATGCGCGGGATACAGCGTGAATTTGAAAAAAAACCAAAAAAGGAAACATAAATATCACATAGTCATGTTTCCGCGACTTTGTATTTTCCCCTTGTATTTACTTATCTTACAAATATTCTGATATTCATTCTACAGAGCAACATAATTATATAAGTCACCGAACTCTCAATCAATCCTGAAATAAAATGCTTGTCATACAAAAACTTTGAAATATTTGGACGTAAATTAAATACCAGTTGTAATTAAATACCAATTGGTTTGTAGCATGATTACCAAATACTTTTATCTTAGATCGAAATATTTTGTTTCACTAAATATAAATAATTAGAAGTTATTAAGAAATCTATCATTATTATATAGAATTAACAAATCTTTAAAAGTTTTATTATGTTCTTTCCATTGTGTCTGTGTACCTCCAAAAATACTAGATGTTTTAATTATCGCGAAATTCTAAATGTTATTAAATTTATTTATTTTTTTATTTGAAAATACAATACTTAATCTAAAATTAACTACGCAGCCAAAGTATCAAGCTTCAGTATAGAATCCTTTAAGCGTGTTACATATGAAACTGAATCATTATTGTAGTAAAAGTTTTATAATGAAAGCTAATGTGATATAAATATTTATATATATAATTACAAACTATCGTCAACAAAAAAGTAAATATACCTGTATGAAAAATAACATCCTGATTATGAATCAGTGGTTTTGGAGGTGGCAGAATAGTTATTAATTACTTGTAACTATAGATCACTAAAATTAATGTAAATATATGTACATACATTCAACATCAGCGTTGAAGTGATTTCAAGATATTATTATTATATACAAATCCTGCTAAGTTATAAAAAATGTCGGACGGTCTATGCGCAAAATACAATTTGCAACCCCTTTAAGTAACACAAAGATCGAGCTCATTCAAATGACAGTTTCAAATGCTAATATTAAGATAACGATAAAAATTCCGATATTTTAACAAACTTAAGCTAACACTTTTCACACATGAAGTTATTTTTATTTAAGTGGTTGTTATGTAAGTACATTAATAGCTACATTTCAACCGTATCGTTAAAAATGAACGATAAAGTTAATTGTATTATTAATGCAATAATTTAACAATATTTTATAAATATTTATGACATGGTATTATTGTTCCACGGTCATATTTTGTTAACAATATACCTAAAAATGTAATTACACAGAATCTGGAATTTATTTCTTATCTTTTATTATATTTTGCAATAACTCCAGAATATGATTAGTGAATCAAAATACATTGACATTCAAAATACATGTGTTATTTATTTATAAAAGAGTACTAGTGATTAGATTTAAGACTACTAATAATAGTTGGTTTTTGTAGAGGTGGTTGTAAATTTTTTGGTTCCTTTACGATATGTCCTGACTATCCAATTCATTCGAGGATCCCTGGATCGGATTGGAAAACATTTTCTAAGGATAGCGGTATACAAGACTATATGATAATAATCATTGTTTTAAGCGAAGAACGCCTCGGCTTGATATTGAGTTTCTTAGCCTGATTTGTTATGCTCAGAAGTGTACAAAATATTATTATTTAAAGTTTAAAAATATATGTAGTTAAAAGTTTACAAACAAATTAATATAAACTTCACTATAACCTTTTTAATATTTTTTTCTATAAACTTTATACAAAGAAATATTACAAACCTACCTTTTTAGTTCATTTCATACAAAATGAGTACATACAAACTTAACGTTTCAACTTTTGATTCGCCCGTAAAGTTTGCCAACCCTCGATGGGCCAATCCGACAATAGCAAGATCTAGGCAAGACACTCGGATATTTTAAAACCTAATTTCTCCGTTCTCCGCCATCCGTCCAAATCACATAGTAAATGCAGTAAGTAATATTTATACATACTGACCACAATATATGTACATATATCTATATGTTATATATACCTTTATACTTAATTTTTAGTCCATGAACATTAGGGGTAAGTAGATGCAGTGAGTCCACTTACTCACTGCATGTACCGCACACCACAGAAGCGTTCTCTTAGTAAACTTAATTTTGAATCAAAATGTTAGTTATCTCACATAAGATCGTCATTATCTCATAATACTAAAGATATAATTTCGTTACACATGAATAACAAATAATTATATGCCTTTTGTGTTAATGCGGGTTTTGTATGAATATTGAATTTATCATATATTACATTAGTCTTTGTTGAGGGTACATTTATGATTGAGTGTAGGTGAGACTGAGTAGGAAAACTTCCGCATGTCCATTTGTCTGATATCCAAGGTAAATGCCCGCGGGCTATGATTAAGGCCATTGAACTATATACACTACTAAGAAATTTAATGGCAGTACTGTTTACTCAGTGAAATCCTGTAGCATTTTTAGTGTGTTTTTAGTCTGTTTCTGTATGTGTAATAACTGTTAGAGTTAACAGTTATTTGAATCATGGAATCATATCTCGTAGTTATTTATATTCCCATACAAAATAAGAACTTTTGATCTTGTTAAAAATATTTATAACAATCGTTTATGATTTTATGACATTTATGATTTTTCATTTATATTAAAAAAAAATCTTCCTCAAAATTTAAAAATTGTTTGTATGTTTTCTTAAATTTTCTTTATTTTATTACTCGTAGCTACCATTTGAAATTACCTTGAACATAAATGTTACCTAACTCTATATAATTAAATCATATCACGAAATTTATACGTGATATTTAAGTATACAATTATATTATTCAATTTCAACAATATTAATTATTACTTTTGTTATATCAGATTATATTTAAACTTTCTATAACTTTTAACAATAAACAATCACGTCTTGCTCGTCGTTTATGTACGTACCAACATACATGTACATGCATTCTTGTTCATAAATATAATTTATCCAGAACTAAGTACGTCTATATTTAATTTTAAGCAAAATACAAAATGCTTCAAAAACAGCCACAAACGTAAATTTACAATATTATTTGTTATATATAGCATTTATTATAATTATAGGAACTCGGAATATATATTAAGCCTTTCCGGTTTCTCTGCGATAAAAATATAAAAAAATGCGAGGTTAACGAGGACACTTGATCGAGTATCGCAAGGATTATTGAACCTTACTGCTGTTTTATTCGTGCATAAATATATATACAAAATAAACTTATTTCAGGGTATTTACACAAGTTTATTTTAAACTAGCGACCGAATCTCAACTACACTATTTAATTTAATCCCAATTATTTTGGTGTTCTAATAACATTATCGCTTTTAGAAAAATATCTGTTCATGGAAAACTAAAATTTCACCTAAAAACTCAATAAACAAAAATTTCGTGCCTAATTATAAGTAACTAAATATTATAAATTAACATATTTTCTATATACTAATCGAAATAAAACAAATTTTTGATTTTTTTTTTTACGTATGGGTTCTGGAATTTTAATGTAGAACATTAAAATTTGCTGCATTCCGTAGAATATTCAACTGAAGAAGCTTCCGAAGAAACTTTTAATTAACACTAAAGTTATTTTATTGTTATTTTAAAATTAAAAAAAAAAATAGATTCTATTCTATTATTTTTTTCAACAACGTCATGAAACCTACCATTTAAATTACGTATTGAGTTGATACCAATTCATTGCCTTTTGTATTTTTTTCGGCTTTGACGATGTATCCTGCACACTGCAGGGTAGGCGGAGAAAACTTGGAAACCTAATGTTAAGACACTTCGTTCCGATCTCAATTTTCCGCCGATTTTGATTACGCGTTGACTGGCGGAACCCAACACCTAGTTTTGTCTTGTTACCAGAAGAAAGAACACAAAATATTAAATATTAATTTGAAAATAATAATATTTCATTGCCTGGAGTAATGGTAATCGACCTGTGCCGTTTTAACGCTTGTGTTCCTGCGCCACGACAGGCCTCGGTCCTTTGTATATTTCAAAGTTATTACTTAATACAGTAAAGTGAAACTTTGTTACTAAATATTTAGTGTATTTCCAGGTCTAGACCAATAATTTAATACGACCTAGAAATTTATAAAAAGCGCGATAATCTGACCTCAGTTTAATTTATATAACAATTAAGTTAAAAATATTACGAAACTATAAAAAATTTGAACATTCATGTATTTTCTGAGATGTTGCAATAGACATAAACAAAGGTGTGATGGCAATTAATAAAATGATTTATTAAGTTTATTTGAATTGCCTACTGGAAGAAAATTGTTACGTGTTTTTATTTAATTTTACAAAACGAAATTTACCACAAATTATTAAAATGTAAAATATATTTATCAAATACCTCCATATCTTTACTCTTATTCTGGCAATATATTCTGTAATATCTTTCTTTATTTTTAATAGCCTCGCCCTGTATCCCGCACATAACAGGGTAGGTAGTCAGAAGGAACTTGGGAACCTAAAGTTAAGACACTCTTTCTTGTCATTATTATTTTTTTATTTTTTATCCAAATATTTTAAATGTTGTTCGACCTTCTTGGCCGATCTACGCTCGGATATAATTTAAATCGATTGTAAGTTTTAAGGTGTCAAAGGAATGCTATTTTATTGCCTATATAAATACGGAAAATTCTAATTTGGAATTGAAAGAAAATTTCAGTTTATAACCCTCAAAAATTAAGGTATACATCTTATATATTTGTGTCAAATTACGATTCATAAAATTATAATACATTTTTAATAAGACCTAAGCTACGCGAGAACAATATTTGAGATACAGTTTTGAATTTTGAAACAAATTTAACCAGACTAATCGCGTATATTGAGAATTATATATTTGCTATATCTATATTATTCCAATCTATTGAAATTAGATGTTTTTGTATTTCAATAGCCTCACGGATCGTTCTAAGGATTTATCTGTTCTTCCTAGCCAGGATAGGAGGAGGATAAAGCTTATCAAACCTGATGTAGTGATTGAGTTTGGCCATTCTTACCGATGCTTCTCTTTGTTTGATCGTTTAGAAAAGCCACAGACACAATCTTGTTTACACATCCACACTGCAAAAGAAAATTACTTTGTAACTGATCTCAAGAATTGGCCCACTTGCTTGCTAGGCTTGATTGTAGTTTCAATGGAAGCTCTTCTTAAAATATTACCAATATTCCCTTATACCCTCATTCACATATGATAAAAGTGCCGGCTGCCTCTCTATCCACAGTAGAGAGGTATAACAATTGAATATACCCGATTAATCCGATTAGCTACTTACTTTACTTACTTAGCTTCACGCTATATCCCTAGCGGGGTAGGCAGAGAGAACGGAGCGCCAAACGCTACGGTAAGTTAATTTTAAAATTTGTAATAACCGCTAAGTGGTAGTATATCTGGGAAGTATGTTTAGCAGAGACGGTAGATACGAAATGGATGTGGAAAGGCGTATTGCTGCCGGTAACAGAGTTAACGGTGCCTTAGCTGCATTGTTGAGACGGCGAAACGTCAGCATAGCTGCGCGTTTGGCCGTACACAATGCAGTGTTGGTATCGACACTGTTATACGGCAGCGAAACGTGGGCATTACAGAAGAAGAATGTAAGAAAGATGATTGCTGTAGAGATGCGATCTCTTCGTCGGATATGCGGAGTCAGTTTATCTGATCGCATGTCCAATGAAGAAATACACAGAATGGCAGGTACTAGCGTGGATGTCACAGTGAGAATGAAGAAGAACGTGGTCAGGTGGTTTGGGCACGTCGAGCGAATGAGTGAAGAAAGAATCGTAAAAAAGATTTATGAAGGAAAAGTGAGTGGTAAGAGAGGGAGGGGGAGACCTCGGTTGACCTTCGAAAACATAGTATCGACGATACTGGAGGAAGGTCACGTAAAAAGCATGAGGACCCCCCGGAGGGCATGTATGAAGAGGTTGATGACAGTGGACGAGGCGAAAGAGTATGCCGAGACCGTAGCGTTTGGCGCTCCGTTCTCTCTGCCTACCCCGCTAGGGATATAGCGTGAAGCTAAGTAAGTAAGTAATAACCGCTAAAATCAAAGATCTTATTAATAGTTAAGATGTCATTGTGTATAAAACATTACAATTAAATATTATAAGAGGCGTGAACATTTACAATGCAAAATATTTTACATTAATTTTGTTATAAAATTGCGCTCCTTCAATTTTTTCTACTGTAGTTGGTTCTTATCGTGTGTAGCATCAATAAACTAGTTCGGCATTAGCCAACGATACGTCTACGAATAACTTGTGTTTTAATAAAGGATATATTGCTATGCGCATGTATTTATTAAGTATTTTCAGGGTTTCGTACCTCAAAACGTCACCATTATGTAGTTGTCCGTCTGTGAAGATAGTTGTTTTTGAGACTACGTTTTTTTTATGAAATTTGGAATTTGTGCCGCTGCGCGAAAGGCACGAGGCCTGCGACTGTGAGGCACAGCATGTGCCTGTGAACGACAGGCGAAAACAGAGACGAATTGAAATATTTAATAATTTCAAATTAAATATTTCATGATTTCATTTCTTCGCTCTTGTGACAAACCAATGTGCGTCGTTGAGTTCCGCCTCCCAGCACGCAATGCCTCCTAAAATGCCTCAGAAAGTGGGGAACGGAAGTGTCACCGAGTGTCTTAGCACTAGGTTCCCAAGTTTAATCTGCCTACCTTGCCGTATGCGGGATACAGGGTGAAACTGAAAATTTGTCATGAAGTAAGTAAATTACAATATAAATAGAAGAAAAATATCTAAAAAAAAAAAATATAGATAATTCAAAGGAAAAACTATTACGAATTTATATTTGTTATAGAGAGAGGCCTTTCGTGGCGCAGGGCTACAAGCATGCGAATGTAATCGACATGTTGTGAGTTAGATCCTCAACCGAGAAAACGAAATATTTAATATTTTTATTATATATGTAGGGGATACAGTGTGAAACTGAAATGAAATTAAATAAAAACAAACTTATGTTTGTAGTTCATTTACAAAATTAATTAATACGCCTGCAAATTTAAGTTTGTCAACTTAAACCTTCGCATTATTAAACCCTATAAAGAGTTTTTGATAATTTCATAATTGTTGGTTATTAATTTCATAATTATGAAATTCGGTTAAAATGTGAACTTTCAGTTTTACTATTACAAGCATATAAATATAATTTCTTAAAACAATAGTGCATATGCCTAAGCTTATATGTAAACTTATTAATTTTTATCGTCGAACATACAACTTTCTGTGTCTTACTATCCTGAACGGGGTACGGAGCTCTCGATGAGCGAGTCAGACTCGTAGTTTACTGGTTTTGTTCGTTCAAAGATCAAATAGGTGTAGTAAATTAGGTTTGACTACCACATTGGATTTAAATGATGTTGAGTATTTTGTTAAGATGCTATCCTTTGCAAAACGTATAACATCATCTTACTATCTTAATTATTGTTACCGGAACTAAACTTTGAATACAACATAGTTTACATGTGGCCTCCTTGTGGAGGGTACATGTAAACCATGTTGTATTCCATGGCGGCTGTTGAGACACAGTGGTTCTAACTTGTGGTAATAAATTATATTCATTTTCACGCTTAGGAAGACGACGATTCGCGGTGTTTACTTCCACCACTCAACATACAACATTGTTGTCAATGTGCAATCTATTAATTATTTGTCTGACGTTTTTTTCATTGGTTTTTGTTGCTTAATTACCTTTAAAAAAATATATAACGTGTCTTAAAAAGGTATAAAAAAAAGATATTGTAATCATGTTTAAAACTTTTAAGTCCTCTAGAGCTTGTGCAATGGAAGTGTTTTCAGATGACCCAAAGTGAACTTAGATAATAGAGAGAGCTTAGAAGTCAATTGTTATTATTTTCGTATAAATACCCAACTACGGTTAATTTATTTTATAGTTAAACTTCATGTAATGAGAGGTTATACAGTTCTGTTTCTCTTCCTGTTGTTCTGTCCCTGTCTTTTTTACCATTCACCACTTCTGGTTCTTAAAAGTATTTAATTTTTATTTGGAAATTCCTTTTTTAATCTCCTTGCTTTGTTTTTTCACTGATGTTTCAGATTCGTTGTGATTACACCTAAATGTTATTGCAGCTGTTTCTTCACTTATTCACAAGGCAAGTAGTACCAGCATAAAACTATATAAAAGCAATCATTTTTAAGCAAGGTATACCATCTTTTTTATTTCTATTCCTTCTTAAATTTAGGGTTGTGCTTATTCTACTAAAATTTAAGATTATCCTTGAGAATAACTATAAGAAACACAATACAATTAGAAAAAAAAACAATTTACAGAGATATTTTTTTTGCAATAATAAGCATGATGACAGCTTCACGGGCACTGACCGAGAATCATCACGTAAACGGCTTGAAAAGTATTGTAAATACAAATAATACTTCAACTCGAATGTGGACTGACCAACTATTTTATTCTTTAGGCATATCTTCGACGCCCTTATAATATTAATATTTATATTTTTTTTCTTTCTGTATCTCCTCTCTACTCAAAATCTGGGAGTCGTATCACACTATTTACACATTTACCACTACCTGAATAAAGACATTACCAGTACATTCGTTTTGAGGTATTTTTTTTTTTATTTTTAATATTATATAATAAAGTATCATGTTCATCATTATATTCTTCTTCAATCATTGTCACAAACTACACCTCGCGGAACATTGAACTTGGCAGAAATAACACTGACCTAATAACCATCTATGGTTCAACGATCGAAAGCGCTTCACTGATTATATATAAAACGATGACAACAGAAATGAAAAAACCCAATAAATTATTAAATTGCCTATAAAAATATAGTACCTAATCACTATAAAGTCGCACAAAAAGTAACAATAAGTTCAATGTTTATTTAAGAACAATAAGAAGTTTTACATAAATATCAGAAGTGAATTAAAAAAGTGACTGATTGAAACTAATATATAGAAGCTTTTTTTTATATGTAACAAATGCTTGATATAAATTAATGTAAAATTTTATATAATTTTGTTTTATATTTACTTTTTGCTTTACTTTAAGTATAAATTAGTTTTATTTATATTTAATAGTATTGTTAATATGAATATGCTGTAATAAAACATTTAATTTACATATGCGGAAATTGCTTAGGAAAAAATAACTTGTATTTAGAGGAAAAGAATTCTAAGAAAATCAAAATTAAATTTATTTTAAATTACAATATTTTATTCACAATTTTATAATAATACTTGAAGTTTGTTCCTAGATATGTTAATTTTAGCGACTTGTGTAATTATTTATTTTACTAATAATGGAATTTATAAATATATATAAAAATACAAAATCTTGGCCCTCAAAATGTAACCTTACTTCAAATGTACTACATACTTAAACTAACATGTAACTACTAAAGCCTGAAATATTATTTCTTAGTTAAATCTGAAAATTTACAAGCTGATATTGATAAATACTAAAATTTATTAAAAAAATCTAGTTTTCGTCTATATACAGATTATTAAAGAACAAACAAAGCGAAACGAATAAAAAGCTCGTTTTTATAACGAAGCTCATCAAACAGAAGAGATAGCATTACGTCTTAAAGCCTTCACCTTGCCAATTGCTTCATTGAACCAAGACGTGCTTAGTAAAAATATTACTTAATAATATTGGGGCCAAGTTCATCTCGCTCGAGTTGCCACCATTATAGCAATTGCTACAAGTATCTTTCGTTACGCTGTTACGCGTACACCGGATATTATGTCGAAACATAAGTAATATGATATTTTGCCCTCAGACGATCAAGTGGAATGTAACGTTAACGGTTACATGCTATCTTTTATTAATAAAAAATGATAACACATTTTATATATTATGCCTATTTTTTCAGAATACGAATATCAAAGACAGAAGTGTTATTTGATAAGTGTACATGTAATGTTTGCTCTTATCCAAACCAATAAAGTTGATTGAAAAGTTTATATAAATCACAGCCAAAAATATCAAAATACCCAAACGAAAATATATATTTCTTTCGTTTTTATATTTATTTCTAACTTTAAATGCATTTTATTCCTAATAAACTATAGAACACAAATATGACTATTGTAATGTGACGTTTTGTCATTGGTCGCGTTATATTACTATAATATGGTTAATAAAAATAACCCAAATTCTATTCATTTCTAAAAATTTCTGTAATAATATTATCATAATTTTATAACTTTAAGTAATCATTACTTAACAAAAAGTTAATTAAAGGTATTCACAATATTATCGTCAGACGTTATAATATAAGTTTTATAGGTGTACCTGTTGTATACCTAACCTAATCTGTCGGATGTTTTAGGCATTCCAATTGAAGTTCTTTTAATTTGATTGCGTATGTATTGCAGTGTGTGGTCTAGCGTTGTCGTGGAGCATCGGTGGCGTAGAGCGATTGACCAGCCTCGGTTGCTTTACAGCTAACTCTTCCAACATGGTTTGCAATTGCTGACAATAGACGTCTGCCATAATCGTGTAGCCAGATTTGAAAACTATAATAAACGATACCGACCCTAGTCCAACAAATGCTTTGAAAAAATTTTTTTCGTCATTTCCGCTTGGGATAATATTTGGCTTTTACTACCATGAACGCTTCCGATTATCGCACAGGTAATGATTCTTTTTAATAATGCATTCATTATTGTTCCAGTTAAGCGTTCCAGCTTTTTATTCGTCTCAATTTACTTCAACTAGATTAAAACAGTTTTATAACTAACATGTGTTTTTTCTAGCGGTATGACCGTCACACACATTTATAACCCTTCCAGGCTTTTTTCAGCATTGTTGCCACAGTGAAACTAATATTCGTAAATAACGCGATAATAATATGATAAGTTTTCCGTTTTGTAAACGAGTGACGCAAGTGGAACAAAAAGAAGAAAAGAAAATGAATGACGGTTAACGAAACACAAATACATACGTACATATTTATATAAATTTGAATTTGGAACTCTTTAACAAAGAGGAGAAATTTGTGATTTCGAGATTTGAAGTGGCCAGTATAATAAAACGCCAATTTCATATGCATGGACCTAGTATAATAGTTATTGTATACATTATTCATCGGTAGACAAGTAATAAATATTGAAAAACCAGTCAAGAGCGAGTCGGATTCGAACACCGAGGTCAAGATGATTGTAGGTCAACGGGAACTTATGACTTGTAAAACTTGACAAATGTAAGTTAACATATGTTCGTTTTGTTTGAAATGAATTACAATTTAAAAGGTATAATAAGCTTTATTTGTAATGAAACATAAATCTCCACTTATCGAGTTGTATCCTATATTTGTACGCCAAGCTCTCAATTTTGCCAAATTTAATAATTTTAGGTCTATGGGACACATATTAATTACGGGACGAATAAAGTTGCCGATGACTTTTTTTAATTAACTCTATATAAAATTAAAGCATAAGCTAAAATTAATGGATAATAGTACATTTTTTAAATTAGCTACAAACATTTATTTCATATCGATACAGCTTTGAATATACCAATATACAAAGAAGAAAAATTGCCATACTAACTTGTACCTAAATTTAATCAATATAATCGATTAGAGCTCATTTTGTTTTGGTCAACGATTCTGAGCTAAAACAATAGAAATTCGAAACCGACGGACGATGGAGTTAGATTATTCACAGTATGGCGATGGTTGTTTCTCCGTGGTCAAATGAAAATAACTAAGAGTTGTGCACATATGAAATATTCAAGTGCCCAAGGAATATCTGACCGCAGGACCAATGAATGGGTGACATCGAAACGATTAACGTGAGGTTATGTGCGTGATAAGTATTTTATAACTTTCATGATAACTATTCGACACAAAAAAATGTTGTCAAAACTGTAATTAGTAACATTATTATCAATTCTTATAATGTACTTTTATAAAGACCTTTAACGACACCCTCTAAACTTGATTTCTTATCTATACGGAAATATCCTAAGCGTATACGGTAGGAACTGTGTCATTTCAAGAGCAACTCTCGTTGAACTAATGTTAATTGAGCTTCAATTAATAGTATTAATATTTAAAGTAAAACAAACCAACGGAAGGAAGGAAGGTATATAATATTACGCAGACCTTGCTCGTACTTCCGTCATCTATAGGAGCTACACTTGACCTCAACGATAGACTAATGACCGATATACCTACTCTAAGGTGCAATTAATACTATATGGACTGCAAATCGAAACGGATATAACAATTTAGCTTAAAGGAGATTATGAATCATTTATTAGTCAGTCGATTATTGTTTATATTAACTTTTACTTAAAGTTAAAAGTTTTATAGTAAAATGTGTGGTTACCATTTTATAATAGGATGCCAAAAAAGCACCCGATAATGTTTTATGTCATAATTTGTTCAAATGGATTTGTGTGTTAAAAGTCAAATAAACTATACATTTTTTTTTCAGCTTCACGCTGTACCCCGCACGAGGTAGGGTGGCAGAGGGAACCAGGGAACCTAGTGTTAAGACACTCCGTTCCACTTCCGTTCCCCACTTTCCGTCGAATTTAAGGCATTGCATGTTGAGTGGCGGAACTCAACGCCGCGCTTTGCATTATTACCAGAGCGAAGAGAAATTAAACATTAAACATTTAAATTGAAAATATTAAATATTTTATTTCCTCGAGTCGGGATCGAATCCAGAACCTACACAGTTACACGCTTGTGCCGCTGCGCCACGACAGGCCTCAAATTATAAATTATTAGTTATTTTTATATTTTTAAATATGTTTTTTATAATATATGTTTAAAAATGTGAAAAATATCATTATATGAATAAAAGAAATATAAAATGTTATATACTTGAGATTAATATGGAACCCTGAGTGTCAAGTCATTCGTACTTGACTGGTTTTCTTTATTTAATGAATAGAAGAGAAGACATGCTAACTCTTTCTCTCTATTCTGTCTTTCTCTAATATTTAAGAAGAAAGGACTGCGTAGATACATTTTACTTATTAAAGATATAAAATTTTACCTTTGTCTTTTTACAACAATTATTAATTATTTTAATTATATTTTTTTATAATTTGAGAAGATAGTGGTACAGATTTTAAATTTTTGATTTTATAATTTTTGCTATAAAAAATAATAATCAGTCAGCATATTAATTATATACCTAAATAATAGTTTTAAATCATATTGCCAAACCTTGTCTCACTATAATTACTCTCAAGTTGAACCCAAGGATACACAACGCCTAATTTCGAAAGACAATGAAACATTACATTTTTATAAATTGCACACATAAAACAAAAATACCTCTTTAATTACTCTATATTTAATAAATTGTCAAACTTAATTAACTTTAATATATTTACATACATCAAGCGCCCAGTTATTATTAGTACAAATTATTATTTTGTACCTACCTATATGAAAATAACTTATAATCATTTATGAATTCAATGAATGTTCCGTACACATCTTAAGGATTATCTTCTTAAATCGACAGTTTAGTCCAAGGCAAAACAGGTCTTTTTAGGGTTCTTTACCTAAAAAGATGTACACGGAACCTTTATAAGAGCACTTTGTTGGCCATCTGTCCGTCTGTCAAGACGATTTATCTCGAAATTGTGTAGAGCTGTATTTATATATATAATTAAATGATAGGATTTGTCCAGGAAGAATGAATTTAAGCAAAACTATTATTTGCATGGGCACAAGTAAACCCATGACCACAGGTAAATTAGTAAAGGATACGTAACCGTGAATTTTCAAAATGTAATAATATCAAAGTTAATACTTACAAAAAATATATTAGTAAATATACGTTTAATTTTGTTAAAAGAGCTTCATTTGAAACAGAATTGGTAGTAAATCATGTCATAGGATATATATTTTTATATATTTTTTTAAAATTTCAGTAAAATATACAAATTGTAACACATTACATCTAATATACAATTTTTTGGAAACGTGTAAATTTTTGAACTTAGCATGAGTTGAAGTTATCTAAGTGCTTATGAAGCTAAGTCGAAATTCTTGAACGCTTGTTACAGCTTATTTATGTTGTTAGCATCTCTGTATGGAGATTTTTACAAATATCCGCTACTCGAAGACAATTCAAATATTTATACGTTTTTAAAAAAATATTTCTCTTTTTTTTTGCTGAAAGTATTACAAGACATTAGGTTTATAACACAGAATAAAAGCTTGTATCTTTTGATAACATTGATCTAGAACAGATTTTTTTGTGTCTGTCAGCTTGATAACTCTATGCGATATGGGTTTTTACCTTTTGCGGTACGTAACGATCGACGGAATACATCAAGTGGGGTATCGTTGAATTAACATTATATAAGTATATAATTTTACTATAGTAATTTAGTATTACGTTAGTTAATACATATCTTAGTGTTAGTAGATTGAGAAAGAACGTTCGAAACACCACAATATTATCAATATTTAAAGCTTATAAATTGTTACAAAAAAGTGTGTCTAGTCTGTACTGCTTAGTCCGGTTTTTTTATTTTTAATAATTATTTTTGTCAAACTCAAAAGAAAACCAATGTATTACTTCATTAAAATTAACAACGTTGGGGCCTTTTCTTTTACTAGTTTGACGCTTATTAAACTTAACGCTTTTTTCAAAAATCAACAACAATTAAATATATATATTAAAAAGATGTATTGGTTGGTTGGTTTTAAGAAATCAGAAGAATGTATTTTTTTTAAATTGTGGGCGATAATTGTAATAGCCGTTATATTTAATAAATGTATTTGAATATATTAAGCTCTACTCAACGATACACTAGAACAGGATTGTGATTATAAAACGTAAAAAAATAACCAACAATCATTTTATATTTAATAAAAATAAATAAATAAAATTGGGAACCTGGGAACCTAGTGTTAAGACACTCCGTTCCACTTCTTTCACTTTCCGCCGAATTTGAGGCATTGTGTGTTGAGTGGCGGAAATCATCACCGTGCTTTGCCTTATTACCAGAGCGAAGAAATGAAACATTAAATATTTAAATTGAAAATATTAAATAGTTCATTTCCTCGACTGAGGATCGAACCCAGAACCTGTCGGTTACTCTTGTGCCGCTGCGCCTCTTATTTTCCTGACAAGAGATCGAGCCCACAACCTTTTACTTTTTTTTTTTAAAAAAACTAATTAAAGTCCTATTCTTGTAAAGTTGGTAAACAAACAAACCAAAACATATTAAGACAAAACCAACCACTAATTGCACCGAACAAAGTTCAAAAAATGTTTTAAAAGGAGCATGTTGGCAACATCAACTCGTACTTATACATGAATATAATTTTGGAGTCGGTTTCATTTATTTTATTAAATATTTAATGGCGAATAATTTGAATCGTGACAGTTACCTATAAGTACTTTATTTGATTTCTATAAGGGAAAATTTTTAATACACAATAGGTACAAAAGGCTTACGTGACTACAAACACGCGCCAAATATTCACTTATTTGACATTGATATAATGCAATATTATATACTAAATAAATAATTATTTTAATACATATTTACAAGGCCGTCGTGGCGTATGGCCGCAAGCGTAAACGCGTGGATCGTGGGTTCAATTCTCACTCGAGGGAATGTAATCATTTCCTTTCTTCACTCTGATAACAAAGCAAAAGCGCAACGTTGATTTCCACCACTCAACACAACTCAAGAAATGCAGAATGTGGTAAACGATAGTTAATGGGGAAAGAGGTGTCTTAACACTTGTTCAGGTTCCCTATGCCTATTCTGCTGTGTGGGATTCAGCCTTAAATTTTATTTTTTCTAATATCTGCGAATCAGTCAATGAATTATATAAAATGCCATTTTTTTACTAAATAAGTAAGACTTGATAAACAATAGAGCGTCATTTCTATAATATTCTTACAAATTCGTGGACAAACAAAAAAGGAATAATCGCTACAGACACGCTATGGTTTTTCATGCGACCTCTTAGATCTAGGAAATTCTGGAATAACAATAATTGAAAATAATAATAATTGAAAATTAAACCGACGTTGAGTGACAGAAAAATCGTGACTTAATATTGTATTATTTGCATCTGGTACATCTGAGCTATTATCATTTTTGCTTTAATCCATTCATTTTAATAATAAATATTTAAATCAACAATGTTGTGTCCCAGATTAAAAAAATGATCCTTTTGGTTATTTTTTTTTTTTTTCGAATGTATAGTATTCTGTTGACCTTGCAGTCTTTACAGCGTCACCTGGTTTTGGGGGAGACCAAACTGGAAGATCTCTGACGAGGCTCGAACCTCGGCTTGCGTACTTCGGTTGTAGTGGGGGGGCTTTGCGTCGCTCAGAACGAATTTTGTCTCACTCTGAAGACCAAATTAATAATATAATAATAATAAAATATTTAAATATTTTTTCAACGGTGTTTCTGACAGTTTAATTGATGATTGTAATTTCTTGCTATGTAATTTACGTTACTACATAATGTCTATTCTCTTTAAGCACAATGTTAGCTTTTCTAAAAGTACAACATTTGGCAGATTTGTAAATTGCATTTTTAACATAATCTTCAATATACATTTATAATTATGTAACGGAAATTATTATTGTACGTAATCATTTACATATGTTTCGCACTTGGCCGCGTTCTACTCTTTTGTGGGGTAACCATTGTGCGTAAAACTGCACTTCGTCAAGACGATGTCAAGGCAAAGTAAATAGGATAGGTCACTATTTCATTGTTCTACGTTAATTATACATTAGATACACTATAATTGTTAAATTTTGTATGAATTCCTGTGTTATAAAGAATTTAAGTCAAGATCGAGTTGAATAGATAGGTACCCACCTACTTGCCTAAGCGATTTAGTTTACCAAATCATCACATGACAGAATGTATATTGAATAATCCACCAAGATTGAATTCGTGTAAATTACATTCACTTAACAGGTTTTTTTGATATTGACAAACAAGGCAGATTATACTTATTCTTGAGAAATGCAAGGAAAACTAACAAAACCAAGTTATTGCGAAGTCATATTTAAGCAAAATCTTGTATCATATGTTTTAAACCATGCTATATGTATCTATTATATATATTTTAGAAAGTGAGCATGTAAAAATCGATATTTTTAATGTTGATTCTTCTTCTTCTTAGCTTCACGCTGTATACCACACGAGGCAGGGTAGGCAGAGGGAACCCGGGAACCTAGTGTTAAGACACTCCGTTCCACTTCCGTTCCCCACTTTCCGCCGAATTTAAGGCATAGCGTGTTGAGTGGCGGAACTCAACGCCGCGCTTTGCCTTATTACCAGAGCGAAGAAATGAAACATTAAATATTTAAATTGAAAATATTAAATATTTTATTTCCTCGACTGGGGATCGAACCCAGAACCTGTCGATTACAGTCACACGCTTGTGCAACTGCGCCACGACAGGCCTCAAATGTTGATTTTGTTCTTTAAAAAAGTCCTGCCTTTATAGTTAGAGTGCTTGGACGGTTTTCAAGGGCTGATAATTTTTTATTCATTATATAAATAAGAAATAATAATAATAATTGAAATAGCTTTACAAACTTCTATATTGTTGCATGGAAAAACTTATTAACGTTGTTAAAAAATAAACCGTCACATTTTTTAAAAAATAATAAACGAGAAAGATTATTTATTTATCGTTATAAAACAACACCTGATTGTGATTTTGGTGTTATTGTTTATATTAACTTAACCCCTTACGCGAAAAAAGAGGGATGTTAAAAGTTCGAACTTCCTGTTTGTCCATGGAACTATGCTGCTGAATGGTGCACAGCTCCTGAATGAATGGATGAATGGAAATCTCGATGGATCTTAGGTTGGATGGTATGGATTTTTTGGGTGTTTAATACAATTTTAAATTTTCTTGCTTATGGTGAAAGTGTTAGTGAATGATAATTATATACTTGATTATTCGGATATTCCTTTATCCAAATGCCTTGAATTGGTCCGATAACCGATTGGGTTTTACTGTAACATAGATCTGAACAACGTAACAACGGTAGGTATGTCTCATTTTGGGAAATTATTGAAATAAATGAGTGTCATTTTGATGATAGAGACACCAGCGTAGCTTCGAAATATTGGATGGTTTTTCAAAACCATGCGAGATGCAGTGTTTTTTTAATATATTATATTACATTTGATTATGTTCTTTACATATGTAGTGATAATGTTTTTTTACTTTTTTTAATGTACAACAACATTTTTTATAAATACAAGTATTATGTTTATGTACAACATAATTCGAATAGTAATAGGACTGAAGAGAAATGAGGAAAAACTAAATATTTAAATTAGAAAACTAAGCCACGTAATTATTTCAACTAAATTTGAAAATAAATTAAACGTTTGTAGTTTGTAGCGTGTCTTTAAACTAATTTAAATTTCAATGTTGATTACATTGAATCGGCAGAGCCAATATAACGAACATTTTCTTTTTAATCACGATGTGATATTTAATTATTCACTACTTTTCTATTTTATAGTTGTCAATGATTATTTAATTAAAGGCCTGTGGAATAGAAATAAAATTGAAGTAATTAACCCACTTGCATCCACAAGGCTATGACGGCACAATGTGACAGTCAGTATCTGTGTTTTTTTTATTTTGATTTGAGTGAAACGTGATTTTGAATTATTTTCATTCAGAACAAAGACAAACATCATCAAGACATCAGAAAAAAAGTAGTAGGTATTAAGTCAAGTAAATCAGCCATTTAGCCATAAAATGTATTGTCTCTAATTCTTTCGAGTTATGATACTAGATTCTCCAACCACTACGCTATAGAGGATATATCGTGAATGAGACTGCATCAAGTCATTAATGTCTCTATTGCATATCGCATAGTGAACTCGTTATGGTGGTTTGTTTACTTAACCGTTGTGAATTTAGTAGGTATTATTTTATTCATATCACCGATGTAATTGTATCTTACTGTTTCAGATTGCTTTATACCTTTATCAGGATGCCGATTGATTTAGACGTTCAATTAAAAAGCATTAGTTCAGATGGGATACGAGAGAACAATGTGTAAAATCAGGTGAAGAATGTAATATTGGACTAACTATGATGATGCTCACCAAACTTCTTGTAACATTTACTTCGAACAAAACCTTGTCAAATTTACTTGTACTTCAGATAATCAAAAGCCTACTATTGTTTTAAACTTCAATTCAATTGAATGAATACACAAGAAGGTGTACCAAAAATATAAAAGTTTGTAGGTCACGCCTGCACAACTTTTTCGTTTGTTTTGGTTACTACTGAGGTACTGAACTCCGACATTACCTACATAAATGTTAATACAGGAAAGTACGCTCGTTCTTGAAAAAAAAATAACAAAAGTCAGTTTCGGAAGGTAACCAACCTTTGCTCTTTCAATGTTTTCTTATTTATTATAAATCTATAAACTAAATTGCACACTAATCATTTGAAAATCGGATACACAAATAAAAAACAATTGTTACAATAAGATTTATTTTTTATTTTTTTTTACTACAAAGACTGTCTCCGGGTACAAGAAAAGATATTTTTCATTTAAATGTTACATATACCGTAATATCCCTTATATAAGCAAAATTGTAACACTCATCATGACAAACCTAATATTTGAAATATGAAATGTTATATTAAAAGGTTAGAAGACTTACACACAACACGGCTTTGTTATGACTTTAATTAAAAAATATGTTTCAATAACTATTTATTTTTAACTTATTTAGAAAACGTTTAAAAGAACGTAGCGGAAAACCTTTCGTTCTTATACGTTTTCTAAGTTAATATTTTTCTTCCATAAGTGTTTACACTTTAAAATTGGTAAAAACATTGTAATTTTTATTATTAATTATAATTTCCAATTTCTAAATATATTGTTTTATTTTAATAGGGGGTAGTCACACAATTTTACTATTTGGAAAAATTAACACCATAGCGCCGTTCTCGGTCCGATATCAAATTAAATAATTTCCTAATATCGGAAATAAAAAGGATCTAACATCTGACGATCTGACGCCTTAAGCTTTTCTATGTTGCTACTTAATTTATGCCACTTTATTTTTTATTATACATTATTAGACCGGAAGTTGACCGTAACGAGTGTCAATGCTCTCGTTGTTTCTCATATAACAATGTTTTAACAGACCGATAACCGTGACCAGAGCCATAGTGTGAATCCGGCCTTAATATATCAAGTGTTGTGTGGAAATCCAGAACCAAGTTATTTTCTACAGACAACATCAATCAAATTACTAACAGCTATATTTATTCATAAAAGAGACTCAATGACAAAATAATATTAATATGCAGGTACCAAAAATAAATTTTAATTTAAATTATAATGCCTAATATAGATTTCAGTACATACATATTTAACGCTATAAATTCGTTAACTCTAAATATATCACAAAAAAAAAATAGGGAACTTTTGAATACAAGATTTCAGCTTCACGCTGTATCCCGCACACGGCAGGATAGGCAGAGGGAACTTGGGAACCTAGTGTTAAGACACTCCGTTCCACTTCTAGACCCCACTTTCCGCCGAATTTGAGGCATTGCGTGTTGAGTGGCGGAACACAACGCCGCGTTTTGCCTTGTATAAAGATTTAGTTAACATTAAATTCATTATTAATATACTAACATTATTTTAAATAAAATAAGTATATTTATTTATACTTTTTGCATAACCATGATTTCTCATAAATATATAAGAGTCATTTACGTAATTAAATTAATTAAATAAATTAGTTGAAATATGTAAATTTTTGTCAAGTCTCGATATATATGATAAGTTCCCAGATCAATTACTATACAGTTTATATCGTAAATACAAAGGAAAATTGAAAAAAAAAATTTTTTAATTAAAAAGAATATATATACCTGGCACAAAAGGGAGGTACCTAATAAAATATATTTTAAAAAAGTTATTGTTTTTTCGATTTATTATATTTTTTTTCCTTTTTTTTTATTTAATTTTTATGTCACGTTGTGCCTCATTGTCATTACGAGAAAATAAAATATTAACATTTTATTTACTGAATAGTAAGAATATTCACTTATTGATATATTAAACATATATTATATAATAGTAAATGATATTTTAATAAACATTAATAATATCTTAAATTTAAACGAAAAACATGCGACTGTGCTGCAACATCCGATCCAACACTCTAAGTCGCTGCGGCTTCTTTTCTAGATCAGAATTGTTGAAGCGTTTCTCACTGTAAAACAAAAATGCACGATGAATTAATTAGCATTACGTAATAATGTTGAGTCCTCTCGTGGCGCAGCGGCACAAACGTGTGACTGTAACCGATGGGTTGGTGAAATATCTGGCAATAGGCAAATAAGGCGATATGGAGTGGTGGTCACCTGGTGAGCGTGCGCGCGCGCAGGCAGGCGAGGTGCGCGTAGTAGGTGGGCGCGGGGTAGGACACGGCGCGCGAGCAGCGCGCGTACAGGTGGCACAGGTAGTAGGCCAGCTGCTCCACCTCGTCGCTGGGGATGTCGCCGTCGTTGCACACCACGTGGTAGCGCGTGGGCCGCGCCGTGCCCTTGATGGCCTGGTGCGACACCTGGCGCACACGGACAAATATATGTATCACTTTTATAAAGTCAATATGTAACCAAGATTTACTGCAGTGTTCGAAATGTTAGCTTTCTAAAAATGTATAACAATCAGTATAATAATTACAAAAATCAAATATATTTTTATACATATAACTTACCAAATAGAAGTCCAATTCACGAACATGCACAATGTCTGTGTCTACAACGGTCCCAGGTTCTACATTTTGCGGATTATTTTCACCTAAGAAGAACCTAAATAAAAAAATAACTTCTTGATTACTTAATAGGATTTGATGGCCCACTAGCTAAGCTTTAAGCGCTATAAAAAAACAAAGAACCAAACAACACAATGTTATGTAAACATCATAAATAATAATTTATATTCAACATACTAAAAATAATAAATTACTGTCTACCAAACTTAATTTTATAATTATATGTTTCAATCTCCAATACTCCACTCAGCTTCACGCTGTATTCCGCACGAGGCAGGGTCGGAACTCAACGCCGGGTTTCACCTTGCGCCAGAGCGAAGTAATGAAAATATTAAATATTTAATTTCCATCGAGTGAGGATCGAACTCACACGCTTGTGTCGTGGCGCCACGACAGTCCTTTCCAATCTCCAATAATAGCAATAGGCAGAATTAAAGAGATTTTTACAACAATTAAAAACTTACCGCGTGTGATGACGTTTTTGCACAAGCAAGAATAATATTTCAGGCTTGAACTTCTGCTCGAGGCGACTGTAGGCTTGTTGAACTGCTACCAATTCACTATTCATCACCTGTGGGAAATATTAATATACGGAAATATTTCTTATTACTTAATATAAGCAAGATTACACATCAATTTGTTCTTTAGTAGGCAGAAGAAATTTAAGTCCAAAACTCTTCATTATCCACATTCTATACACAATTTTCAAATGTTTACTAACCTAGTTCAAACCTCAACGCCATCTTTTCTTTTGATAGTGAAATATAATTCACTACCCTGAATGGACAGAAGAAGCCTATTGTGGCGGAATGGCACAAGCATGTGACTAAACGCGACAGATTGTAAGTTCGATACCCACTCGAGGAAATTAAATATTGAAATATTTTCAATTTAAATATTCAATGTTTTTATTTCGGCGTTCAGTGTGGACTCCACACGCAATGCCTCAAAATCGGGGAAACGGAATGGAGTGCTTCCTGTTCCCGCAGTCAGTTGAAATCGAACCCATAATGATCTTATTAGTCACCGCGACGACAACATCTAATTACTTACTAAATTTCAATAAATACATCCTCAGGGCAAATACTACTGAAATACAAATATCTCAAAATACCTGAGCAAATTGTCCTTCAGAGACACCATCGCGGAAGACAAATATCTTCTTCGGCAGTGTTCTGTTCTGAGCCTTGTATACTTTCAAGTGGTCGAACATCATGTCCTCAAACTCCACAATTATTTCATGCTGTAAATGTTAAAAACAATATTATATGACAAGTAATTATTTTATTTTTCTTTTTCAGAAATATATATATATATATATATATATATATATATATATATATATATATATATATATATATATATATATATATATATATATATATATATATGTATTATATAAATGGAATAATGAAATGATACTTATATAAAAAGTATAAAAACCTGAACGTAGCGGTATATGACTCTAACAAACCGTCATCTCTCGGTTTTCTAAAGAAGTATTGTTCTTTCCTAAGTGTAGATTAACACTTTAAAGTTAGGAATCAGAATGAAGTCATTTTTTTTATAGCATTAGATATACCGCACGCTCGGATAGCGTACATGGCAATAATGGCGTAACATTATATATAAAGCTTCGTAAAATTTCAATCTCCCTCGTGAGTTTGTAAACAAATCTGTCAATACATTGTAAGCTTTTTAAACGCTGTCCTTAATTGTGACCATAGAGGTAATAATCAAAAAATATCAAAATTAAACTTGGTTTGTTATACGATATAAAGTACGTAGACTATACAGTATACACTGTGACTTTGGTATTTATGAACTAACGCCTCCATAAGTACTAATTAATACTTAATCTTAAAGTACAGGTGCAAGTTTAAGTTTCTAACTTAATCTACATTTAAATGATATCTTTTTACTATTGTATTGCATACTGTAATATTTTTTTGAATTGTATAATAATTTTCTTTTTTGCGTCTTCTCCATTTAACGTGACATTGGCGAAGTAACATATATGTGCTCAACTGGCAAAGTCGGAACGCAATAACAAAGAATCATCCAACCAATACAAGTGAAAAGAATATATATTATATAAAATACCTTGGGAGTTTGTATACTGAGTTCAATGTTGTACTTAAAGCATTTAGAATCAATGGAAGCGGTGACGGCAGCAATGCTTGGGATGTTGCTCTGTAATAAATCAATGTGTATCTTTAAAATACATATATAATTATAATTTATTGAACAAAAACAAAGTTTTGAAGCGTTTACATTCAATATACATTTGTATGTTTTTTAGGATGTTTAAAATTTCAGTGCGGATCATATCGTATATTTGAAATTGTCATATCAGGTTACAAATTATGTATTAAGTGGATAAGATTAGATAAAAAATACCTTATTCCTAAATACCGATATTTTATATTTTCAATTTAAATATTTAATGTTTTAATTTCCTTACTCTGATACAAGGCAAAACGCAGCGTTGAGTTCCGCCACTCAACAGGCTATGCCTCAAAATTCGGCGAAAAGTGGGGAACGGAAGTGGAACGGAGTTTCTTAACACAAGGTTCCCAAGTTCCCTCTTCCTACCCTGCCATATGTGGGATACAGCGTGAAGCTGAGCATATAATATAATTAAAAGCATTAAATGTTGAATTATGTTATTTTTATTTCAATCACTTAAGAGAATAGTTTCTAGTCTATTGTTTCATAAACATAGCTTATTTTAATGTTCTGTAGTATTTATTTTGTTATTCAAATACAAAGTATAGAAAAATATTTGTTGTGGATAAGATTAGATAAAAAATTGTGAAGTCAGACAGTGATGTCCGGATTCATATATTTTGAAAGTATATTTTTATTTTCAATAACTAGACAAGAGAAAATGATAATAATGAATTTTCATAGATATAAAAGTTTCTGGGGCTTGTAGAGCATGTGTTACCTTTAAGATATATTAGAATTTCAACATATCTCGATAAGATATGTTTTATATGGAGTCCATATGCTGGAAACCATATGCTCTATATGGATTCCACATGCTGCATACCATATGTTCTATATGGATTTTTGCTATTCAAATAATTTATTTTAATTTATTTACCTGGTCGGGTGAAGGGTGAGTGACGTCCGCGCCAACCACCATGACGTTTCCGTCTCTGATGCATTGTGGAATGCAACGGGCTTCTAAAGCTTGATTAACTCCCATTAGCTTGGAATTTACCTATACAATAATAAATAAAAATTAGGACCATATCAATCAAGATTTTTTATGATATGGTATATGAGAAATATAACAATATTTTAACAGACTGAGATTTCCTATCAACTATGTTTTTATCTGCTTCTGAGTATAAACAGAACATGCGGGAAGTGTACATAAAAAGTAATATGTTTTTTAAAATAAAAAAAAAAACAAAAAATATTAATATAAATACAAAATTACATTACATAAAAACTGTTGAAATACCTTAAGCAAAATATTCCTGATTGTTTGATCATTCATACGGTTCATGACGGTGGCGTCTTTGATACATTGAGTTAGAATACCCACTTCAAGTTCAGCGATACGCTTCACCTGTAATTAATAAATGTAATAAGAATAATAATGTTAATAACAGATGGAAAAACCAGTTGATACAATAAATTGTTTGATTTTCGTTATACACAACCATTATCATATTATTATTATTATAACTCATGAAAAATATTTATATTAAATTTTATCTTGATAGTAACAAGTACTAACTTATCAACTTATAAGTTAAAACAAAATCGATACAAATCGGTATCTGTATATGTAATAAACATTTAAAAATGTCGTTATTGATGGTGTTTAATAATATAATAGAACCAAAAACAATAAACTTTATTTTTTTTTTTCTGCTGCTTCAATAATTCTTATTTAATTTGCATTTGATGATTAATTTTCAATATTGTTTAAAAATTACATTGTTATTCGAAAACAAGAATAACGCGCGAGTTTAATATATAACTCTCTTTTTAAAGCCTTTGTATATGAAAAATATGCAATCTAGGAGATTGTAATTTTTTACTATACTATACTTATTGTTAAATAAAAATAATAATAAATTACTTTCTCATAAGCATCCTTGAATCGCGTAGGAACAATGACAATTAACAAATTGAGATGCTTTTCGTTTGCCGTAATCAATACTTTTTGAAGATCCATCATTCTGACACAAAAGTTGGTCAACCTAGGTTGAGCTACTTGCATGGTCATTGAAGTGCCGACCCGCATCATCTGCAACAGCGGAACAAATCATTATTATGTTTAACTTAACTACACTATACATATAGATACTATGGTAACAAGGCAAAGCGGAAGTGGAACGGAGTGTCTTAACACTCGGTTCTCAAGTTCCCTCTGCCTAACCTGCCACGTGCGGGATACAGCGTAATGTTGACCGAGTGAGTATGGAAAGCTCAAAAGGTTGTGGGTTCGTAACCTGAATATTTAATAATTTCATTTCTTCGCTCTGGTAATAAGTCAAAGTCCGACGTTGAGTTCCACCATTCAACATGCTAAGCCTCAATCCGGCAGAAAAGGGGGTATGATAAGGAGTGTCTAAACATTAGGTGCCTTAAATTGTTTCTCCCTACACCCTACATGCTGGGTACAGCGAGGAGCTGATAAAAGAAATGTTACTTATGAATTATAAATATATGTATATCTAGACTCTGTCGTTGTGACTTCTATTCTCATTAAGGGATAAAAATATGAGGTTATTTTAGCTGCCCTATTTATAGGCAGTACTAACATAATGCTACTACATACATTTTCACATGAAATAATTCTCAAAAGTTAGAAACAATTCTATAAGTATCGTCATTATAGTTTTACATATCTATGTAATATATTTCCACACTCCGGACACACAGCGTTGAATTCCGTCATCCAAAGTGCCCAGGGATACTGCTAGTTACCCAGTAATAAATACTCTAAATTGCCAGGTTTATGAGGCCTGTCGTGGCGCAGCGGCACAAACGTGCGACTGTAAACGACAGGTTGTGGGTTCAATCCCCACTCGAGGAAATGAAACATTTAATATTTTCAAATTAAATATTTAATGTTTTCATTTCTTCGCTCTGAGTAACAAGGCAAAGCGCGGCGTTGAGTTCCACCAATCAACATGCAATGCCTCATATTCGGTGGAAAGTGGCGAACAGACGTGGAACGTACTTCACGGTCTTGGCACTAGGTTTCCAAGTTCCCTCTGACTACCCTGCCATGTGCGAGATACAGCGTGAAGCTGAGTGAGTGAGTGAGCCAGGTTTAAATAAATTAAATATGTCACATACCAAATCAATAACGTACTGACAGTCACAGCGGCGTGTATCAATGTCCACACCTATTAAGCCCCACGAGGTCAGCGCACTTGCTTGCAAGAAACGATTAGCTTGCCAAACACCTCTCCTGTTGACAAATGAAACATATATTTTATTACTTACTTATTTTTCCTTTTGCTGTATGCCTCAGATAAGGTAGTCAGCGGGAGCCTAGTGGTTAAATACTATGTTTCTCAAAGACATTGTACCACTGCACCACAGTGGCCTCTGTTACTTTACTAAATACTTCAATATAAAAAATATGCATAAATTTAATATAATATCATGCTATTTTGAAATATAATAAGGTTCACTAACAAACATAACTTTTATAAAGGCCAAATTTATAATATACAAAACAATATATTCATAATATATAAAACTCTAAGCAAAAAGGAGATCTGGTCATGGCACAGGGGCACAAGCGTTCGATTCTAACAAGAGAGATTTAATATTCAATATTTAAATTTCATCACATTGGTAAGGTAATTGCGGCATTGAGTTCCGCCACTCAACACGTAATGCGTCAAATTCGGCGGAAAATAGGGAAGGAAGTGGAACGGAGTGTCTTAACACTAGGTTCCCAAACTCCTAATATCTTAAATTCGATTGAAAGTAGCCAACTAAACGGTATCTTAACATTAGGTACCCAGGTTCCCTCCTCTTCCTACACTGACATGTGCCTTTATCCATTATCGTGATTGCTGAAACTAGATAATATTAAATATAACTAGCGGCCCGCCCACGTTACGCACGTTAATTACTTATGACTTACAATTATTTAAGTATGTTTTAGGGGAAAATTGTTTGACTGCTTCAGTATCATTATTAAAATTGCTTTTTATTCAATAAATTAATTGTTATTTATTTTAAATTGTTTTGGAATGTTATTAGCTTTTAGAAGAACAATGATAGGTTATTTAATATTATAAAGACTTTAAGAACATGAGGTCTACTTTAAGATTGAAATAATATAGTTTATATCTGACTAACCTTCTGTTTCATACAGAGGTTTTTTCAGCATCACGCTGTATCTGGCACAATGCAGGGTAGATAGAAAAGACTTAGGAATCTATCGTTAAGACACTCCATTCAATTCTCCACATTCCGCCAAATCTCAGTTATTGCGTATTGAGTAACGGTACTCAACGAGGCGCTTTTTGGACGATCACAGCGAAGAAATTAAAATAATAAGTATTTTATTTCCTCGAGATCGAACCCATAACCTGCAGTCGTATTTTGTGCCACTGCGCCACTAGAGGCTATTAAATATATAATAAATAAACAGTTAAACATGTTTACCTGGGGTCGACGGTTCTACCGGCCCCAATGTCAAGCTTAGGAGCAGGTAGCACCTTAGCGTCCACCTGCAGGAATTGATTGCTGACATCCATTTTGAAGTGTTTGAAGCATGGATTCGCCGAGTAGTTCATCTATTCACATAATTAATGCATTAGTTAAAAGGAAACTAAAAGAAACATAAAAAAATTATATCTCGTAGCCCAGTACCAAATGGAAAATATTAATTATACTACCATCAGACCGTCATTATTATTTATTTATTTATTTATTGATCCACCAACGCTTGTTTACATCACTTCATACAAAAAATGGATAAACAATACACAATATTATATCTAGATGCAACAAACACTTATAGGCAGATACACCATGCTCAAAAAAGACTAAATAATACTAACCTACTTATAAAATATTAATGAATATTTTCAATATTAACGTAAATAAAAAGAAAATTAAATATGAAAATGTCAAAATTATAAATAGCCCGTCGAAATATGAAGCCATGAGTATATTATTTCATTACTTGCTAGTTAATTTAACTTACATTGGAAATGACTTCTCTTATCTTAGCAATACGGTCGTTGGGAGGAGTAGCGGCCTGTCGCACCATCGTCCTCAATTGTGCTTCGTTAAGCTGCTTATTCAGGGCCTGTGACGATAAATTAAACATTTTCCTGATTTTAACCTCGCACATGACAGGGTAGACAGAGGGAACTTGGGAACCTAACGTTCCTAATATAGACATTTCGTGCCAATTAACACATTTCCTTTCCCCGCTTTTGGGCGGACGACGAAATGTAAATATTAAATATTATCTCAAGTGAAGTGAAATATTTCTTTCAACAAGCACCTCTCATAACTTTAGTAAGTAATTGTTTAATGTGTACAGTTTTAGTTATACGCTTGAATGGTGCTATTTTCTCTTGAATTATTCTGTTTTAAATTTAAAAAAAACATTAAAAACCTAAGCCAGCAGTCTTCACGTTGGTGGAGTGACGGAATTCAACACCATGCTGTGTGTATTTTTTTTACCCAAACCATATAATGAAAATAAATTTGCTCTTCCGACTGAGAATCGAGCATACATACACCTGTATTTTCATTCATATTTTGTATTTATTACTATATTAAAATAAATAAATCTGTATTAAGCATATTCTAAGTACAGTATTAATAAACTTTTGCCCACATACCTGTCCATAAGAGACTTCCAACAATTCCATTGGATAATAAATATTTTTATCTCTTGGTCCCACCCAGATGCAATTTAATTCGGATAACGCAACCTAAAAAACATAGTAAAAATATTTTTAAAGACGTTAAAATATATAATGTTGAAGAATACATACTTATTTAGAAACATATACAAATTTGAACATATCGAGATTTGAACCCCCGCCTCTTGAATCCGGTCCAAGTGCACTGACCACTAAACCATACGTTCTTATCAAGCAACGTCGAATTCTTATTGCTTATTACAAATCATTTATATTGTTAACATCGCTGTAGTTTATTACTCAAAGATAATTTCTCAGAATTATCGGCTATGGCAAGAGAGAGGCTATTTATTAAAATTATTTTTGAAAGTGTTCCACTGAAATCCACTTATAGGAAAAAAAATACTAATTTAGAAATAAATATTACAAATTTTGTTTTCTATCTTGTGTCTATAATGTCTTGTGAAACATTACAACAACTTGTACATTATTAAATAATGTAAGTATAGTCATACACCAGATAGTAAAATCAATTTACAAATACGTAAATCCCACTGATAA